>VZQC01003749.1:1086193-1225702 GCA_009823505.1 Rhizomys pruinosus | reverse complement strand
GAGCCTGCCTAGCTCAGGTCTGTTTATGCACAGTATTTGGCTATATGTTGAGGGATACCTGTAATAGCCCTCCATTGCATTAGGAAAAGTTACTAGATAGAAGAATTTATCTTAAAACTGAGTCATTCTCAATCTACAAAATCACCAATAAAAAAAATGAAAGCAATATAAATAAAGAAGTTTGGTCTAAGTTTTAAGAAAAAGAAAATTTTAAGAAAGTGTAAGAAAAAGGAAACTTCTAAGACAAACAAGCACAGTATCATACAATTAAATGCAATGAATAATGGAGACTGAAAAGTACCTGTTTGGAGGTGGTTTTGGTTTTGGCATCTTACTAAGAATAGTTGCCATCTCTTTTCTCTCATCAAAATTCTTCCACTGCTCATATAGTTTTAAAATAACCCTGATTATTTCCAAAATCTAGAAGAAAATATTTGAAAAGTTCTCTATAGCAAAAACAAGCAACATATTATACACACACACATACACACACACACACACACACACACACACATATATATATATATATATATATATATATAAAAGAAGAGGACAGTATTATATAGCTCAGTAGATACAGGCTTCTTAAGAGAGAGTTGCTTCATTACATCTTTGACCAGTGTGTCTCCACCCTGCTCAAGTCCACTTACTATTGGTCACTTTGTACAGAAAAGAGAGTGAGAGGTAAAAAAAAGCAGGTATTAAGAGGAAAGAATTAGAAATAAGTGAGTGGGACGACACTGAACCAGTTTCACTTTCAGTAGAGATGTTCTGGAAAGAGGAGAGAGAATTAAAGCTGTCTCCTTGGGGCTGGAGAGATGGCTCAGTGGTAAAGAGCATTGGCTGCTCTTACAGAGGAACTGATTTGGTTCCCAGAACCCACATGGTAGTTAACCTTGTCTGTAGCTCTAGTTCCTGAGGATCTAATCCCCTCTGCTGTCCACAGGTATTGTACAAAACTGGTGCACTTACATGCAGGCAAAACACTCAAATGCATAAAATTGAGATTAAAAAATTAAATAAAAAAACCCTTAAAGCCCTCTCCTTGGGCCAGTGAGACAGATGACTCAGCAGATAAAGCTGTCTCCTTGTTTAAATGCCCTCAGTTTAACTTGACCTGCTGTCAGCAGAGAAAGAGGACGCAACTGGATGACAGGTGGTTCTTCAGCTGGCGATCAACCCAGTGTCTCAAATTTTGTCTATACCACCACAATACAGTCTTCAGCGAGGAGGGACACATTCTCTTCACACCAGTCCCTCATTGCACTAACCCAAAGCTGTATAAGGGACTGGAAAGATAGCTCAGCAGTTAAGAGCACTGGCTGCTCTTGCAGAGGACTCAGATTTGATATCCAGCACCCACATGGCAGCTAACTACATCTATAGCTCCAGTTCCAGGGAAATCCAAAGCCACCTTCTTACCTCAGTGGCATTGCACAACCCACATGCACTTATACACGTACAGGCAATACAATCATACACATAAAATAAAAATAATATGTAAAATATATTTTTTCACAAAAGAGTAGGCCTAAAACCATTTCGTTGGAATGCATGCATCAGTGAATAAATGAACAAATGAATGAAAGAACAAATTTGTTTTTGCAATTGCTAACTGACAAGTCTTTTTGTGCTTAGAGTTCTTGTTGCTGAAGCAAACTGTAAACTGACACTATGGAAATTTATAATTTGCATTGTAAGAGGAACCCATGAAATTATATACCTGAAATCTTTTTTTTTTGAAATAAGGATATAGGACCAGGGTTAGGTACAACATAGACATCCCTTGTCCCTGTGTTCCTGTCCCTTGGCAGATTGGTTCCAGGGCCTCACAAGTACTAAAATCTGCAATTGCTCCAGTCCCTCAATAACCTACACCCTCTCACACACACACCACACACACTTTACTTTTAAAACTTTGTTGTTTATTATTTATTATGTGTATGTGTACATATTCATGAGTATGTACTCATACACATAATAAATCATATGCTTGCATGTATATGTATATACCCACAGAGTTCAGAAGAGGGTGTCAGATCCCCTGGAACTGGATTTACAGGCAGTTGTTAGCTGCCATGTAGGTGCTGGAAACTGAACCTTGGTCCTCTGCAAGAGTAGCCAATGCTCTTAATTGATAATCCCTTTCTCCAGCCCTACATATCTACTTATACATTAAATCATCTCTACGTTCACTTTTGATGCCTGATGCTGAAGCACTATAAATGCTTTGTAAATAGTTGTTACATTATATTATTTAGGAAATGATAACAAAATCTATACCTGTCTAATCCAGGCAAGAAAATGTTTAAACATTTTTTAACTGATGTTGTCTGAATTCAAAGATATGCAACCTATGGATGTAGAACCCACAGATGCACAAGACTAACTGTAGTATGTCAAAACTAACTGTAGTATGTCAAGATGCACAAGACTAACTGTAGTATGTCAAGGCTCCATGGCAGCCTGCTGGCTGCTGAAATCACAAGGTCTTCTGAGCCTGATCCCACCAAGATGTTCTGACCATAGCCATATTAGATTTTTTTTTTTTAAACAAAATCTTATCTCATGCTAGGCTTAAACATGCTATATAGCCCGAGGTTTCTCAAATGCTAGGCAAGCAGTTTATGAAGCTACATCCTCAGCCTGAACTTAAAATCAGTGTGTATTTGACTCTAGTACCTGGAACATGATAGGTTCATTTTCCTTAATACACTCTACTCTGGAAAGGATTTTTTTCTATTTTATTGGTATAAATTCCTTAAATAGCTGGTAAACCTCGAGGCTTTGAAAAGCAATTGACCTTTTCCCATCATTTAAAAATGTACACTCTAAGCCAGATGTGGTGGTGCACTCCTTTAATCCTAGCACTTGGGAGGCAGAGGCAGGCGAATCTTTGTGAGTTTAAGGCCAGCCTGGTCTACAGAGTGAGGTCCAGGACAGCTGGGGCTACAGGGAGACCCTGTCTCAAAAAAGACCAAAAAGAAAAAAAAGTACACTCTATTAAACTCATGGGATTCAACATCTGCTAACTAGCACTTTGCTGGGGTACTTGAAGAAGCACTCTTTTCTCTTATATCCTTCTTTCAGCCAGTGGAGTGAAGAAGATGAGCTCGCCGATGCCAAGCAGAATTCAGAGTGGATGGATGAGTGTCAGGATGGCATGTTTGAGGCCTGGTATGAAAAAATAGCCCAGGAGGATCCAGAGAAGCAGAGGAAAGTAAGACCTCTCAGCTAGAGTAATCTGGGTGACTTGCTAGGAATTTGGAGAGGAGGGTGTGCCTGGGAACATTCCTGAATGCTGCCTCCCAAGAGGGCTGGGAACATTCAGAACCTCTGTTTCTGTTCTTAACCTAAAGAGGTTTCAGTGACACATCATGGAGGCTCCTTCCATAGAGTTAAACTCACAGCAGAGTGTGTCATAAGGCTGATACCCTATATTAGGTGCCAGTATATTAATTTATAGTTTAGATAGAGAATTGCTGTAGTGCTTGGACTTGCAGGTTCTAGGGTGGTCAGCACATTATCTTCCTAAAGCACCAGGGAAGCCACATTCCAGATAGAAGGTTGCCAGCCAAAGCTGAGGATGGAAGCCATTCTCTGTGTATCATATGAGAGTTAAATGAACCAGATTATAGAGGAATCAGGCTCAAGTAGCCTATCTGTCTGTCTTCATGTGAGATATCCTATCAGTTATATGAGCCAGTTATCTGTTGCCTTGAAGCCACTAATTTTCTGTGTATTGAATACCTTCTCTGTCCCAACCATGTTGTTCATTATAGTACCTTTATAATGCTTAGATGGCACACATAACTGGGCATTATGACTTTTTTTTTTTTTTTTTTTTTGGCCTTTTCGAGACAGAGTCTCCCTGTAGCCCCAGCTGTCCTGGAACTCGCTCTGTAGACCAGGCTGGCCTTGAACTCACAAAGATCTGCCTGCCTCTGCCTCCCGAGTGCTACGATTAAAGGCGTGCGCCACCACACCTGGCAAGCATTATGACTTCTATCGTTTATGTTAATATCTAAATGGGAGCCATTCTCTAGTGCTCAGGTGACTGTCAGATTGCCTCTACCATCTACTACTAAATGGCAACTTTCTGATTTAGTTTCCTCATATGCAGACCCTAAAAATAACCTGCCCTGCAGCCAACAAATGCTTTCCAGTAATTCAACTCATGTAACAGTACCTTATTCTCTGCTCTCAGGAAGTCAGTCAGTCATAGAGAGGTCCAGGCTGGCCTGGAACTTTCAGTCTTCCTGCCTTAGTCTCCTGAGTGCCAGGTTCACAGGGAAGCACCACTATGTCCAGTACTTTTAAGTCCTAGGGATCAGGGCTCCTCCTGCAGTATTTCTGTATTGACAAGCACTGCCATTCTCTAACCAAGTACCCAAGCCAAAAATCTGGATGCTTTTATTTTGGTCTTTTTGAGACAGGGTCTCCCTTTAGTCCCATCTGGCCTGGAGCTCGCTATGTAGATGAGGCTAACCTTGAACTCACAGATACCTGCCTGCCTCTGCCTCCTGAGTGCTAGGATTAAAGGCGTGCACCACCACACCCAGCTCTGGATGCTTTTCTTGACTCCTTTTACCAAATTGGTCACCAGAGCTTCTTTGTTTGGCTCCTTAGTACTTCGTAAGTCCACCTGCTTTTCCCAGTCATGTTTACTGCTCAGTTCCCCACCCTTATAAGATGTTATGGAATTAGCTAAATAGCTGTATCATCATCAGTTTCCCTGACTCTTGTTCCTCCCAATCCATCCTTTGCTCTGCACTCAGAAGAACCTTCAGAATGCTCAAATCTGATTCCATCACTCTTCTGTTTAAAACCTGTTCTAAAGCTCCTAGGTTATCATTTTAAGCCCTTTGGAGTTTAACTTTTCTGACTTCACCTGATTATTTCCTCTTTATACTATACTCCACATACTAGATTATTGCCAGTTTCAAAAAGTCTTATCTTCTTTTCTCTTTCTTTTTCTCAGTGCTGGGGACCAAATTTTGTGCCTTGTGCATGCTAGCAAACGCTCTAACACCAAGCCACATCACCACATCCCTGGCCCTTGTCTTGCTCTCTTGCTGCAGGAACTTTGCTCCTATAGACTTTGCTGTTCCTTCTGCATGCCTCTAACTTTTATCTCCACTCACCACTCAACTACCATCTGGTTTGTCCTTGATCTTAACTAAAGGAATTTTCTTATTTGGAAAACTTTCCATGACCCTCCCAATACCCATTGACAACATCCTTTTTGTTCTCCAGGCCTCTTGAATTTGTGGTCAAAGCATTTACCACACTGTATGATCATCATCATCTGTTTACTTGAGGGAATTCCCAAGTATGTACTTGCTAATTCAGCTTCAAATCCTAGCACCTAGTATAAAGCCTGGGAGATCTTCAGTACCTATTGAATGAATTAGTTGATTAATTAGTAGTGGCCATATTAGAAAGTCTACTGGCTAATTGTGTTCATTTCACCTTACAGATGCACATGTTTATTGCTCGCTACTGTGACCTGTTAAACGTGGACATCTCTTGTGATGGGTGTGATGAAATTGCCCCCTGGCATCGCTACCGGTGTCTGCAATGCAGTGACATGGATCTCTGTAAAACTTGCTTCCTAGGTAAACTTCACCAGTATGCCATGCCTATAAGTAATAGTTATTTCTGTTTTCTGTTATCTTGCCAGCTTTTAAAACTCTTGTTATATTAAATTAGAGACATCTCTTTGGCAAATATGTCTTACTCCCCCCTCAACTCAGTGATAACCCCCACTACTTTTACCCATCTTGCTGAGCACATGATAAACTCTCAGTACCAATGAATATAGTTTCAGATGAGTTTCTAAGATATTTTACTTCTGAATCTTGTAATTTGCAAATTGCAAATTACAGACACACACAAAGCAAACTTTTAAGATTCTTTAATACACTTGACTCCTAAATGCTAGGGCAGAGCTCATCAGTAGTAGTGAGCATTGGAGGGCTCTTTGAGTACAAGGCCCCACAATACAAGACTCAGCTCCTGTTCTGGAAATAGTCCAGCGGGGAGACCAAATGTCTCCACTTTGTGGATGCACGTATTGAAGTATAAATGAGCAATGCAGAGTATTTCTGGAAATGTTCAGAAGTATAGCTGCACTGCTACAGGGAAGCCTTGTGAAGGAGGTGAGATGAGGACTAGCCTTGGAAGAAAATGAACTCGATAACATAGTACAAACACTGAAGATAGCATCACCATCAAGAGCAGAGTAAGCTCAAGGACAGCAGAATGAGTACCTTCAGTGAGTTTAGATACATATAGTTGAGTGTCTGCCCAGCTAAGTGATGGATTAACACAGGTAGAGCCAAGGTTATGGGACCCTGAGGAGCTAAGCTAAAGAATTTGAATAGTCTGCAGAGAGTAGGGAAAGTTTCTCAGCTAGGATGCTAACATGATCAAAGCTATGCTCAGGGATGGCAGTCTTGTCAATCTCCTCTAGGAAATCAGTAACTGTAGTCACAAGAGACTTTGGGTCTAGACCATGTTTAAAGCTCTGAAAACAGAAATGGTCAGATATGACAAATATTAAGTCTGAATTGGAGACTCATTGGACTTAGAGTGAAGAGATCAAAACAGCCCATCTTGTCACATCATTCTCTTATTCAGTGGATCTGGGGTTTTGAAGTCTATTTTTCACCTGTAATTCTGCAATGGGAAAGTAAGAACAGAAATTTTATCACTGTTCAGTGCTTAATAGGAACATGCCAATGGATATTTAACCTCTATTAGAGGAGAGGTTGAAGGAGACACCCCTCACAAAGCTGTATGTGGGCTTGTTTCTGCTAAACAATAGTCATTATGGCAATTGGGAATGTATTTTATCTAACTGACACAGTACAAGGGGGATCAGTCAAGTGTACCATTATCAAAGAGTTCTCTGCTGAGAATATCATTGATAGGCTTAAAGCCACCAGGGGATTGCATCCTGGTCTCCAGAAGATGTCGGTTGGCCCCTGACTTCCTGAGAGAGGTCGCACTGGTGTTAGGGTCACTTTGCTATTCTTTTGGGAGCCCTCTGCCCCATCCACCTCACACTGCTGTTATTTCTCCAGGTGGAGTGAAGCCTGAGGGCCATGGAGATGATCATGAAATGGTGAACATGGAGTTTACCTGTGACCACTGCCAGGGTTTGATCATAGGCCGGAGAATGAATTGCAATGTGTGTGATGACTTTGATCTTTGCTATGGATGCTACGCAGCCAAAAAATATTCCTATGGGTATGTTTCCATTGACTTGCTGCTACATAGTCTTTTGGATGCATCTCTTCACTTAAAAGAAGGTCTTCCCTGGGTTCGATCCCCAGCACCCACATGGCGGCCAAGAACCATCTTTAACTCCAGTTCCAGGGGAATCTGACATCCTCTTCTGACCTCCGGAGCATTGCACGACACAAGTGCACAAACCTACATGCAGACAGTACATTCATACACATAAAAAAAAATAAATAAAATTTTAAAAAAAGGTGTTTTTTTTTTTTTTAAAGGGGGAGTCTTCAAAAAAAATTTTTTTTAAGAAAAGGTGTCTTTGTACATTTTCTGTGGTGCTAGGGATTGAACCCAGGACTTTACAGATGCTAGGCATGCACTCTGCTACTGGGCTATATGTACCCATAGCCTTCCTTTTAAAAACATTTATTACTGTTTTTGTGTGTATGCATCCATGTGGAGGTCAGGGGACAGCTCTGGAATTAGCTCTCTCCTTCCACCTTTATCTGGGTTCTGAAGATTGGAATCAGGTCACCAAGCTTGCACCTTTACATGTGCGGAACCATCTTGTAGGTCCCTTCATTACTTTCTTTTTTGTTTTTTTTTTGTTTGTTTGTTTGTTTTGAGACAGGGTTTCCCTTTAGTCCCAGCTGGCCTGGAGCTCGCTCTTTAGACCAGCCTGGCCTTGAACTCACAGAGATCTGCCTGCCTCTGCCTCCCTAGTGCTGGGATTAAAGGCGTGCACCACTACGCTCGGTGCTTTTTTTTTTAAATATTTTTGTAAAATTTTTTATTTATTTTTTATGTGTCTGAGTGTACTGTCTGCATGTAGGTTTGTGCACCCGTGTCGTGCAATGCCTTGGAGGTCAGAAGAGGGTGTTGGATTCCCCTGGAACTGGAGTTAAAGATGGTTCTCAGCCACCATGTGCTGGGGATTGAACCCGGGTCCTCTGCAAGAGCAGTCAGTGCTCTTAACCATTAGGCCATCTCTCCAGCCCCACTTGCTTTTTTTTTTTTTAACAAAAGGTTTTTACTGAGGGGAGGGGATTGGGATGGCACATGCTTTTAACCAAAGCACTCAGGAGGGAGTAAGTTCCAGTGCAGCTAGAGCTACATAATGAGCTGTCTTTAAAAAAAAAAAAAAGGTTTGTATTATTAAAATTTTTAAGCATATTCAAAAGAGAGAATAGTATAATACACATTTATATACTCAGATTCATTTGTTAGATGTACTTAATTTATTTATTTTAGTTTTTGTTAAAGTGTTGTAAAGCAAAATTTCAAACCTTAAGTCATTTCTTTCCTAAGTTCTTTTTATTCATTATCTTACATTATCAAAATCCAATTACTACACCTTTAAAAATTCTAAGATCTTCCTTAGCTTGGTTTCATATACAGTCTTCTAGGGGTTGTGAAGTGTTGAAATGATATACCCAGTATTTATTTGTGTTTGTTCATTTTTCTAAGGAGAGATTTAATATCACTCTTTAAAATTTCAGTAGCCACAGCCTAGAGGTGGCCCATGTCCAACATGGCCAATCACATTCTCCCTTGAGGTCCAGGGCTCCTTTTCAAAGCCTTAAAAATGTAAAACTTACCATGTCTTTGCAGCCATTTGCCAACCCACAGCATCACAGCCCACCCCATGGTGACCATCCGGATCAGTGACCGGCAGAGGCTCATCCAGCCCTATATCCACAACTACTCCTGGCTGCTCTTTGCTGCCCTGGCTCTCTATAGTGCCCACTTGGCCAGCACAGAGGATATGAATGGGGAGCAGCTGGACCCCAAAGCCCGTAGCAGTGCTGCCATCCTGCGGAGCCAGTGCATGCAACTGGTTGGAGACTGTCTGATGAAGGCTCACCAGGGCAAAGGTAACTATTCCTCATGTACAGACACCAGGTCCAGCCCCTGGATGCTGGTGGTGACAAAGCCCAGGCAATAGTAAAAGACCAGGCTTTGTTCAGAGGCAGCAGAGTCTAGTGGTCTACAAGAAGGGTTCAACCTAGCCTGGAACTTAAGTCCCAGGTTCACTTAAAAAGATTGTTGGCATTAAAAAAAAAAAAGAAAAATTATATATGAAAAACATAATTCAATAAAAATTTATTTAAAAATTGAAAAAAAGATTGTTGGCATAAAGTAGCATTTACTTTTTCATAATGTTCCTGTGATGATACAATGCATCTTTATTTTATTTGTTTATTTATTTTTTGTTCTTTTCAAGACAGGGTCTCCCTGTAGCCCCAGCTGTCCTGGAATTCACTCTGTAGACCAGGCTGGCCTTGAACTCACAAAGATCTGCCTGCCTCTGCCTCCCAAGTGCTAGGATTAAAGGCATGTGCAACCACACCTGGCATACAATGCATCTTTAATAACCAAAACTCTTAGAGTCCATGGATATTTAGTAATTAAATCTCAGACTTTGCTTAGGAAATCCAAGCCTTTTTTTCCCAATGTATTTTGCCTGAATTTATGTAAGTGTACCCATGCATGCAATGCCTACAGATGCCAAAAGAGGGCATCAGATGCCCTGGAACTGGAGTTACAGGCAGTTGTTAGCCATCGTGTGGGTTCTGGGAACCCAACCTAGGTCCTCTAGAAGAGCAGTCAGTGCTCTTAATTGCTGAGCCAGCTCTCTAGCCCTAAGGTTTTTTTGTTTTTTGTTTTTTGTTTTTTTGTCTTTTTGAAACAGGGTCTCCCTGTAGCCCCTGCTGGCCTTGAGCTCACTATGTAGATCAGGCTGGCCTTGAAGTCACAAAGACCCACCTGCCTCCTGAGTGCTAGGATTAAAGGCATGAGCCACCACACCTGGCTTCTAAGCCTAGTTTTTTTAAACTTGTAGTGCAAATCCACATGTACCTATAGTCTAGATGACAGCTGTTTATAAATAAAATTGTGCTTCTGGGCATGGTGGTGCACATCTTAATCCTAGCTCTCAGGAAGCTGAGGCATTCGACCAGCCTGGGCTACATAGAAGCCCTGGCTCAAAAAAGAAAGAAAACTAGATTTAACAAAATAACAAGGTGATTCTAATTTCACTAAAGGGTGTTAGTGAAATTAGTAAATTAGTAATCAGACCTGTATTAAGTAGCAAGTAGGTAAAACCAATGCATCAGAGTGTGGATTTAGAAATCTAGTTGTCAGACACTATTATAAAAGTATGTTTGGCTGGGTGTGGTGGTACAGGCCTTTAATCCTAGCACTTGGGAGGTGGAGGCAGGTGCATCTCTTGTGAGTTCAAAACCAGCCTTCAGCGCGATCCCAATTAAAATCCCTAAGAGGGTCTTCACAAGCTTGGATAAAAAGTCCTTAATTTCATATGGAAAAACAAAAGACCCCGAATAGCCAAAGCAACCCTGAGCAAAAAGAGCAATACAGGGGGGATCTCTATACCAGACTTCAAACTATACTATAGGGCTATAGTCATAAAAACAGCTTGGTACTGGCACGAAAACAGACCTGTTGACCAATGGAACAAAACTGAAGATCCAAACTTGAGCACATACAATTTCACCCACCTCATATTTGACAAGGGGGCCAACAAGACACAATAGAGGAAAGACAGCATCTTCAGCAAGTGGTGTTGGCAAAACTGGATCACCACTTGTAGAAGAATGAAATTAAACCCCTACCTCTCGCCCTGTACAAAAGTCAACTCCAGATGGATCAAAGACCTCAACATGAAACCCAAAACTCTGAAGGTGATAGAAGAAAAAGTTGGCAGCAGCCTCCAAGACATAGACATAGGAAAAGACTTCCTAAATCAGACAGCAGCTGCATAAGAATTAAGGTCAACAACTGACAAATGGGACCTCATTAAACTCAAAAGCTTCTGTACATCAAAAGAAACAATCAAGGAGGTGAAGAGAAATCCCACAGAGCGGGAGGAAACCTTCACTGGAGATACATCTGACAAAGCATTGATTTCCAGAGTATACAAGCTACTAAAAAAAACAAAAAGAAAGAAAAATGAATCACTCAAAAGATGGAGCAAAGAGTGGAACAGAGACTTTTACAAGTGAGGAATTAGAGATGGCTGAGAAACATCTTAAAAAAATGTTCAGCATCACTAATAATTAAGGAAATGCGAATGAAAACCACTTTAAGATATCATCTCACTCCGATAAGGCTGGCTTGGATCAAGAAAACAAATGATACCAAGTGCAGGAGAGGTTGTGGGGAAAGGGGAACATTCATCCACTGCTGGTGGGAATGTAAATTTGTGCAGCCACTATGGAAAGCAGTGTGGAGAACCCTTGGAAGACTTGGAATGAATTTGCCACTCGACCCAGCCATACCACTCCTAGGCATGTACCCTCAAGACTCACCCCACCACAGAGATTCATGCATGGCCATGTTTATTTCAGCTCTCTTCACAATAGCAAGGAGCTGGAACCAACCCAAATGCCCCTCAACTGACGAGTGGATAGAGAAAATGTGGTACATCTACACAATGGAGTTCTATGCAGCAGTAAAGAAAGATGACATCATGAGCTTTGCAGGAAAATGGCTGGAGCTAGAAGACATCATGCTGAGTGAAGTAACACAGTCCCAGAAAAACAAACGACGAATGGTATCCCTCATCTGTGGATGCTAGCGCTAATTACCTAGTTGTGTAAGTATTTCTTGTGCACGGCCCCTTGAGCTTTTGTCCAAGTAGTTGGGAGTGATGAATATTGGAAACAACAACAGAAAAGACTGCGTCAGAGAACTGACTGAAACAGTGAACTTCTGCTCAAAACAGTCACCTTCCACATCGAGAATTTTGAGAAAGACTGAGAAAAGATGAAAAGCATGTTTGGCAGAATGAGCATGAGCTCGTGGGGGGGAGTGGGGGGGGGGTAGGGTGGGGGACACGGGTCTAGATTTGATTAGTAACATAATCTTGTACAAAAATATATATAATAGGGGGGCTGGAGAGATAGCCTAGTGGTTAAGAGCACCGACTGCTCTTGCAGAGGACCCAGGTTTGATCCCCAGCACCCACATGGCGGCTGAGAACCATCTGTAACTCCAATTCCAGGAGACCCTCTTCTGACCTCCGTGGCATTGCATGACCCGGGTGCACAAACTTGCATGCAGACAGTACATTCATACACATACAGAAATAAAATTAAAAAATATATATATAATAAAAAATAAAATAAATAAAATAATTTTTTTTAAAAAGCCAGCCTGGTCTACATAGTGAGTTCCAGGCCAGCCAAGGCTGCAGGGAGATCCTATCTCAAAAACCAGAAACAAACAAAACAAAACAAAAAATCCTGAAAAGTATGTTTATAATTTTCAAAACAGACGTGTCTTTAGTATTCCATTAGTAACCTGCAGGTACCCCTTGTTTTAGTCTTTATCTTTGATCAGGAGTGGAATGGATGTCAACACCTAGGGGTGCTTCCTTCTGTAGTTTGTGTAACACCCTCAGCCTCCTGTTTCTATACAGTGGCAAGCGCCTTGTGGCACCTGGAGGAGATAAGATACCCCTTGTCATGAATTTCTTTCCTTTTTTTTGGTCTTTTCGAGATAGGGTCTCCCTGTAGCCCCAACTGTCCTGGAATTCTGTAGACCAGGTTAGCCTTGAACTCACAGAGATCCACCTGCCTTTGCTTCCTGAGTGCTGGGATTAAAGGCGTACACCACCATGCCTGGCTGTCATGAACTTCTAAACTACTCTTGTCCCCCCTCCTGCAGGTCTCAAAGCTCTAGCTCTTCTTGGTGTGCTGCCAGATGGTGACTCCACCTCAGAAAATCAAGCCCTGACAGCCACAATGGTCATCCAGACATCTGAGGAGCAACTAGAAAAGAAAGCAGCCCAGCTTGCAGAGGAACCAGTGGAGAAGCCAGCAGAGGCAGGCCCATTCGAGCACTGCAGTGTAAGTGGTGTGTCTTCACTATTCAGTCACAGCTGGAGTTCAGGGAGCTATTCACACAGGCTGCTGGTTCAGAGCCCTGCTGTTGCAGTCTCTTTGCTCTGATCTATAAAGGGGGGTGGTAATAACACTGCCTGTAGTACAGGGTTGTCGTAAGAACTTGTGTACCTTCCATACTTTACGGAAACATGTAAAGAATGTCCACACAGCAAGTTCCAATGTCAGTTTTAACTACTCCCATTGCCTGCCTCCTGGTGTTTTTTTTATGAGTTAAATAAGATTATGCAACTAAAGAAGTTAGTTCCTAGCTTTGGTGAGCACTATATCCATAGAGCTATTTTTATATTTAATCAACAAGTAGGCACCATAGTTTATATGTAGTTGTATAAACAGAAAAATTTCTACAGGTCCAAGCATAATCTGTGTTAGTGGTACATAAATACTGTTTTATGAATATAAAATAAGAATAAATATTACAGAAACAAAAGATTATTATTTTAATATTTATTATTTTTATGTGTATGAATGTGTTGCATGCATGTCTATATAAGTACACTGGTGTTGTACAGTGCCCACATATCTCAAAAGAGGGCATCAGATCCCTGGAACTGGAGTTATGGGCAGTTGTTAGCCACTCTGTGGGTGCAGGGAACCGAATCTGGGTCCTCTGAAAGAGTGGCCAGTGCTCTTAACCACTGGGGCATTTCTCTAGCCCCCAAAAGATTATTTTTGTAGAACAGCACAGGTTGCCTCCAGAGCATAAGCATATGTTATAAATGTCCCTGCCTTTGTCATGGGAACCATGGGTGTTTCTGTCCTGGTCTCATCAGGAGATGATCAAAGGTAATCTCTAGGGCTCTCTGTCTCAGGTATCAACATTGTGGCCTACCAGACCCTTTGTCCACTTGACTTTTTTTTTTTTTTTTTTTTTTTTTTTTTGTATTTTTGAGACAGGGTCTCCCTGTAGCCCCAGCTGTCCTGGAACTAATTATGTAGACCAGGCTGGACTTGAATTTACAGAGATCTGCCTCCCGAGTTGGTGCACCACTATGCCTGGCTTCACACAACACTTTAACCTCCCATACATTACCTTTCACACAGAGAGAATGTAGTCACTCCATCAGTCAGGAGGGACAGCAGTTCTTGCCTCTGTGCCTAGCAGTGTCTTATCTATGAGTTCTCAGCATCTTTATAGCAGGCTGCCCATAGCACTGTGCTTCCAGTCTATCAATTTATTCATTTATTTACATCTGAATGGACTCAGGGATTCTTTTTTATTCAGTATGGCTAAGAATCTATTGCTTTTTTATTTATTTCATGTTTATTTATTTTACATGTATGTACATGTGTGTGGAGGCCAAAAGTTGATATCAAATATCTCCTTTATCACTATCCATCTTGTTTTTTTGAGACAGAGTCTCATTGAGCCCAAAGTCACCAGTTCAGCAAGACTAGCTGGCCAACAAGCTTCAGGGATCCTCCTACCTCTGCCTCCTCCCATGCTTATAGGTTTATAAGCATACCCCACCATCTCCAGCTTTTTACATGATGGCAAGGGATCCAAACTCAGAACCTTATGTGTGCATAATAAGCACTTAACTGATTGAGCCATCTCCCCAGCCCATGTTTGGTTTTTCTACTGAAAAATAAAGTATATAAATATAGCCACTATATTGTACTAGAAGGAAGTTAATAATTTTATCTTTTTCCCCAAGGGAAGAGGTTTCCATTTTTGGCTTCTGAATGCTAAATAGAATGAATATTTGGTATGAGCCCTGGCCCAGGGGACCTGGAGGCTCTGACGGACATTTCAGAGATGTTCAGGGGAAAGTGATACAGTGATTATCATCTTAGAGTATTGGTTTATTGTAAGAAATGAGTGGCGGCCTAGAGAGATGGCTCAGTGGTTAAGAGCACTAGCTGTTCTTACAGAAGACCTGGGTTCAAGTCCCAGTACCCACATGGCAGCTAAAAATCATCTGTAACTACAGTTCCAGGGGATCTGATGGCCTCTTCTGTCCTCTGCAGACACTGCATGACACAGGTACACTTATGTAGGCATAACACTTATACACATAAAATAAAAATAAAATTATTTAAAGAAATGAGTGGCAATTTTCTAAAGGAATTGAAAAGTTTTTTAGTCTATGAAAAACTGGAAAATGATAAAATACTGTATATAATATAAATGGAGTAAATTTTTGTTACATGAAACCTTAATTCTTTTATATCCACCACCTTATTCTTAGGGAAAGAGAGTGGAAGACAAGGAAGTCAGACCTTTAGATTATGAACAGAAGAAGAAGACAGATGAAGATCTCTCCTTAATGAATTCTTCATCCCAGACCCAAACTTCAAATGCATCTGCAAATGTTCACATGACTCTAGAATTTCCAGGTAAGGAACATATGACCATTAACTTGATCTAGTTCTTTTTTTTTTTTTTTTTTTTTTTTTAGGGACCTGGTCTTTCTGTAGCTCCCTTTTACCTGGAACTCTCTTTATAAACCCGGCCGGCCTTGCACCCATCGGGATCTCCCTGCCTTCGGCCCTCTTTCCTCTTTTTTTTTTTTTTTTTTTTTTTTTTTTTGTATTTTCGAGACAGGGTTTCCCTGTAGCCGCAGCTATCCTGGAACTCGCTCTGTAGACCAGGCTGGCCTTGAACTCACAAAGATCCACCTGCCTCTGCCTCCCAAGTGCTAGGATTAAAGGCGTGCACCACCACGCCCGGCTCGGACCTATTTCATCTTAAAGTGAGTACTTCTCAGTGCCTAGTCATTTGAACTCAATTTGAAATCATTCAAAAACTCAGGTGTCTCTGTTCTGTTCAGCCAGGGCCGGTAGCTGAGAGTTGCCTCTCCTTCACTTGAGGTTATTTATTTAGTCTCTGTGTTTATTGAGTGCCTTTTTTTGTTGAGTACCACGTTGGACCTTAGGGACGAAAGAGACTGGCATAAACAGAGGACACATGGTTCCTGCCCCCTGGAGTTCACAGTCCAAGAGTGTTTCAGACAGAGGTACAGGTTACAGTCATTTGAGGTAGCCTGTGATTCTGGCCCTACGAGAAAGGTGATGGGTGTTAACCATGATTGGGATCTGGAGCAGATTGTAGCTACGTAAATCTATATAAAAGGAGAGATGTAGCTAAACATTGTGGCACATGCCTTTAATCCCAGCACTCGAGAGGCAGAGACAAGTGGATCTCTGTGAGTTCAAGGCCAGCCTGGTTTACATGAGTTCTAGGCCAGTTGGGGCTACTGGGAGATCCTGTCTCAACAAAAAAAAGGAGAGAGGTAGGTGACCTTTAGTGTGCCAGGATATTCAGAAGAGGCTAACATTCAGGGCAGAATGAGCACTGTGCCCGTAGGCACTAACGGAGGCTCTAGAACCAACAAGGTGCTGCAAGCTAAAAAAGACTAGCCTCCACTTCTTTGTGGCAGCCCCGGGAGTCAGGCACTGTCTGTCCCATGGGCTGTCCTATGATGGAAGTGGAAGTGTGTGCATTCCGTACCATCTGCATGGCCAACTTTGAGAAGCAGTGGGCACTCCATAGCAGTCCAGGTCCTCAAGGTCTACCAGTGTAGGACAGCAGTCCTAGATCCAGGAGTATGTCACACATGTGCAGGCTAGCATGCGCTCAGTGCCATGAGCTGATTTGTTTGTCTGATGTCCCTTTCTGGGTATGCCCCACAAGCTGGGATGGCATATGATGATGTGGAGGTCTGGGATTGGCCACTAGAAGGTGCTATCACGTGACCCTTATAAGCTATCTGTTACATAGAATAACATAGAATAAATGGATTTTCACCATCTGACTTGGTCCCCAGGCTGTTACTGACTGCATGCTTGGCTGTGGGGCTGTCAGCCTCACAGCCAGCTCTTCAGCTCATTAGGTTGTGGGAGCCAGCACCTCCACCCCACTTGTTTTTGGCTGTGGGACCATTAGTCTCACAGCCGCAAGCATGTCAGCTCCACAGCTGCATGTTTTGCCGCAGGCTCATCAGCCCTGGCGTGTTTGGTCAAGGGAGCCAGCAGCTCCACCCAGCCGCATGTTTCAGCACAGGGTCATCAGCCCCTCTCCCATACCCTCTTCAGTCTGTCCAACCTCAGGGTCAGCAGCCCCACATACCAGAGTCAGGTTCCCAAGGACCAGCATTCTGGTTCATGGGTAGCAAGAATCTGTCAAGTACCCCGAACATTGCAAGGTGCTTGAGGTATATTACAAAAGAGGCAAAAATAGGAAGGGCAGGTGATAAGCAAGAAATACAAATATACAGAATGTTAAAGGGTAATAAATGCTAGAGAGCATCTACTTTAGGAGCAGTCAGTGGAATAGGGAGGTGAGGAAGGACGGCTGCCCATTCAGTTAGGGAGCAGGTAGGCCTCCTTGAGAAGCAGACCTTGTGTAAAATGCTCAGCTGTAGGCTTCATTATTATTTTGTTTTTTGAAACAAGGACTCACTATATAGCACTTTCTGGCTTCAAACTCTTGTCTACCCTCAGTCTATGGAGATTACAAGCATACATTACCATGCCTGGCTTCAAAGGTAGGGTTTTCTAAATTCCAGCTTTCTTCAGTTAGGCTCACAGTAACAGTTCAGTGGTTTACATGACTCTTATATGTATAGGACTCAGCAAAATGTGAAAGTATGTTTTTCCACACAGATGCTGAAAATTCAGAGGTGTCATCTGAGATGCCAGTAGGAGAGAAGACAGTTACGCCAAACCCTGAGCAAGTATTTGCAGAATGTTCTCAGAAGAGGATTCTGGGATTGCTAGCAGCCATGTTACCTCCCATCAAGTCGGTAAGAGGCAGGCAGTGTTTTCTTTGTGAATGTGTGAATGACACTATTCACAGGAAGAAAATACAGTTCTAAGCTATAAGTTGAAACAAACTTTTACTAACAATTCTGTGTCCTTAAGGGTGGGACCATAAATTAAAATCACTTTCTTCTTTGAACTTATATTTTGTATATATGTGATATCTGTTTGTATGTTCACTTATACTTCTTTTTCCATGTTTTGAAATATATTTTCTTTTCATTTTTACTTTATGTGGATGAGTATTTTGCCTGCATGATATAAGTACTCAACATGCATGCAGTGCCTGCAGAGGCCAAAAGAAAGCATTGAATCCCCTGTAATTGGAGTTACTGATGGTTTACAGCTGCCTGTGGGTGTAAGGAACCAAACCTAAGTCCTCTATAAGAGCAGCCAGTGCTCCTAACTGCTGAGCCGTCTCTCTAGCCCCTTTTTCCATGTTTTTATTTGAAAGAACAATGAATAAAGATCCTCACCTAGATTTACCAGTTGTTAATTTTGCTTTATCTCTGCTTATTTATATATCACATTTTCCCTTGAAATGTGAAAAATAAATTGAATTATTGCCACTTCATCTTCAGTTCATCTTCAGTTCTCCTAAAAAGTGCAATCTTCTGCATAACCATGTTGTTACCATATTAAAAGTTCAGCATGGCCTGTTGGTGCATGTCTCTAGTCCCTGCCTGCACTTGGGAACCAGAAGATCACAAGTTAAGGGCTAGACTGGGCTACAAAGTGAGAATTTGTCTCAAAACTATCAAATTCAATTAAATTAATAAAAAGCTAATATTGACAGAGTAATTCTATCTCAGATATGGCTTAGGTACAGATTTTCCTCATTGTTCCCAGAATGCCTTTTTCAGCTTTTTATAAAAATCAGGATACATTTCAGAACACCTTCATTCAAAGTCCCGCTGATCCAGTCCCCTTGAATTTACTTGCTGTGTTTCTGTGTCTGTTTTAGTAACTTTCATAATACCGATACCTTAAGAATCTAGACAGCCTAGATGTGTCCTCATTACTCCTCTTTATAGCTTTCTGGACTCTTCCTTTGGTTCATATTTTTCTTTGTGAACTTTATTATCATTTTTATCAAGCCACTGTTAAGCTCCCCTTTTTTAAGATTTGATTAGTATTTTCATTGAGGTGGTACTGAATTTATATATTGATTTAGGAATAACCAACAACTTTAACAGTTCTTAACATTTTTCTTTCTTGTGGCTAGACAATCAGCCAGAGCTAGCAAAATGGGGAAATATGGTTTCCCAAGTTTGCAGAGCTTTAGTAAAGGGGCCCAAGGTTTAGACCTCAGATCTCTGGGTCTAGGGACCTTTTATTTATTTTGTGTATTATTCTTTTTCTTGAATGTATGTAAGTGTGGCTTGTGCTTGCAGTGCTGTGGAGGTCATATGAGGGTGTTAGATCCACTGGAACTCAAGTTATAGGCAGTTGTGAGCTACCACATGGGTGCTGGGTGTGAACTCAAGATCTCTGCAAGAGCACCAAGTGCTTAACAGCTGAGCCATCTCTTCAGCCCCCGAAGATCTTTGTAAAAGCAGTTTGCAGCCAAGCATGGTGATCTACACCTTTTTTAAAATTTTATTTATTTATTTATTTATTTATTTATTTATTTATTTTATGTATATGAATGTACTGTCTGCATGTAGGTTGGTGCACCCTTGTCGTGCAGTGCTGTGGAGGTCAGAAGAGAGTGTTGAATTCCTCTGGAACTGGAGTTCTTTAGACTCTGCTCCTCCAATGTTAGCACTCACCCCTCTGTGCCAGTGTGAGGGTGTGCCCTTGTAGGATGCTCCTTGGTGCAGCATTCTCCAGATGCCATGTAAACTCTGCTTCCTGTGCCAGGCTGAACTCCCCACAGAAATACATTCACCTCTCATCTAGGCTCTGACACTTACCTTGGCTGTCCTTCTACATTGGTCCCCTGATCACCCACTCAGCATGTAACTTGACCTCTTGAGCCTGACCTGAGTATGCCTGACTTTCCTCATCTGACCTGTACCCTGCCATGGAAACTTCTTACACGGATTCTGACAGACAGCTTGTCACCTGCATCATACCAGCCCCTACCTAGACACCTCCTTTGCTCTCCTTGGACTCCAGTGCCCTTGCAAGAAAATGCCTTCCTGTGACTCAGTTTTTATTTCTAAGAGCTTCTGTTTCTTCAGCTGCTTTGGGGGCAGAGAAGGTGTGGAGGCTATTGGTTCATTCCTTCTATCATGTGGGTCCAGGGATTGAACTCATGTCACTAGGCTTGGCAGCAAGCACTTTGAACCATTGAGCTATCTCACTGACCCATAAGTCACAATTTTAAAAGGGGGTTCTCTAGTTTTCTGTACTTTTTTTTCTATGGAAAATAATAAATGGTTTAAGTGTATAGAATTGTAGGTAGTCAACTGTTTATCTAAATGGTATTTATAATAATGAAGCATTGGAAACCAAGTAAATTGCAGGACAATATTTGAAGAGAAAAAATTGGCTATGGAAATCCCCTAGTGGATAAAGTACTTGCCATGTAAGCATGAGGACCTAAGTTTGAACCCCAGAACCCATGTAAAGCAGATAGTGTCATGGGTCTTTAGTCTCAACACTCCTACAAGATGGGAGGCAGAGATAGGAGAATCCTCCTAAAGTTCACAGGCTAGCTAGCCTGATGACAAAGAGACCTATCTCAAATAAGGTGGAAGCCCATTAGCTGCCAAATGAGATTGTCCTGACTTCCATATGCATATGCATGTCTGCACTTAGTCACTGTACCTGTGTATTCACATACAGGCATATACATCTCACTCACACATACACACATATATTATACACACAAAAAATAACTTTTTTTTACATGTGTTACCTACAAATGTGCACAGAGAAAAGTTGAAAGATTGTCCAATTCATGTGTTAACAGTTGTTACCTCCTCAGCGTTGGTGAGTAGGAGGAGGGTTATGAGGAGATGTTTTAACTCTTTGAATTCTGTTTTTTTTTGTTGTTTTTTTTTTTTTTTTTTTTGTCTTTTCGAGACAGGGTCTCCCTGTAGCCCCAGCTGTCCTGGAACTCACTCTGTAGACCAGGCTGGCCTTGAACTCACAAAGATCCACCTGCCTCTGCCTCCCAAGTGCTAGGATTAAAGGCGTGCGCCACCACGCCCGACAACTCTTTGAATTCTTTAGAGTGGACATTTTAGGAAGGAAAGAAAACCAAAAAATTTATTTTTAGGGTGGAGAAATATTAGAAGTGGGATAAAATGACATCTGAGAATATTTACTTTACAGTTGATTATATATATGACATTGCTGGAAGTAACTGTATAATTCTGCTAGAACCAGGCTAGTTTTTAAATAATCCATGAAGGGATAAAATATGTATCTTGTATGGCTTCTTGGACTTTGTGCTGAAGAGATTTCTCCTCTCTTCACAGGGTCCCACAGTCCCCCTGATAGACCTGGAGCACGTCCTCCCACTCATGTTTCAAGTTGTCATCTCCAACGCAGGCCACCTGAATGAAACCTACCACCTCACCCTGGGTCTTCTTGGCCAGTTAATCCTCCGTCTTTTACCAGCCGAAGTAGATACTGCAGTCATCAAAGTTCTCTCTGCTAAACACAACCTGTTTACTACAGCAGACAGTGCCATTGTGCCAGACGGCTGGAAGACCACCCACCTTCTCTTCAGCTTAGGAGCTGTGTGCCTGGACAGGTAGCCTTGGTGTGCATGCACCCAGCCTACACACTGCCTTGTTGGCACTCACTGAGGACAGAAGTCTGACCATTGCTGAGTTCCAGTATGCTGCAGTGCTGCTTTTGTGTCATTGTTGTTTTGAAAATTTATTTTCAGTCATGCATGTATCTTTGTATGTATCTGTGTGTGGATATGTACATGTGAGTGGAGGTCAGGGGTATTGAGATTCCCCTGGAGCTAGAGTAACAAGCACATGACGTGGGTGCTAGGAACTGAACTTTTGTCCTCTGCAAGAGCAGTATGCACTCCTCTCTCTGGCACCTGCAGTGCTGCTATCTGATGCTCTTCTGTGAGAATCAAATCAAATTAAATCCACGCTAAAAGAGCTGAGAGCCTCAAGCAGTGTCTGCTAGTTCAACTCTGATGAGATAGATTCTGGTAGATTTTTATTGTTTGTTTGGTTTTTTGTTGTTGTTGTTCCTGTTGTTTTTATTTGTTTTTTGTTTTTGTTTTTTAGAAAAATAAGCATAGGCTTTGATGCTGAAAAAACTGTTTTCATTATAAAAATAACATAATCACAATATCATATTTAGAAAGCATAAAAATCTGGTGCTTTTGTACTGTATTTCCTTCCACACTTTCTTCTGAGTGTGAATGTGTCTATGTATATGCATATGTGGGTGACTTTTTTTGTTTTTTGTTTTTTTTTTCTTGTCTTTTTGAGACAGGGTCTCCCTGCAGTCCCAGCTGGTCTGAACTCACTTTGTAGATGAGGCTGGCCTTGAACTCACAGAGATCCACCTGCCTCTGCCTCCCAAGTCCTGGGACTAAAGGCATGCGCCACCATACCCAGCTGTGTGGGTGACTTTTTATAGAGCTTATTTGAAAACAGTTGTAACTTGGATTTGTAGACCTGAGTATATAAGTAACAAATCTTGATTTTGTTTGTTTGTTGTTTTGTTTTGTTTCACTTCTACTTATCTGTATATGAAAAGCATCTCATTCTGTTAATTTTTTTGAGATAATGAATGGCTGTTTGGCTGAGTCTGAATCTGTCTTGGACAGCAAGCTATGGTGAATTGGGTTTGGAGCCTTGTACATTGCTGCCTGACATTAAAGCTCTTACCTTCCAGCCGAGTGGGCTTGGACTGGGCCTGCTCCATGGCAGAAATCCTTCGGTCACTCAACAATGCTCCACTGTGGCGAGATGTTATTGCCACCTTCACAGACCACTGCATCAAGCAGCTGCCTTTCCAGCTGAAACACACCAACATCTTCACCCTGCTGGTGCTTGTTGGCTTCCCCCAGGTACAGCATCTGAAGGCCTACTCACCCTTCCAACTGTTATCACACACACCCAAGTCTATATAATATAGCACTTATACATACAGTGTTCTTTATTTGTATAATTTGCTTTTACAATACTCGTATATTTTCAAGATAGTGAGATGGTTTGTTCAACTTGCATTTTCAGAAGTTAGCCATTTGATTTATCTTATTAGCTTTGAATAAGGATAACTATAGCGTATTAAGGCACAAAGAACTTCGAAGACCATTGTCTTCATTTTGGCTTTCATCTTATTCCTAATCTTCATTGGGATAAGGAGAAGTAAAAATACAGCAAGGACATAAGCTAACTCTGTGCCAGGCCTGCACATCCTTTGGCTCTAGGGATGAGAAGACCCCTGTCCCTATTATTTGTAGAAGCAACAAACAAAAAGGACTAGGCTTTGCCTAATTAAATGCTTCTTCTTGTCTCAATGCCCCAGGTCCTCTGTGTGGGAACCCGCTGTGTTTATATGGATAATGCCAATGAACCTCATAATGTGGTCATCTTGAAGCACTTTACTGAGAAGAATAGAGCTGTGATTGTTGATGTCAAAACTAGGAAGAGAAAAACAGGTTCTAAGTATAATTATGTTTTCTAAGAATGGAAGAAAATTATTTAATCCTTGTATGCTATAAAATCAATGAAGGCCAGGGCATGGTGGTGCATGCCTTTAGTCCCAGCACTCTGGAGGCAGAGGCAGGCAGATCTTTCTGAGTTCAAGGATAGCCTGGTCTACATAGTGAGTTCCAGGATAGCTTGGGGCTCCTGGGAGACCCTGTCTCAAAAAGACCCCATCCCCACCCCCAAAAATCAATGAAGATACCTTGGTTCTTGCCCCTGCATGTGATTTTTTTTTTATTTAAATTTATTTATTTATTTATTTATTTATTTATTTATTTATTTATTTGTATATGTGCATGCATGTGCATCTGTATGTGTGACAGAGAGCATTTGTGGAGGGTCAGGAGACAGCATCAGAACTTGGTTCTCTCCTCCCATCCTGTGGGTCCTGGGGATCAAACTTAAGTCGTAAGCCTTGGTGACAAGTACCTTTCCCCACTGAGCCACTTTGCCATCTCATAGCTTTCTTTTCTTCTTTTTTTTTTCAGCTCATAGCTTTTTATTTAAAATGTGTTTCACTGGGTGTGGTGGTGCACTCCTTTAATCCTAGCACTTGGGAGGCAGAGGCAGGCGGATCTTTGTGAGTTCAAGGTCAGCCTGGTCTACAGAGTGAGTTCCAGGACAGCTGGGGCTACAGGGAGACCCTGTCTCAAAAAGATAAATAAATAAATAAATAAATAAATAAATAAATAAATAAATAAATAAGTAAAATGTGTTTCTTAGGCTGAATGTGATAGCACATGTCTGTAATCCCAACACTGAAGAAGGAGGATCATACATTCATGACAAACTTGATACATAGAGAGTTTGAGGTCAGCCTAGGCAGAATAATGAGATCCTGTCTCAAAGTAAAATAGTAATAAAACACAATAAACAGATAAATGAATTCCTTATAAATAACACATCAACGGGGATCTTCTCTTTAATCTAATCTCATTTTTATATATATATATTTTTTTTTTTTTTTTTTTTTTTGACACAGGGTCTCCCGTAGTCCCAGCTAGTACCGGAGCTCACGCTGTAGACCAGGCTCGGCTTCGAAAGCACAAGAGCGCCTACCTCCGCCACCCAAAGTGCTAGGACTTAAAGGGCGCGCGAACCCGGGACGCCTGGCTATATCATAATATATATAATATATATATAATTTTTTTTTTTTTAGACAGGGTCTTACTGTATAACTACCTGGCTAGCCTGCACTATGCCGGTATATACCCAGGCTGGAGCCCCACCTAGCCTGCTGCCTCCCCGAATGCTGGGATTAAAGGCATGTGTTACCTGTACCTGGCTAATCCCTGTATTTTAATATTTATTCAGGCATTACAAGGTTGATTGAGTTTGAATCCATTATCTCCTTACTGATTTTCCATTTGTCTCCTCTGTGTTCTTTTTTCTTCTCCTGCTTTCTTTTTGATTGATTTTTCTTTTCTAAAGATTCCATTTTGGGGACTGGAGAGATAGCTCAGTGGTTAAGAGGCGGACGTGCTTCTTGCAGAGGACCCAAGTTCCATTCCCACACCCACATGGCAGCAAAACCGTCCTTTAAGCCAGGGCTTGGTGACACACGCCCTTTAATCCTAGGCAGAGGCAGGGCGATTCTGACGTTCTAGGCACACCCGGGTCCTAGCAGAGTGAAGTTCCAGGCCAGCTGGACGAAGGGAGACTTAAAAAAAAAAAAAAAAAACAAGTCCATTTTATGCCTGGGCATTGTGGCACACCTCTTCAAGCCCAAGCACCTCAGTGAGGCAGACAGGTGGAATCCTCTGTGAGGTTTTGAAAGGCACAGGTGCTGTGAGACAAGGACAAAAAAAAAAAAGTTTCTGTTGGCTTTTTTTTTTTTTTATGTTTTTTTAATGACGAGGTCTCCCCTTGTCAGCCGCAGCTGGCCTGGGACGATTCATCTCCGACCAGGCTGGCCCGTTGAACTCACAGAGATTACATCTTGCCTGCCTCCCAAGTGCTAGGATTCAAGAGTCCCACCACACCACCACACACATACACCACCCACACACACAACCACATCACCACCACCACCCCACACCCTTCCCCCCACCCCGGCCTGGAAAGGTTTTTTCTGACTTGCATCTTCCTCTTGTTCTTTTGAAGACTGGCTCTCACTAACAGCCCAGATTAGAGTCTTCCTTCCTGCTGTCCTGCTTTTTCCTCCCAAGAGCTGGGATTACAGGTGTACACTACCATTCCTAGTTTTGACTTCCATCTTTGGAAGATAGCTTTTCTATCTTACAGAGGACTGGTTCGATTCCCAGCACCTACAGGGCGGCTAGCAACCATCCATAATTCCACATCCAGAAGAATCCAGCGCTCTCTTCTGACCTCAACGGACATCGTACGATATGGGTACCCTTATACGCAGGCAGGCAATACGACTCACACCATTAAAAAAAAATATACGGGAGCACGGGTAGTGGTGGCACACTTTTTTTTTTTTTGTTTGTGTCTCTTTTTTTTACATACCTTCCTTTTTTTTAAGTTTTTAATTTTTTTAATAAAGCTAGACCCCGTGGTCTTCCCCCGGCCCTATCCATCCCGCCACCCCGCCAGAGCTCATGACACTTTCTGCCAAACCATGCTTTTATTCTCTTCAGTCGTTTTCTCAACGTATTCTCCGATAAGAAGTATGTTTTGGAGCAGAAGTTCCCACATGTTTCATACGTCAGTTCTTTGATGCAGTCCCTCGTCGTTGTTGTTGTTGCTTGTTTTCCAATATGCATTACACCCACTTTTGGACAAAAGACTCAGGGGGCCCTACACAGAAATAGCTTACAACGGGTAATTGGCACGAGCATCCCCAGATGAGGGATAACCATTCATGGTTGGTTTTCCTGGGAGCTGTGTTACTACTTTCACTTAGCATGATGTCCTCTTAAGCTCCAGCCATATTTCCTGCAAAGCTCGTGAGGGTACATCTTTCTTTAACGGCGTGCAAATAGAACTCTCCATTGTGTAGATGTACCGGAAAAAACATTTTCCATCTATCCACTTGTCCAGTTGTGGGCATTTATGTTGGTTCCCAGCGCCTTTGCTAATTGGGAAGAGAGCTGGCAGTAAACAAGGGGCGGGCCAGGTATCGCTGTGTGTGGCGTAAGTCTTGAGGGTAACATGCCCAGGAGTGGTATGGCGGGTCCAGTGGCAAGTTCATTCCAGTCTTCCAAGGGTTCGTTCCAAGGGTTCTCCATACTGCTTTCCATAGGTGGCTGAACAGTGGTTACATTCCCACATCAGTGGATGAGTGTTCCCCTTTACTCATAATCTCTCTAGCATTTGGTATTTGGTTTTCTTGATCCTAGCCAGATTCCTTTTGGAAGATGGTATCCTTAGAGTGGTTTGTTAGTTTTTGCAATTTCCTTATGATCGTGCTGTTGGCCACTTCTTGGAGGTAGTTTCTCTCTCAGCCCTCTCTCCTTCTCCACCATTTTGTAGCAGTCTCTGTCTGTCTGTTCAAGTTCTTTGCTCCATATATTGAGCATGTCATTTGTTGTCGTTTTTTTTTTTTTTTTATTTATCTTTTTTCTTTTTTTATTTTTTCTTTGTTTTTTGTGAGTAGTTTATATATTCGGATTCTTTCTGAGCCCTCAATTCTTTGTCAGATGTATCTGCATTGGACGGTAAGGTTTTCCCTCCTCCCCTCCTTTCCCTCCTCCTGCCTTCCTTCCTCCACTCTGTGGGATTTCTCGTTACTCTTCACCACTATTAAGATATATCCTCTTCACTGCTCCTTTCTGTTTTCTTTTTTCGTTCTTCTTTTTGATGTACATAGCCCTTTTTTGCGTTTACATAACATGGATTAAAAATGAGGTCCCCCTTTTCAATGTCAATTGTTCCGACCTTAATTCCTTATGTATAAATATAACTAATATTCTTATGGCAAGCTGGGAATATCTTCTTATGGTGCAATTCTTATGCAGCTTAAAATAATTCTATGTAATAATCGTATGGGGCAAGAAGCTCTCTTAATTTCTTATGGCAAAATGATCTTATTAAGTCCTATGGCAGCGAGAAGAAGAACCTTAATGTGCAAAGACCGAAAAAAATAAAGAAAGAAATTCTTATTGCACGATTTGAATTTATGTTTATGATGCAGAGGCAGGAGAGAATCTTATATATGCATGAAAGCTAAGAAAGACAGCTGCTTCGTGGTCTTATTTAAAAGAAAGGGATCTTTCCTCCTTTTCCTACGACCTATGTCTTGTGATCTTGACTTGAAGCAACATTTTTCTTCTATCACCTCAGAGTGTTGGTGGGGTTTATCACGTTGAGTGTCTTTATCCACTTTAGAGTTTGCTTTTGTACAGGGCAGAGGTAGGGGTTTAATTCATTCTCTACAAGTGGTGATACCAGTTTTTGGTTTTTGCCAACACCAATTGCTTAAGATCTGTTCGTTTGTCCTTTTTGTTTCCCATTGTGGCTTCTTGGGCCCCCTGTCAAATATAAAGTGCTGAAATTGTATGTGCTCAATTTGGAGTCTTCAGTATTTTTTGTTCATTGGTCAACAGGTCTGTTTTTGTGTGCCAGTACCAGTCTTGTTTTTATGACTATAGTAAACCCTGTAGTATATAATTGTGAAGTCGGTATAGAGATCCCGAGATCCCCTCCCGAGAAATATCCCCCGAATCCCGTCAATCCCCGTCTCTTTTTGCACTCAGGGATTGTTTTGGGCTATTCGCGGGTCTTTTTGTTGTTTTTTTTTTTTTGTTTTTTTTTTTTCCTTTTTTTTTTTGTTTTTCCAATTGAATTTAAGACTTTTTTTTCCAAAGCCTGTAGAAATCTTGGGGATTTTTGATTGGGATTGCATTAAATCTATAACAAGAGTTTCCGGAAAATGGGACAGTTTTTATGACAATGTTTATAATTTTCCCAATCCAGGAGCATGGGAAGGTTGTTTTTTNGTGTCTTTGGTTAGGTTTGTTCCTAGGTATTTTATTGTTTTTGAGGCTATTGTGAGTGGGAAGGTCTCTTTGAATTCTTTCTCCAGTTGCTTGTTGTTGGTGTAAAGAAAGGCCATTGATTTTTTTAAGGTTAATTTTGTATCCTGCCACTTTGCTGAAGCTGTTAATCGTTTCTAGGAGTTTTCTGGTGGAGTTTTTAGCATCCCTTAAGTAAACAATCATATCATCAGCAAATAGGGATAGTTTGACTTCCTCTTTTCCAATTAGTACTCCTTTAATATCCTTTTCTTGCCTTATTGCTCTAGCAAGTGGTGGTGTACACCTTTAATCCTAGCACTTGGGAGGCAGAGGCAGGTGGATCTCTGTGAGTTCAAGGGCAGCCTGGTCTACAGAGTGAGTTCCAGGACAGCTGGGGCTATGGGAGACCCTGTCTTGAAAAGACCAAAAAAAAAATTTTTTTTTTAAATAATAATAGGGGCTGAAGAGATGGCTCAGCGGTTAAGAGCACCAACTGCTCTTGCAGAGGACCCGGGTTCAAGTCCCAGCACCTACATGGTGGCTGAGAATTGTCTTTAACTCCAGTTTCAGGGGAATCCGACGCCCTCTTCTGACCTTCACGGCAGTGCACCAATCTACATGCAGACAGTATACTCATACACATAAAAAATAATAATAATAAATATTTGGGCTGGAGAGATGGCTCAGCGGTTAAGAGCACTGACTGCTCTTGCAGAGGACCTGGGTTCGATTTTAAAAATTAAAAAAACTGGGCACTGGAGAGATGGCCTAGCGGTTAAGAGCGCCGACCGCTCTTACAGAGGACCCGGGTTCGATCCCCAGCACCCACATGGCGGCCGAGAGCCATCTGAAACTCCAATTCCAGGAGAACTCCAGCTCCAGGGGAATCCGAGACCCTATTCTGACCTCCGCGGCATTGCACGACACGGGTGCACAGACCTGCATGCAGACAGTACATTGATACACATACAGAAATAAATAAAAAAAAATTTAAAAAAAATTAAAAAACTATGAAAGTTAACTTTCTGAATAAAAAGCTAAGAGGTTTGGGGTTTTTTTAGTGGTGGTAGTGGTAGTAGTAATGATGGCATGAGTGTGTGTGTGGTGTGTGTGTGTGTGTGTGTGTGTGTGTGTGTGACAGAATTGGTGATTCTAGCCCATAAATTCTAGCTGCCATACCTTTCTTGAACTCTGACCTCCATTTCTTCAGTTCATTGAGCCTTCTTGACACTGTTTGGATTTCTGCTTCCTGCTCTGCAGCCTAGAAAGCCTCTCCAGATTTCTGATGCTACTGATAGACTGACTGGTTTATATCCTTTGTCTTGGGGACCATATTCCTACGCTGCCTATTGCCTGGTGTCTGAAAACCCTTGCTTCATGGTGTCTCCTCTCACCCCCACCATTCTAGTTGCTCAAAATGAATGAACCAATCTCATTCCACCTTATTTGGAAGTGGCTTTCATGTGAATTTTTATTGTTTTTTAAACAAGATCTCATAGCCTACTGAGGATGATCTTGAACTTGTAATTCTCCTGCCTCTACCTCCCAAGTTCCTGTAAAGGCATGTGTCACCATACCCAGTTTATTCAGTGCCGAGACTTGAACTCAGGGCATCATGCATGCTAGGCAAGCCTCCTGAATATAATGGCTACAGTTAAGCCTGAAAGACCTGTTTCTGCAGTCCTTACTTAGTAAGCCATACTTCTGTGGAAGAAACCTGGCTGCAGGGGCACTCACTGTACCTTTTGTGCTTTTTTCCTTCCTGTCTCACTTGATGCTTCAGTGAAGGACTACCAGCTGGTCCAGAAAGGAGGAGGACAAGAATGTGGGAACTCTCAGGGCCAGCTGAGCCAGTACTCCCAGCACTTCGCCTTTATCGCCAGTCACCTTCTGCAAACCAGCATGGATGGCCATTGTCCCGAGGCAGTGGAAGCAACTTGGGTCCTGTCTCTAGCCCTCAAAGGTTTATACAAAACACTAAAGGTAATGGTGAGCCTCCTCCATTTGACATTTGCAGGGGATTAATAAGGAGGAAATGTCATCTGATGTGGATAATTAACTATTGACTGTTTTTATAAATAGTTGGGACCTTGTTCAACAATTACTTCAAGGAGGAAATGGAATTTTCCCAGTGGTTTGGGACTTGGCTTTTCAATATTGTTTCTTTTTTAAATTTTATTTTATTTTCTGTGTATGAGTTGAGTGTTTTTCCTGCATGTGTGTAAGAGCACTCATGCATGCAATACCCACAGAATCCAGAAGAGGACAACAGATCCCCTCGAACTGGAGTTACAGATGGATGTTAGCCACCCTATGAGTGCTCTTGACCTCTGAGCCACCTCTCCATTTATGGACTCAGGTTCTGTTACTTCATGAAGACATAATCTTGTTAGGAAGGAAGAAAAACAAACTGGAGTTTTTCACTCTGTACCAAACACCAGTTCCTCTGGTTTATGGTAGGAATGGAGGGGAGGATTAAAGGGAGCTAACATCCTCTGGAGCTTCAATGATAGGTGTGGCTATTGGGTTGGGGGGAAGTAGAGGACAGGAAGGGAAAAGCACAAAAGGTACAGTGAGTACCTTGATCCCTGCAGAAACAAGTCTCACTCTCGAGCTGGTTAAAGAGCTGGGCAGTGAAAAGAAGCCTTGACGTCTGAGGACTTCTGGAACATTAGAGATGCGGGCGGGCAGGGATCATCTCTCAAGGAGACACATTTCAGGTTACTTGCAGGGTCATCTTCCCAGTGACCTGCCCTGGATGTTGAAGTGTTCACTGGCAGCACTGATGGGGAGGTCACAGAGCAGACTCAGGCACCACCAGAGCCTGACCTTGGCTTTCCAGCTCCGGACAGCCCAAGGAATCTAGAGCTGTCAGCTGACCTTTCATCTGCTGGAGGTTTAGCTCCCCACATTTTTCACAATGTGACATGTTTCATGTGGTCTCCTGCAGTAGAAAAGGGAAATTAACCTGGGCGTGAAGACGCACGTCTTTAATCCTAGCACTTGGGAGGCAGAGGCAGGCGGATCTTTGTGAGTTCAAGGCCAGCCTAGTCTACAGAGTGAGCTCCAGGCCAGCTAGGACTAAAGGGAGACCCTGTCTCAAAAATACTAAAAAAAAAAAAAAAAGACAGGAGTAATTTATAACAATTCCTTGAGGCCCCTTGTTGACCAGGAATATACCTGGTACACATTCATGCATGAATGCAAATCACTCATACAGGTAAAAGTAATAAAAACAAATCTTATATCTCACAGAGGTTGAGTGCTAGGTAGTTGGTCTGGCAGACAAAGGGAAATTATCAATTGGAATGATTGCATTGTTCTTTAATCTCAACTATGACAGAAACAGGAATGTCAGGTCATTCCTGCTCTCTGAGGTAGCCTGCCTTGTCTGTGGTAGCAAAAGCTAGATCTATGTGGGCTTTTGACACCTTTCAATACATGTCCTGAGGTAGAAGATGTGATTAGAGCAGATTATTGTCCCTGAGAGAGAACTTTGGAGAAAGGAATGAGAGGGAAATGATTGGTTCTCCTGTGAATATGTCTCAAGTTAGTGGCCAAGTCCACTTGCTGTCTAGAAATGTTATTATATATTGGGATCTCACAAGACTTTACTTCTCTATTTTGGAAAATGTCATGAGAGTAGTTTGTTTCCCATAATTTGGGGTATCTTTTCTTATGATAACTCAAGATAACTTATTCAAATGCATATTTCCCTTATAGCACAGCCCTCTCTTCATTTCCTATTCCCCAGATCATATTTGTTAGGTAAATTTTCTCCATGAACTTATGACCTTCAATACTGAGAGTATTTCTGCTGTTCCTCCTGAAGATGGACTTGTGTCCTCATGTATCAGTGAGGAAGTGGACACACACTGTGTAGGTTCCATCTGGTGTAATCCATAGACTTTTCTCATGTGCCAGACTTATGAAAGTGCAAATGCAAGCACATGGGAATCACTGTTGACTAATTTATTCAAAAGTGTAAGTGTAAGAGGAAACTTACACTTCTGAACCTAAACATTTAAAGATTCTGAACCTAANAAAAAAAAAAAAAAAAAAAAAAAAAAAAAAAGATTCATAGTGCCTTCTACTGACCTGTGATTTTCCCTGGGAAGTCAGTTAGGCCACCAGCTAAGAGTAGGCTCTTGAAGGGCTAGCTCTTTCTGTCTAACCTTAACTTTCACCCTGCAGCAACTAAAAGCACTGGGCTCTTTTTTTCGTGGCAGGCTCACGGTTTTGAAGAAACACATGCCACCTTCCTTCAGACTGATTTGCTGAAGCTGCTGGTGAAAAAGTGCAGCAAAGGGACTGGCTTCAGTAAGACATGGCTCCTCCGGGACCTGGAGGTGAGTGTGCTCCTACAGGGCTGCTGATACAGGTCTGCCTGGAGCAGTTAGTGTGTTCCAGCCAGTTCTGCCCTGCACACTCTCATTCTGTACAGCTTTTAAACCTGCCCTTGATTCTGTCTTCCCTTTTGGAATTAGGGATCCTGACACCTATCCTCCCCTGTCAGGGAGAATGAATTGGGTGTTTTTTCAAAGAACCTTGGAGAAGTATTTTATGGAAACACATAATTGGCCATTATATCATGGTAATAAAATCTACTTTTGAATTATTATTTCCCTGTAAAGTTCCTTTGTGCTAAAATCAGTTTCTAAATTTGTCTTCACTCATGTTTATTTTATGTAGGATTTCAGTTGATAATTTAATTTTATTGGTGTTCCTCTGAGGCCTTGGATTTTTCTTAGTGGAATTCCTGTGGCTCCAAGAGACTTTCTAGGCCAAGTGCTAGCTTCAAGTGCAAGGGAGGCTAGTGCTACAGGGGCTGTGCCATGCCTGCCACCCTCACTCCACAGAGGCTCACACTTGAAGAATACCCCAGGAATGCTTAGGTCTAAGAGACATGTGCTAAAACACATGAATAAATAACTAGGAACCTTAAGAGAATATTTTACATTTGGATATTTATTGTTTAATAGGAGTACATTACAGAAAAATTTTAAGAGAAAAATTCCAGATATCATTCCCAAACTTAGCTTCCATTAGCATTTTGTGTACTTCCATCTGTTTTGTTCTAGTCTTTTTTTTTTTTTAATTTTTTTAAATTTCTGTATGTGTATGAATGTATTGTCTGCATGCAGGTCTGTGCACCCGTGTTGTGCAATGCCGCGGAGGTCAGAAGAGGGTGTCGGATTCCCCTGGAACTGGAGTTCTCCTGGAATTGGAGTTTCGGATGGTTCTCGGCCGCCATGTGGGTGCTGGGGATCGAACCCGGGTCCTCTGCAAGAGCGGTCGGCGCTCTTAACTGCTAGGCAATCTCTCCAGCCCTGTTCTAGTCTTCTGTAGTACATACCTATAAATTCATATGACATGGTGCACATGGCATTCAAATAAATTGAGGTTATTTAATAAGTATGTCTCTTGGTTTATATGTAATTTTCATAGCCACCATTTTTTCTGACTGCATATAGTGCTAGAAGGTATTTTGCAGTTTTGAGGGGGGTTAAAATTATTTACTTTATACAAGTGTTTTGCCTCATGTGTGTAAGTATACCACATGCATGCATACAGTTCCCATAAAGTCTGAAGAGGGTGTCAGACCCCCTAGAATTGGAGTTATAGATGGTTGTTAGCCACCATGTTGGTGCTTAGAACCAAACCCACATCTTCTGCAAGAGCAGCCAGTGCTTTTAACTGCTGAGCTATTTCTTCAGCCCCTACTTTGCAGTTTTTGCTATTATTAATGGTTCATTGACCACATTTTGGAACAGAAATTTTTAGTACTGTTATTTCTAAAAATAAGCTAATGGGTCAAAATGTGTAAACATTTTTAATAGTTCTTTACATATCTCCCAAACAAATTGGAAAAAACCTAATAACAGTTCATGCTGTCAAGAAAAAATAAACACAGAGCCTCTGTAGTTTTTATTAGTATTTCTTCTACTACAATTGAACATGCTTTCATGTTCCTTCACTGATAATACATTTTTGTAATTTCTTTTTTTTTGGTCTTTTCGAGACAGGGTCTCCCTGTAGTCCCAGCTGGCCTGGAACTCACTGTGTAGACCAGGCTGGCCTTGAACTCACAAAGATCCGCCTGCCTCTGCCTCCTAAGTGCTAGGATTAAAGGCGTGCACCACCACTCCCGGCTGATAATACATTTTTATATGAACTCTGATATCTTAAAGAGTTAGGTTAAATCTTATGCCAGGCTTGGGGGCATACACCTTTAAACCCAGTATGTGGGAGGCAGGGGCAGGTGGATGTCTGTGAGTTCAAGGGCATCCTAGTCTACATAGCTACAGGGAGACCCTGTCTCAAAAAGACCAAAAAAAAAAAAAAAAGGTTAAATCTTATTAACTCTTATGTGATTAAAGACCTGTATCATCGTCTCACCCACTAAATACCCCCCTCCTGTTCCGCCTCCTTTGTGTGTAGATTCTGTCCATCATGCTGTACTCCTCAAAAAAGGAGATCAACACTCTGGCTGAGCATGGAGACCTAGAGCTGGATGAACGAGGAGACCAAGAGGAAGATGTAGAACGGCCAGTTAGCAGTCCTGGGGAGCCAGAACAGAAAAAGCTAGACCCTCTTGAAGGCCTGGATGAGCCCACCAGAATATGTTTCTTGGTATGTTCTCTGGTCTTCATGTGGTTGGAGCATGGGCTTCAGAGAATGGATTCTCTTTGGCTTAGGCTGTGTTTCAACCTGAACAAGAAAATAAATGCTCAATCCAATGTCCTGAGAATTCTCTTCCTAAACAGTCTATGGTGTACAGAGAGTATACAGAAGAGTCCCATCATCATAGTGGCTTTTAGATTATTTCTTTATGCCAGATATGGTGGCACATGCCTTTAATTCCAGAATTCGGAGGCAGAGGCAGGTGGATCTTTGTAAATTCCAGGCCGTCCAATGGTACATACTGAGATCCTATCTCAAAAAAACAAGCAATTATTATTTTTATGGGTATGTATGTGTGTCTGCATGAGCTTATATATACCGCATGCAGGGGCCCATGGAGGCTGGAAGAGGGTGTCAGATTCCCTAAAACTAAAGTCACAAGTAGTTATGAGTTACCATGTGGGTGCTGGGACCCAAACCTGGGTCCTCTGCAAAAACCCAGGGCTCCTCTCCAGCCCCTGTAGCAACTTTAAATGTTCAGAGTTCATAAGTCCAAAAGTTTTCCATCTTGACCCACAAAATATAAATTTAAATATGCATATTAAATTCAAAATTCAGTATTTGGGATTTGCTATAGCCTAAGGCGCATCTGTAAACCCCTAAGCAACCATCCCCTCCTAGTTTCTCAGAAATACCTTACCATCCTGGATATCTTCTCTTGGTTGATAATGTGAAGTGGGTGGGGCCAGAACTTCAGAGCATCCAAGTACATGAAAAGTAAACAGAGACTGTGGAATGGGTATGATGAAACAATCTTTTGGGGTTTTTTTTTTTTTGCTTTGTTTTGAGACAGAGTCTCACTATGCAGTCCTGGCTAGCCTGGAACTTGCTATGTAAACCTGGCTGGGCTGGAATTCGCGGAGATCCTACTGCCTCTGCCTCCTGAGTGCTGAGATTACAGCCATGTGCCACCATATCCAACACCCAAAACAGTCATTTTTAAAATATCAAAGTAGGTTTGCTGCTGGTTGTCAGTCAGGAGTGGGAGATGCTACAGTGAAGCTAGCAGTATAGTAAGAATTATTGTTAGAATTGTATTGTTGGCATAGTGTTTCCTTCAGTGCTTCAGAGTTTTAATATTTAAAACTTTATATACTTTTTTTCTTTTTGGTCTTTTTGAGACAGGGTTTCCCTGTAGCCCCAGTTGGCCTGGAACCCACTATGTAGACAAGGCTGGCCTTGAACTCTCAGAGATCTGCCTGCCTCTGCTTCCCAAGTGCTGGGACTATAGGTGTGTGCCACCATGCCCAGTGCAACTTTATATACTTTTTAAAAATACCCACAGAGTATTCTTCAGTGACCCGTGGTAACCTAATACTGTTTATTACTTTGGAATTCATGTTCTCCATGTCTTAAGGCACTTGTCTTGTCCTTTGTGTCTTCTCATGCCTTCAGATGGCTCATGATGCCCTCAATGCCCCTCTGCACATTATCCGGGCCATATATGAACTGCAGATGAAAAAAACAGATTCTTTCTTCCTGGAGGTTCAGAAGAGGTAAAGACCATTTAAATGCACTGAAGTATACAGAGTGAAGGTAGAGAACTGTCACTGCTGGTGTGGGATCTGGAGAGAAGCCCTAACAGCTCAGGCAGCCATGTGGACTGGCTTGGAGTTCTTCTGCCACAGAAAAGGCAGCTGGGCCACTTTGCCTGCATCATCTCTGCAGTATATGACAGTTTCCCTTGGTAGTGTTCTGTGTGCCGTGTTACAGATGCAGATGCCAAGGTGACACTGGGGTGCCTCTTCAGTGAGCAGACAGCAGAGCAGGGCAGGTGCTTTGGCTCAAGAGGGTTTTGCTTTTGTTTTTTTGCCACTATAAATTATTTTCATGACTTTCTCAGAAACAATTACATAATCAGCAGTATTCCCTTCTCTTGGCCAGGAAGTTTGGGCTGGTTCTAGAGCCTGTCTCCTGAATTTGGGTGGAACTTTACAAAACTGCATCAATCTCATCTTCCGTCCCCATACTCTGGTTTTTCTCTCCCCCTTTCTTCCTCTCCCTCTCTTTCTTCCTCTCTCCCCTCCCCCATTTCCCTACCTCTTTCTCTCCTTCCTTCTGCCTCCTGTCCCTCTCTTTCCCCCTGCTTCTCTTTTTGCAGTGCTAGTGATCAGACCCAGGGCCTTGTATACGCCAAGCTATGTCTCCAGCCCTTTAACTTATTCTAATGTGTACTGAATTTAAATCAACTTTATTCCTGTTTCTCTTTTACTCTATGTATTGTCTTAAATCTTATGTGAGATGCAGCAGGTACTGTGAAAGAAAGTCAGCCAGGGTATAGTCTAAGCCACTGTAAGTAAGAAAGCAAAATGACCACGTACCAAGGCAGATAGAATTTGTGATTCTCGCCGGGCGTGGTGGTGCACGCCTTTAATCCTAGCACTTGGGAGGCAGAGGCAGGCGATCTTTGTAAGTTCAAGGCCAGTCTGGTCTACAGAGTGAGTTCCAGGACAGCTGGGACTACAGGGAGACCCTGTCTCGAAAAAACTAAAAAAAAAAAAAAAAAAAAAGAATTTGTGATTCTCTCACATGACTACTCAGAGGCAGCCAACAGTACATAGTGCACAGCTCTGACCCAGAGTGACCCAGCAGTCAGTCTCAAGGATGGTGTTCTCATCTCTGTTAGTCGTAGCTAGCTTGCTCACACCACCTCTGGGTTCCATCCTAGACAAAAAAGGAGTGATAGAGAAAGGACCACATCCTTTGTGCGCTAATTTGAGTTGGCTGTGAAAGTGACATACTCTCTCACTCAGCTCCCATTGGCAGGGACATGCTGTAGCACTGATCAAGCTTCTGGGGTGAGCAGGGTGGGCAGGCTTCAAACCATGTCCCTATTTCTGTGATGATGTTACCTGCTAAAGCTCAAGGGAACCTTATTTTAAGAGAGAAAGGGAGGACTGGGAAGATGGCCCAGTTGATAAAATGCTTGCTGTGCAAGCATGAGGAACTAAGTTTGAATCACCAGCACCCTTGTAAAAGCCAAGCATAGGAGCATGCAACCTCGGTGCCTGGGGTGGAGGGTGGAGGATGGATGCCTAGAGCTTGCTGGCCAGTCAGTGTAGCCAAATTAGCAACTTCCACATTCATTGAGAGACCCTGTGTTAAAGAATAAGGTAGAAAGCAACTGAAAAAGATCCCCAATGTCAACCTCAGAGAAAGAGAGAGAAAGAGAGAGACAAACAGACACCATGAAAGATAAAGAAGGAGGATGAGGGCTGGAGAGATAGCCTAGCGGTTAAGAGCACCGACTACTCTTGCAGAGGACCCGGGTTCGATCCCCAGCACTCACATGGCGGCTAAGAACCGTCTGTAACTCCAATTCCAGGAGAACTCCAGTTCCAGGGGAACCCGAGACCCTCTTCTGACCTCCGCGGCATTGCACGACACGGGTGCACAAATCTACATGCAGACAGTACATTCATACACATACAAAAATAAATAAAATTAAAAAAAAAAAAGGAGAATGAACCCTAAGACAGTTTGCATCTCTGTTTCAAGGGTGTACTTGGATATCTGCCTGCACGCACATATGCATGAGTGGGTGGATGCCATGACTCCAGGTTAGAAAACACAGCAAGTGATGGTGTAATTGGGTGGAGAAGAGCAGAAGTTGCTTTGGTGACATTACTAACAAGTGCAATATAGGTTAAACACTTGTCTCCTCCACTTGTGCCCATCACTGTGCTCCTTCCCTTAAGGTTTGATGGTGATGAGCTCACCACAGATGAGAGGATCCGTTCCCTGGCACAAAGGTGGCAGCCCAGTAGGAGTCTAAGGCTGGAGGAGCAGAGCGCCAAAGCTGTGGACACAGACATGATTATCTTGCCATGCGTGGTATGTCACTCACCTTGGGAACAGTGTTTGCACTTCCACCCCTTTTCTGTGAGAAGACCAGGCCTTTCTAACAATGGTCTTGGCTTTGCAGTCCCGGCCTACACGCTCTGACCAAGCCACTGCTGAATCAAACCCTGTGACCCAGAAGCTGATTTCCAGTACAGAGAGTGAGCTGCAGCAGAGTTATGCCAAGCAGCGCCGGAGCAAGAGCGCTGCTCTCCTGCACAAGGAGCTGAACTGCAAGAGCAAGAGAGCTGTCCGAGACTACCTCTTCCGTGTGAACGAGGCCACAGCTGTCCTGTATGCCCGCCACGTGCTGGCCTGCCTGCTTGCCGAGTGGCCAGGGCATGTGCCAGTGAGCGAAGACATCCTGGAGCTCAGTGGCCCTGCACATATGACCTACATTTTGGATATGTTCATGCAGCTGGAAGAAAAGCACCAGTGGGAGAAGGTATCTAAAGCGTCCTGAGCTCTGCATCCAGCCCAGGATGTCCTCCCTCCCTCCCTCCCTTCCTCCCTTCCTCCCTCCCTTCCTCCCTTCCTCCCTTCCTCCCTCCCTTCCTCCCTTCCTCCCTCCCTTTGTGGCCCCAGGGTGTTTGGACTGTGGATGGTTTACAGCTGTGCTACTCCCTGACAGGTGTAATGAAGCAAAGGCAGGGTAGCTCTTGAATCCCCCACGGGCTCTGCGAAGTGCACAGCCCCACACAGACTTGTGCACAGTGTTGCAGTGGTCCCTTGAACCCTGCCTTGCCTTCTGCCTTGGCTGTTTCATACAGCTCTCCCAGCGAACCTGTCTCTTCACATGTCCTTTAGCTCATGCATGTTGCAAAGTTGAGGGATGAGGTAAATTAGGGTACCCTGGTGACCTGTCCCATAATACAAGAAAGCTTCCACGAAGGGTTTGCTTTCTGCTTTAAACATCGTTTCTGGGCTGGAGAGATGGCCTAGCGGTTAAGGGCGCCGACTGCTCTTACAGAGGACCCGGGTTCGATCCCCAGCACCCACATGGCGGCCGAGAGCCGTCTGAAACTCCAATTCCAGGAGAACTCCAGTTCCAGGGGAATCTGAGACCCTCTTCTGACCTCCGCGGCATTGCACGACACGGGTGCACAGACCTGCATGCAGACAGTACATTCATACACATACAGAAATAAATAAAAAAAATTAAAAAAAATTAAAAAAAAAAAAAACATCGTTTCTAGAATGCCTATGCAGAGCAGATGTTCTGCTCTAGCTCCTGATCCTGGTGTAGATAGAAACCCAGTGAGGTGCGCTGTTCCAAGACTCAGGTAACAGGGAGCTCATCAGGGTCTGTGCTGTTCTGTGAGGCTTGGTTCTCTGACTTTGAATTTTAAGTTTCAGGCTATTTTCTATTTTGTTTTAAAGTAGGCTCTTCTCAATGTTCTTTTCAAATAATGTTGGGTTAAGGCCATTTTCCACCTCCTCTTCCACAGAAGCAGGGACTCAGCACAGCAGAAAACATCCTGGTGCACAACTCAGCACCCCTGGACACTTTCTCCTTCTGATCCAGAAGGTTTTGTCACTATCACCCCAGTTTTGAGGATAGAAATCTCGGGTCCTACTTACTTCCTCTCCCCATCGTGCAGTGTGTGGAGCATAGAGAGGTTGATGTGTCCTTAGGCCCCTGTTTTGCCATCTGGGAGTACCACCAGTTTCCACCTGTCCTAAGTCCTTTGCCCTGTGAATGCTGGCAGCTTGCTCTAGCCTTATCTACTGTCTGTACGGGACATCAGGCCCAGTGTGCTCCTGTGCACCCCTGTCTTCGACAGGTGCTGCCCTGGCTGTGCTTCCCTAGCTTCTCACTCTGCTGCTTCTCCCTGGGTGCTGTATTGTTTACCTGCTAGGCTGCGAGCTCTTTAGGTGCCTGGCAACCTCTAATTGGTTCTCCTGGTCTTTCGGACCTCCTGGAAGGTAACATTATTCTGATTTAGAGCAGGGCCTGATGGTTGATTTGGGGGGTGGGTTGCAGAGGCTTGTTCTGGTCCAGAACAATGCTGTGCCATCAGGTCAGTCTGGTGATAAAGTGTCTTTCACTTCTTCCTGATGACACTGGCATCTTGTGTCCTCTCAGATCCTGCAAAAGGTTCTCCAGGGCTGCCGAGAGAGCATGCTGGGGAGCATGGCCCTGGCTGCCTGCCAGTTCATGGAGGAGCCTGGAATGGAAGTTCAGATGAGGGAATCGAAGCACCCATATAACAACAACACCAGCTTTGAGGTATAGCTGAGCAGTAGAGACCTTGTCTGCCTCTTCCCACCAACCCTGATCCCTAATGTACTTCCTTGTCTCCTGTCAGAAGCCAGAGGCCCTGTGTACCCAGGTCTTCCCTTCTCCTGAGCTGCACTGTATTAATAGGAAAAAGCAGGCCCCTCATTGCACGACACTGGTGCACAAACCTACATGCAGACAGTACATTCATACACATAAAAATTAAATAGATAGATAGATAGATAGATAGATAGATAGATAGATAGATAGATAGATAGATAGAAAAAGCAGGCCCCTAGCCCCAGGGAGAGTTTACTTTTCCCCCAGCAAGCTCCTCTGAGTCAGCTTCTCCCAGCAATGAGTATATGTGGTTCTAGGGTCATCATCTTTAACTGTCTCCTGATGACCTGGCCATACTTTGGAGACTCCATCCCAGCCCCAAAGCCTCATCTTTTCCATCCTGAGTCTGTCTGAACAGAGAGCATGGAAGTGTGGATAAGCCAGGGATAGTACACTCACTTGGTGTCACACTTTCCTTAGCCCTTTGGAGCTAGAGCTGGAGCTGGCAAGGCCTGATCCTCTGAGTGGAAATACCCTACAGCAGTAGGGACAGGCATACGGAAGCCAGTTCTGAGCTTGGCTATTGATCAACTGAGATGTTGTTTCTCAGACATATAAATCTCCCTTCTTCCTTCCAAACTTCTTCTCTTCCCCTCTTCCTGAGCTCTTACCTTATTCCCCCAGCTGCTGAGTTGAACCCCAAAATGATCATCCCCACTGTCCCACACTGTCCTCTCCTCTGAGGCTCCTGTTGGTGCTTCCTCCTCACTCCCTAGCCTGGCTCTTCAGCCACTGTGTCCTATCCTCAGGACAAAAACCCCTGCCCTCCAGACATCTTAGTATTTAAGTCTGAAGGGTCATATCTCATCCTGACCCCCTTCTGCCTACATGGCACCTACTCTACCCCCATGTGCCACAACTCCTCACTGTGGTCTGAACATGCAGATCTTCCTAGTGTTGCTCCCTCCCTGAAAGGCACCCTAGTGTTTACATGTCCTTTCCCCTGAGAAGCTCCTTCTAGATACCCTGTACCAGACCTCCCCTGATTGTCCCACTGTGCTCCACCCTCACAGCATATTGCAGTCTGGGTGTTTTCCATCTCAGCTAAACTGAGCCCCTAGAAGGTTCCTTGTGTTCCATGTTCCCAGTTGTGTGACAGCCACAGTGGTGACCAGTGAATGGTGGGGATAGAAGTGTTCTCTGTCTCCATCCCTAGGATAAAGTTCATATTCCTGGTGCGATCTACCTCTCAATCAAATTTGACCCTCAGTGCAACACAGAGGAAGGCTGTGATGAATTAGCCATGTCTAGCAGTAGTGACTTCCAGCAGGATCGACACAATTTCAGTGGATCTCAGCAGAAGTGGAAAGATTTTGAGCTTCCAGGTAATGAAAAACAAAACCAAACCTAGTTATATAGACTTTTCCTTTTCACAAAAAAAATTTGCATTTATTTATTTATGGAAGCAGAAGGCACATGTCTCACAGCATATGTAGAAGTCTGGGGACAGCTTTTGGGAGTCAGCTCTCTCCTTCCATCGTGTGGGACTCAGGTTATTAGACTTGGCAGCAAACACCTTTATCCACCAAGCCATCTCACCAGCCCTATACAGATTTTACTGGAAGTGTTTAAACATAATATTGAGAGCAAGTGAGATGGCTCAGTGGTTAATGTCACTTGCCACCAAGCCCATCAGCTTGAGTTGGAGCCGTAGAACCAGTGGTGAAAGGAGAGAACTGACTACCACAGCCTTCCACATTTATGCTGTGGCATGCGTCTACATACCGCTTACAAATATACCCTGTCCCAAAATAAATGTAAACAAAAAAATTTAGCCCATAATATTGAGAAGGAGAATTATTGGAGAATTTTAAAACAAGCTTACTGTATTTAATCAGAAACACCCCAGCTGCCATCCCTTGTCCTCCCTTATCCTGACCTGTCTCTGGTTCTTTGTGACCCAGGAGACACTCTGTATTACCGATTTACCTCTGACATGAGCAACACTGAGTGGGGCTACCGATTCACTGTGACAGCTGGACACCTGGGGCGGTTCCAGACAGGTGTGTGTCCCACCCTTCCTGTTTACATGCTCTGCCACCAGGGATACTCTATGGCTGGAGGTTCCATCTCTTATGTCACTGATGTTAAGTCCCTTCCAAATGTGTCTCACAACCCTCAGCGTGGCTTCACTAGACATAGTTGGCTAGCTGTAAATGTGAGTAGTCAGATACAAGAGCCTCTGACAGGGTCTCAAAGACACTGGGTTTTCCTAGAATTTGCCAGGGCATTTTGCAAAAATGAGCAGCCAAGAATGTTGTTCTTATGTTATTTTTACCAAAAATATTTAGTTTTAGCAAAAACTTAAGCGATAGTATTTCACCCCATTTATTAAAACTTGAACAGTTTATAGAATATGTAACTGTTATGTACATGATTGTTTTTAAATGTCTGTGTTGGGGATGGGGGTCTCAGGGTTTGAGATTTTGAAGCAGATGTTATCCGAAGAAAGAGTCATACCTCACCTCCCACTGGCCAAAATCTGGGAATGGCTGGTGGGTGTGGCCTGCCGCCAGACTGGTCATCAGCGACTGAAAGCCATCCACTTACTACTGAGGATTGTTCAGTGCTGTACCCACAGGTAGGCCATGCCTGGACTCTGGTCTGTGCTAAGCATATGGAGGTCAGTTACCTCCTCCACCTGTCCTTCCTAGTCACTCTATTAGTGGCATCTCCAGGGTAAAAACTTTTTTTGGTCTTTTTGAGACAGGGTCTCGCTGTAGCTCCAGCTGTCCTGGAACTCGGTATGTAGACCCAGCTGGCCTCAATCTCACAAAGATCCACCTGCCTCTGCCTCCCAAGTGCTGGGACTAAAGGCACGCATCACCACACCCAACTAAGACATCTTTAATTGTAGTGCCTTCCAGTTCATCCATTGTTTCCTTTAAGTTAGTGCTTTTTGTATCCTTGTAAAGTCTTTTTGTCTTATTCTAAGTCAGGATGGTATCTTCTCCTACCTGCTAGAAGCTTACTTACTTTTCCTTTCACATTGGCATCTATACTCCTCCTGGGATGAGTGTTAGTGCATGAGTATGATTTTGTTTTCTTTTTTTCTTATTATTTTATGTGTATGAGTGTATTGCCTGCATGTGTGTAAGTGCACCTGTATCATTCAGTGCCCGTGAAGGTCAGAAGGAGGTGTGGGATCCCCTAGAACTTGAGTTACAGACAGTTGTTAGCTGCCATGTGGGTGTTGGGAATCAAACCTGGGTCCTCTGTAGGGCAGCTGATGCTCTTAATGGCTGATCCATCTCTCCAGCCCCTTGTTTTGGGGAGGAGGGTTGGGGGGAGATAGTTCTTGTTTTGTTTTGAGACAGAGTCTTCCTGTAGCCCCCAGCTGCCCTGGAACTCACTATATAGATCAGGCTGGCCTCAATCTCATTGAGATTTGCCTGCCTCTGCCTCCTGAGTGCTGGGATTAAAGGCTCGTGCCACGATAGCCAGCTGTATCCCCGTGCAGCCTGGCTAGTAGCAGGGAAGAAGAGAAGGGGGCTGGGCATGTGTACTGTCACCACAGTATCCTCAGGGTAGCCTGGGATACATGAGACTCTGTCTCAGAAAAGGAAAAAATAACTGCCTAGGGGGACAAGTTGGTCTATAAAGTATCTGCATAAGCATGAAGACCTGAGTTCAGATTTCCAGCACTTGTGGAAGTAGACCCAGAGTTCTGGGTAGGGTCAGAGACCTGGGGTTCGTTGACCAACTAGCCTAGCCAAATTAATGAGCTCTGGGTTCTGTGAGGGACTGTAATAAGATGGAGAGCAACTGAACAGGATATCCAGCACTGACCTCTGTCTTGTCTAATGGGATTTTTTTGTATGGTGCTGGGACTCAAACCCAGGGCCTTTTTTTTGAGACAGGGTCTCCCTGTAGCCCCAGCTGGCCTGGAACTCGCTCTGTAGACCAGGCTGGCCTTGAACTCAAAAAGATCCGCCTGCCTCTGCCTCCCAAGTGCTAGGATTGAAGGCACGTGCCACCACGCCAGGCTACCCAGGGCCTTTTACATGGTAGGGAAGTACTCTACCACCTAGTTACACACCCAGCCTCCTAACAGGCTTGTGGTAGGCCCTACACATCAGTTTGAGGGGAATCAAGATTTTAGAATATTGAATTTTCTTTTGGGGGGGTCCTTTTTGAGACAGGGTCTCCCTGTAGCCCCAGCTGGCCTGGAACTCACTATGTAGACCAGGGTGGCCTGGAACTTACAGAGATCCTCCTGGCTCTGCCTCCTGAGTACTGGGATTAATGGTGTACACTACCATGCCCAGCGAATATTGAATTTTCTATTCCCCAGCCTTCTGTTGTTTAAGACCTTGTATTTTTGTTTTGATGCTATTATAATTATTTTAAATTTTTGGTGGGTATATGCATGTAATTCCAGAACTTGGGAACTGAGGCATGATCAAGGCCAGCCTGAGGTACATAGCAAGACACTGTCTCAAACAAACAAAAGTTACTTTTGATCGTGCTCCTATTTACCTTTTTTGGTCTGTTGTGCTTACATCTAATTTTATTCTGACTGCACGTGTGGATTATCCAGTGCTCAGTCGTGTATGTCATGTGTGATAATGAGCCTTTGTTCTTCCTCTCAGTCCATACAAGCACCTGTTTTTTTCCTGTTACATTGGCCAGGTCTTCCAGTACAATGTTGAATAGAGTAAGAATTTGGTCATAACTGGAACAGTCCTCATCTCAGAGGAAGGGCTGGTGACTGTGCTTTATACATGAGCCAGAAGTCCAATCCCAGCCCCGTGCTCAGATGTGCCCCGCCCCCACCACCCACCAGAGTTCCTCTTTCCTGCATTTTTAAGGCATATAGACATAGGTAATATAAGTCCATATGGGATGATACTTGAAGCAAAAAGCAATATGAAGTTGTTATTAAATAAAATTAGAGGGGGCTGGAGAGATGGCCTAGTGGTTAAGAGCGCTGACTGCTCTTGCAGAGGACCCGAGTTCCATCCCCAGCACCCACATGGTGGCTGAGAACCGTCTGTAACTCCAGTTCCACCATTGCACAACACAGGTACATCAACCTACATGCAGACAGTATACTCATGCACATACAAAAAATAATAAATTTAAACAAGAAAGTCTTTATTAAATAAATAAATAAATAAATAAATAAATAAATAAATAAAATTAGACTCTCAAGTCAGGAGAGGAAGTGATGGACCACAATCAGCCCCTGGGCTGCAGCAGAGGAGGAGGAGAGGCCTGGGCATATGTGCTGTCACCACAGTGTCCTCACTTGCAGACATTTTGGGTCACTTAGCTCTGCATGGGCTTCCAGTAGTGCACTCGGGTTGTCTATGCACTATGCCACATCTCCATGGCCTTGGGCCCACAGGCCTGTGGTGCAGGTGTCTTTCTGCAGTTTGCTTGCCTCTGCCAATCTTCTGTAGGGACACTCCTACATTCCTGCTTCCTGCTTCCTGAAATTGGAGTGCACTCCCAGTGCTCTGCCACTGGTCCTGCCATACCAGTATGACTCTCCTGCAGTCCTCCATCCTGAGTGGGGCGGGATGGGGATGCAGAGGGAGAACAGAAGACACCCCCAGTATGCCTTGCCACACTGGCTCCTTGGGGAGTTAAAGCTACTCTGGTGACCTGAGGGTGGTGGGAACCAAAGCAAGGTGGTAGCCCCAGAGGAGGGCAGTTCCCACAGCTGCCTCTTACCCCTCTCTCTGGTACTTTCCTGAAAAAGCTAGCTATGACATGTTTGTAAATACAACTGAATTTACCCATTTGTTTATTTTATGAACTTGTGATCTTTGGGGAGGCAGGTGTGTGTGTGTGTGTGTGTGTGTGTGTGTGTGTGTGTGTTTGTGACTGATTCTAAGCCAACACTTAAAGTGGCAGAATTATTTTTCAACTCATTAAAGTAAATTAAAGATAAAAGGCAAAAGCGGAGCTGGAGAGATGGCTCATCGGTTGAGAACCAACTGTTCTTGCAGAGGACCTAGGTTCGATTCCCAGCACCCACATGGTGGCTAAGGACTGTCTTTAAGCCTGGTGTGGTGGCACATGCCTTTAATCCCAGCACTTGGGAGGCAGAGGCAGGTCTATGAGTTCAAGGCCAGCCTGGTCTACACAGTGAGTTCCAGGCCAGCTGGGGCTATAGGGAGACCCTGTCTCAAAAAAGGGCAAAAGCATTATATACGCATATATAATCCTGTGGAAATTAATATCCCAGGATATTAATTTCCTCTTCTGAAGGGTGTTGGACCCTTCAGGGGTCCAAGGATGGCTGCCTCTACGAGGCGTTCAAACCCTGGGGTCCACTCTACACAGGCCTGAGAAAGACTGGGCTTTTCCTAGGGACAGGATTTTGGGCTCAGTAGCCTTCCTTGCAAGCATATTTTCTGTTTTATAATTTAACATCCAAAATAATATTTGCCCTCCTAGTCCTTTAAGTAGTTTTTCTTTTTAATTTTTTGGCATTTGGTTTGGTTTGGTTTGGTTTTTGACATAGGGGTTCCCTATAGCCCCAGCTATGTAGACCACACTGGCCTCAATCTCAGAGATTTGCCTACTTCTCCCTCCTGGGGTTCAATGCGTACCACATGTGCATTTTTATTTTATATGTGGGATGTTATATATCTTGTTTTTCCCACTTAAAATGTACTTTAAGGGGATGGAGGGATGGCCTAGCGGTTGAGAGCACGACCACTCTTGCAGAGGACCTGGGTTCGATCCCCAGCACCCACATGGCGGCTGAGAACCGTCTGTGACTCCAGTTCCAGGAGAACTCCAGTTCCAGGGGAATCCGACACCCTCTTCTGACCTCCGCGGCATTGCACGACACGGGTGCGCAGACCTGCATGCAGACAATACATTCATACACATAAAAAATAAATAAATAAATATTTTTTAAAAAATGTACTTTAAGGTGGCATGTTAGGTTCACGTTTGTAATCCCAATACTTAGGTACTGAGCCAGGAGGGTTGCCGTGATTTTAAGGCCAGTTGGAGCTACCCAGTAAGGCAAAGCAAAACACATTTGCCTTGACATCTTCCCACTATTTTGAAGGGCTTCAGAAGAACCTTTTTTTTTTTTGGTCTTTTTCGAGACAGGGTCTCCCTATAGCCCCAGCTGACCTAGAACTCGCTCTATAGACCAGGCTGGCCTTGAACTCACAAAGATCCACCTGCCTCTGCCTCCAGAGTACTAGGATTAAAGGCTTGTGCCATCACGCCCAGTGAGAAGAATTACTTTTTAAAAACACACAGTAAAGGCTGGTGAAATGGCTCACACTCCTCCAAGCCTGATGACCTGAGACTGATCCCCAGGATCCACGTGGAAGGAAGAGACAGGCAGTTCCACAAGTTGTCCTCTGATCTCCAAACGTGTGGCACATGCAGCCACATGCTCATGCATGCATACGCATGCACGCACACACTAAATGAATAAACAAATTCAAGCTCATAGTAATTAAGTAAATAGAGTAACACACACAATAAGTAAAATTAAAGTGTAAAAAATTAAAAGAAAAAAATTTTTTTTTAGAGATTAGCTCCTTTTTTTATTTATTTACTTTTTATGTGTAGGAATGTACTGTCTGCATGTAGGTTGGTGCACCCGTGTCCTGCAATGCCACAGAGGTCAGAAGAAGGTGTTGGATTCCCCTGGAACTGGAGTTAAAGAAGGTTCTCAGCCGCCATGTGGGTGCTGGGGATTGAACCCGGGTCCTCTGCAAGAGCAGTTGGTGCTCTTAACCGCTAGGCCATCTCTCCAGCCCCAAAACAATAATTCTTTTTTTTTTTAATTTTTTTTATTAATTTTATTTATTTCTGTATGTGTATGAATGTACTGTCTGCATGCAAGTCTGTGCACCCGTGTCGTGCAATGCCGCGGAGGTCAGAAGAGGGTCTCGGATTCCCCTGGAACTGGAGTTCTCCTGGAATTGGAGCTTCAGACGGTTCTCAGCCGCCATGTGGGTGCTGGAGATCGAACCCGGGTCCCTGCAAGAGCGGGTCGGTGCTTTAACCGCTAGGCCATCTCTCAGCCCCCCAAAACAATAATCTTGTGAGCATGCTTCAAGTCTTGGATTCCTTGGAATCAGCTTTGGGTTTAGGTTCTATACCTTTTTTTTTTTTTTTTTTTTTTTTTGGTCTTTTGAGACAGGGTCTCCCTTTAGTTGCAGCTGGCTTGAACTCACTTTGTAGACCAGGCTGGCCTTGAACTCACAGAGATCCACCTGCCTCTGCTCCCAAGTGCTATACTGTTGATGAGTGTGTAGGATTATTTCATGGAGGAGTGTGGGGAGCTGTGTGTGGCTGTCTTATGATGGGGTGGGAGAGGCAGGGCCTACCGGTAGTTCCTGTCAGCTGTCCAGGGCTGGCTTGGCTCTCCACCAACTGACCCCTGCTTGCTTCCTCTCACAGTGACCTCTGTGATCTTACGCTCTTGAAGCCCCTGTGGCAGCTCTTCACCCACATGGAATATGGCCTGTTTGAGGACGTGACTCAGCCTGGCATCCTCCTACCCCTGCACCGTGCCCTCACTGAGCTCTTCTTTGTCACCGAGAACCGCGCCCAGGTGAGGGCTCTCTGTCTCCCTGAGGTCTAGGCTGGGGATGTTTTGCTCCCTCTTGCTTATGGCAGGGCTTGGGCAGTGGGACTCACACCTCAGTGCAAAGCCCCCGGGTACTAGGCAAGCCTGGGCTTACTGCCTCTTCTCTCTCTCTCTTTCTCTCTTTCTTCCTCTCTTTCTCTCTCTGCTAGTCTTCTCTCTCTCTCTATTCTCTTCACCTCTCTCGATCTGGCTCTCACTCTCTCTCGCTCTCACTCTCCTCTCTCTCTCCCCCCTCTCTCCCTCTCCCTCTCCCTCTCCCCCTCCCCGTCTCCCTCTCCCTCTCCCTCCCCCTCTCCCTCTCCCTCTCCCTCTCCTTCTCCCTCTCCCTCTCTCCCCCTTCCCTCCCTGGGAAGCTCTCAGGACAACCTAGATTGCTTATTTTGTCAGGCCTACAGCCAAAGGGGGTAAAAACCTCAGCTTTGGACCAGCTCTTGGCAACAGTGACTTGTGGAAAATCAAACAGATGGGTTCCTCTTCCTCTTTCTTTTCTCCATCTCAGCACAATAAACTCATTGAATGTCCTACATGAAAGGACCTTTCACAGGTCCTTTGTTTGTCCCCCTCAGGGAGGCACAAGGAGACTAACCCGAGGAGTCACCCTAACGAGGCCCTCAGGGCTGGCCCTGGAACCAGACCTGGCCCTGCAGTTAGACTCTTCCATGGCTCTAGTTAGTGGTGCCATATTGCGTACTGGGGGAGCAGTTCTTACCCCCTTGCAGCCCATTTCCTTGGCGAGTTTCCTTTGTTTGGGCCTGCTGCCTTCTGTCATTCAAGGAGCCCATGTTCTCTTCACAGGAGCTTGGCCTACTGCAGGAGTACCTGCTGGCCTTAACCACTGAGGACCACCTTCTCCGCTGTGCAGCGCAGGTACCCACTCCCCCAGCAGAGTTGGCATCTGGTCATCTCCCTGTGACGGATGGCACCAGCCTAGGGTGTGCATGTGTGCGTGTGTGTGTGTGTGTGTGTGTGTGTGTGTGTGTGAGAGTGTGTGTGTGTGAGTGTGAGAGTGTGTGAATGTGTGTGAGTGTGCGTGTGTGCTGCGTGTGTGTGCATGTGAGAGTGTGAGTGTGTGTGTGTGTGTGTGTGTATGAGAGAGAGAGAGAGAGAATTTGATGACGAATAGAGGTCCTCCCAGAGTTTATACGGAGTTCAGTTCCAATTCAATCACTTCCTCTGACTCAGAGAGAGCAGGGGAACCCTATTTTTCATTGTCACTCATATTAAACTCTGGGGTCAGAAGGAATTTGTGTCTCTAAAACCAAAACAACCTTAAATTTAGTTTGGCTGAGCCCTGAAGTTTCCATAGAGTTAGATTTCAGATGGTTTGGGCTCTAATTTGCTTCCCTGGTAGGAAAACTCCTCTTCTGACAGCTGTTCTTTTCAATTATTGAGAACCCAAGAAAGCTTTTGGTTATGTACAATAAATATATATATTTATGTATATCAGTATTTATAATTAGAAGTTTTAACTATATTAACAATTAGAACTTAAAACAAAAACAAACAAAAAATAAATTAAAACAAGTTTAAACTTTTATCTATTCAATTTTTAATATTTTATTATTTATTTTATTTAATTAATTAATTAATTTATTTATTTATTTTGGTCTTTTCGAGACAGGGTCTCCCTATAGCCCCAGCTCTCCTGGAACTCACTCTGTAGACCAGGCTGGTATTTATTTTATGTATGAGTATATTGCCTGCATGTGTGTTAGTCCACCCCTGACATGCAATGCCCCAGGAGGTCAGAAGGTGTCAGATTCCCCTGGAACTGGAGTTATCCAACCATTTAGCCTCCCTGTGGGTGCTGGGAACCGAACCTGGGTCCTCTACACGGACAGCCAGTGCTCTTAACTGCTGAGCCATCTCTCCAGGTCCTACCTAATTTTTAAAATAGTAGTAAACACATTTCATGTTACTGGTTTCTGGGAAAACTTTTCATAACAAAATAAGTTTTGAGGAGGATAGCTGTGAGCTCTGTTTTTGCAGACCTCTTTGGGGTCTGGCCCAACAGAAGACAGCTGGACTCTGTGGCTGCCCTGCACTCATCCTGGAAAACAAACTGTACTGTGTGCTCAGGAAATGGTAAAAGTGAGACATGAGCCTGTGGTCCCTCAAAGGCCTTGGGGATTCCTGAGGCCCCAGCCTGCATATGGAGAACATATATTCTGCCCTCTGTGGATACTGTCAAATGTATGCTCTAAATACCCCAAGTACACATGTGAGGATTTTGTTGTTTCTCTCCCTCCGCCTGTGGGCTCTGAGTGAGGGGACTGTACCCTGCTCACTTCATCACAGGTCAGAGTCTTAGACTCAGTAAATGAGCAAGTGGATTGACCCTTGATGGTGGTAACTGCCCTTTTCCTCCACAGGCTCTGCAAAACATTGCTGCCATCAGCCTGGCTATCAACTACCCCAACAAAGCCACCCGCCTCTGGAATGTGGAGTGTTAGCCTCACTGTGGCTTGCATGACTCATTAATCTGTCTGCAGGGGTTTAGAGCAGAACTCCGGCCTTGCAGGGGTTTAGAGCAGAACTCCGGCCTTGCTCAGGAAAGTCCTGTGGCTTCTGAGCCCAACTCTCTTCGAGCCCAGCCCTGGTCCCATTCGGATGCCAGGCAGCCGCCTCTCCAAGAAGGCCTGGTACACAGGCTCCCCTGGTGCACAGGCTCCATGTATGCCCAGACTGTCACACATGCAAGAAAGCACAGTGCAGAATGACTGAGAAGGGGCCACCCAGGGGCCCTTGGGAAGGTTGTTTCCAGATCAGAGATCAGCCTCCTCCAGGGCTGCCCCTATAGAGCCACAGAGCTGAAGACACAGAAGCATCCTCTGGAAGGATTCTCTCTCCACTGAACCCCAACTGCTCAAGCTTGCCATCAGGGGAAGGTGCCATCTACCCAGAGCCGCCTTTGCGTGAGACCTACAGCCAGCAGCAGGAGTGGCTGGCTGTGAATCCAAAGCAAGCCACAGTGGACAGGCACTCCCAAGCAGTCATCATGCCACAGGTCAGCTAGCCAACTTCTGATGAGAACAAGTGCCCTTTGGAGCAGCCAGCAGGCCCTGCATCCCCACAGACAACTCCCAGCACACGTCTGCATTTCTTCTGTTCTTTTAGTATGTTTCTGTTTCCCCCTCAGGTTTTTAGGAGAGCCACACTGACTCCCTGAGAGGGCCCCTAGGGAGTGCCTAGGGGACAAACCAGTGTGTATGTGAAATTGTCACAGAGGAGGACTCTCTAGCTCCTGCCCAGACTGGCAGCACTCTCACAGGAGCTCTTGTTTCAAGTCAAGACCCACCTGATTTCATTTCTGCTCCAGGGTCATGGTAATGAATCATACTACCACCTTGGGCCTCTGCGTGGCTCTTTAGCCATCACCTATCTAGCAATAACTGCATTAGTTCTAGTGAATGCTGTTTTAGTTTTCTTTATGGTTTTTAGCCTTACCCGAAGTGCTGATGATGATTTTCTTTCCAGAGTCACACAAAGTGGGAAGCTGGGTTGCAATGTAGGCCACGGACTTGCAGGAAGAAGGAATGCCTGGGGCACCTGCTGTTGAAGTGCAGGTATCTGGGCTGGAGGCACATCCCACCTCACAGGCCCAGCCCAAGGAAGGCTCATCACAGCCAGGGCCACACGTGACCAGTTGGCATTGTCATGACCCAGTATGCTCCTTGGCTTCTGAAGACCCCTCTGGGGATATACAAGGGTTTAGATTAGCAGAGCCTAAGCCTGCAGGTCTGGGAGTGCCTTCTGAAAAGGTGCTGTGCCTTCTGCCTAGAATTAGGTTCTCAGCCCAGCCCAGGGTGCAAGAAAAATGGTCACAGGATGGGAAGGGGTGGGGCGCAGAGAGATAGGAGCAAATGGAGTGGTGACCCAGATGCACAATCTTAACATCAAAGGGGACTTGGCCTGGCTTCTGTGGTGCTGGGACACATTGGAGGTAGATGCTACCGGCCCAGAGGGACCTCTTTCCCATCCTCTTCTGGCTCTTTGCCGAAGCACTGGTGATTTGTAAGCCGCCCGAACCCGAGAGAAGGCCCTTCTCATGTGCCATCCGCTCAAAGGAGGACTGGAGGGTTTCCCCAGACGGAATCAGAGCAAGTCTTAGTACCCCACTGGGGGCTCAGATCAACTGGCAGGTGGAGGATGGAGGAGCTGGCACACCCACACCCCTCCACACCTTGGACTGAGTAAAGGGAACAGTCAGGGCAGGGCTAACGTCTCCCTCAGGACAGAGGTACCAGCTCTCCCTCGCTCCTATCAGGAAGAGCAGTTGTAAATAAATGCTGGACTCCATAGATAGCTTCTCTCCGCTCACCGCCCTTGCTTCAGTTTGCATAGAACAAGCCTGAGTTGTCCCCTCACACACTGCAGCTCTCTGACAGGGCCCCTCCTGGGCTGGCCATCTGTGGCCCACCTACGCCTCTTCTGTAGACCACTGGGTGGCACTGCTGAGCCAGGCCCTTTTCTGACCCCAGCCCCAGGCAGTGGGATCCCAAAGGATTTCCATCAAGGCCAGCCTCCCCTTGACCCTTCTTAGAAGGCAAGACTGCCTGGAACAAGACAAAACTGGCAGGAATAAGGGGTCGTGGAAACATGTGCCTAGTCTATAGAGAAATTCTGTTCCAAATCATATATATTGTACAGACACTGTTCTAAAGAGAGGAGTGACTTATTTTCATCATCGTTTTTAATTTGTTTTCTTACGGGTTTACGATTTTGAATTTTTCTTATTTGGTTGAAAGAAAGAATTTTGATTATATCAGCTGAGTGAGTTCAGCATGTAAAAAGGATGTTTTAAGTTGTGGATAAGATATGCAAATGAAGAGAAATATATTGTACAAATTCTATATAAAAAAATACAATTCTGTGTGGATTTCTCCCTCTTCCATTCCCTGTTCTTCTTTCCCCTGTGGGAAATACCCTAGGCTGGCCTGAAGTTCATAATCCTCTGCCCGTGCCCCCCACACCTGCCCTTCAGTTTCTCTTATGAAGATCACACTTGGGAGTTGCTGCCAAGACAAATGGGTGGGACTTACAGACTCTGCCACCTCATTGTGGGAAGAAGTCAGTAGGTTCCCTAGGCCCCACCCTTGAGTCTTGTCGACCTGTTAGCCCTCCCTTTAACTAAGGGCCACTGAAAGCCAGTCCTTCCCCCTCAGGTAATCCAGGGTTTTCCTCTGTCTTCCTTTCTACTCAGCATCCCTCACATTTGGCAAACAAACGGTGTTCCCCAAGTGCATTCCTCTCCAGCCAGATATCCCATCCTTATCATGCACCTTTGACCCTTTTGTAGCTCACAGGACACAGCACAGCCTGCAGAGAGGAGAAAGCCAGGAAGCAGAACCCAGGCCCCGAGCTCTTGTGCGACTGCTTCCCTCCTTACTCACCTGACTCCCCTGAGGGCTGGTGTTTTCTGGCACTAGCTCCTCCTCGGATCTCTGATTTGCCACACACTGTGCTGCTCCCTCAAGACATTCTCCTGGGGCCAAGCACCATCTTTCAAGGTTGAGAAATTTGTCTTCTCGGTGGAGGTGGGGCCTAACCTGCCTTTGAGGCCCAGGGTTCCAGCCTGGTACAGAGTCTACACATCTTCTACCCTCGCTTGCTTTCTGTCACGGTGACAAAATACTGCCCACAGCACACCGTGGAGGAGAGGGTTTATTTGGCTTGCATTTCCATGGGACAGTTCATCCTGGGTGGAAGCCAGGGCGGGAACTGCAGTAGAGATCATGCGTTTATTTTCCCCTGGCTTGCTCAGCTGCTTTTCAGTGCCAGGGCATGGCACCACCCGCAGTGGGCTGACCTTCCCACATCAATTAGCAATCACGAAAATGCTTCACCGGACAGTCTGATGCAGGAAATTTCTCAATTGAGGTTCCAGCTTCCCAGGTGACGCTAGTTTGTCTCAAGTTGACAAAAATTAACCAGCACATCTTGAAACTTGAGAATCCAGGAGATCCCCACTCGGGTCCTGGCCCCAGCCTCAGCTCATTGCTGAGGACCAGCAAGACCCCTGAGCCAGCCTGACATTCAGGGGATCTGAGGCTTCCAGGGCCTGGAGTCTCTCTCGGGGCCAATAATTTTGTTCTCCACACCTCACCTTGTTATCTGAGCACTCTGGGACTTTACTCTTTAAAGTGAGGCTCCTACCCCAATGCCAGCCTTGCCTGTTGCTATGCCAGATAGCCTTTGCTGAGCTGTGAAGCACTGGGGCAGAGCTGTGTGGGTCACTGCTGACACTAGCCCCAGTTAGCAGAAGGTCAGAGAAGTACAAGGCCAGATGAGCCTCATTTAATAGAGCCAAGAGCTGTGTGTGTCAGTGCTGTGCACATCCATGTGGAATCCATTGGCAAAGGAGGAGGTGGAAGGCTGGTGGGGCTCAGCCGTGGCTCTCAGCCTGCAGCCTTGGCCTCCACACACACACAGTTGAGCACCATGCCACTCAGGTGTCAGGGCTGTGTGGAAACCACCTGGTAGAAAACCCAGGCTCACACTGAGCCTGTATCTAAACATGTCCTGAGTGCCCACGGAAGACCCTGTTGGCCATTTAACTGCCGTTTCCTGACCCCTTCCCTCCTTCCCTGCACACAAAATCCAATCTTTTTATTATTTTTTTTTAATTTTTATTTTATTTATTTCTGTATGTGTATCAATGTACTGTCTGCATGCAAGTCTGTGCACCCGTGTCGTGCAATGCCGTGGAGGTCAGAAGAGGGTGTCAGATTCCCCTGGAGCTGGAGTTCTCCTGGAATTGGAGTTTCAGACGGTTCTCGGCCGCCATGTGGGCGCTGGGGATCGAACCCGGGTCCTCTGCAAGAGCAGTTGGCGCTCTTAACCGCTAGGCCATCTCTCCAGCCCTTTTTTATTATATTTTTAACATGCTCTATTTAGGAGATGGGTATGCAGGTGTTTCCATGTGCGTGTGGAAGTCAGAGGACAATTTGCGGGAGTCAGTTCTCTGCTTCCACCATGTGGGTTCCTGGGATCAAACTTGGGCTTGGCAGCAAGCATCTTAATCTGCTAAACCATCTCATCTCAAATCCAGTCTTTCTGTGAGTGACAAATGGAGACTTAATCTCAGGAAAGGTGGATCTTTTTACTGGCTCACTAAAAGGCTCACTCCTGGGTGGTAAGTCCCCCCCTGGCTGGCATCCTCTTGCAGTCGGGGTGGCTGTGTGAGCTGGTTCCCCTTAGAGGGGGTGAGCTGGTTCCCCTTGGAGGGGTCTGTGTGAGCTGGTTCCCCTTAGAGGGGGCTGTGTGAGCTGGTTCCCCTTAGAGGGGGCTGTGTGAGCTGGTTCCCCTTAGAGGGGGCTGTGTGAGCTGGTTCCCCTTAGAGGGGCTGTGTGAGCTGGTTCCCCTTGGAGAGGGCTGTGTGAGCTGGTTCCCCTTGGAGGGGGCTGCTGCCTGCTGAGAGGCTCTGGGGAAGGAGTTTGTCTTTGCTGCTTCCTGCTCCAGGCTTGGAGACCCTGCTGCAGTCTGCTGCCATCAGATAAAACAAGTGGCGGGAGAGCCACCACACAGCCTCTGGGTGCAGAGAGACAGTCTGGGACTCCTCCACTGCATCGTGGGAGCACCTGACCCAAATTTAGAAGGGGTTGGAAATAGGTGACTCCCTCTGATCACATCAGTGTCAGCAGCGGGTGGGAGGATATGAGAAAACCCTTCCAGAAGTAGGAAGGCCTCGTACAGGGTCCAGGCCAGTGATGGCAGCCATCAGCAGATCTTTCTAAGGATCTTGCCTATGCTCAGCTTTGGTAAGGTTCAAAGAGAAAATAAATTTGGAGGCACTGTCCCGGAATTCATTGCAAATTTCCCCAGGTGTAAGTTGAACATCAAACTAGATCTTTAAAAAAAATTTTTTTTTAATGTGTATGAATGTACTGTCCGCATGCAGGTTTGTGCACCTGTCTCATGCAGTGCCGCGGAGGTCAGAAAAGGGCTCTGGAATCCCCTGGAACTGGAGTTGAAGACGACGGTTCTCAGCCGCCATGTGGTGGGGATCGAACCCAGGTCCTCTGCAAGAGCAGTCGGAGCTCTTAACCGCTAGGCCATCTCTCCAGCCCCCCAAAAAAAATTTTTAGGGGGGCTGGAGAGATAGCTCAGTGGTTAAGAGCACTGGCTGCTCTTGTAGAGGACCTGGGTTCAAGTCCCACCACCTACATGGCAGCTAACAACTGTCCTAACTCCAGTTCCAGAGGACCAACCCCTTCCTCTGACCTCTGCAGGCACTGACCAACACAGGTGAACTTACACATATGCAGGCAATATACTCATACACATAAATTTTTTTAAATATTTTAAAATTTTTTAGGTTTATTTTTGGAGCTGGAGAGATGGCTCAGCAGTTCGAGAGCACTGGCTACTCTTGGCGATCCTAGTATGGTTCCAGTATGCACACGGCAGCTAACAACCATCCTTAACTCCAACTCCAGGGCATCCCATACCCTCTCCTGACCTCCATGGGCATTGCACAATGTGGGTGCACTTTTGCACATGCAGGCAATACACTCATACACATAAAAGTTTATTTTTATTTTTATTTATGTGTATGTCTGTCCATCTGAGTGTACACCATAAGAGTATGGGTGCCTTGGAGGCCAGAAGAGAGCATTGGATCCCCTGGAACTGGAGTTACAGGTAGTTGTAAGCTGCCTGATATGGGAACTGAGAGCCACAGTTAGGTCCTCTGGAACATGCATGCTCTTCATCATGCTGAGCCATGCTTGTATGGAGATCGAAGAACAACTTGAGGGAAATAAGTTCTCTTCTTCCACCATGTGGTTCTTGGGGATTGGACTCAGGTCACTGGGCTTGGCAGCGTGTACCTTTACCCACTGAGCCATCCCACACCAACTAACTTTAAAAGGAGAATTTACCATTTACAAAACTGAAAAGCTCCAGGGTTATATCTGCCAGCAGACAGAGTGAAATTACAGAGAAGGATGGAAGAGTGGTCTGTGTGTGTGCCCTGCCCTCCCCACTTTCCTCCTGGACTCTCACCCACAAGAAGGGGACATAAAAGGCACACGTTTCTAACCCAAGCTTGCTTCCCGAACCCTGTGAAGAGTCTCCCAGTGCCTCTTCACATGAGGTCTCTCTGAGCTGGTAGCTGACTCTTCCACCCATAATTTACCTTCATATTTAAAAGGCTACCCTGGGGGGCTGGAGAGATAGCCTAGCAGTTAAGAGCGCCAATTGCTCTTGCAGAGGACCCGGGTTCGATCCCCAGCACCCACATGGCGGCTGAGAACTGTCTTTAACTCCAGTTCCAGGGGAATTCGACGCCCTCTTCTGACCTCCTTGGCATTGCACGACATGGGTGCACAAACCTACATTCAGACAGTACATTCATACACATACAAGAATAAATTTAAAAAAATTTTTTAAGTTAAATAAATAAATAAAAAGTGTATACTGGGGAGACCCATGTCCTCATGGGCTGTCATCTCGGAACTGCTGAACAACATGGCATCCATGACAACAGAGCAGCTGCCATACCTGGGAAATCCCCACATAGCCACTGCGAGTCCTGTCAACACAGCTGCTTAGCTACCCTGCCGGGAAAGACGCCCTAAAATATGGCAGGCAGACATTCATTAGTACAAAAATCACATCAGCAGTGAGGAGAGAGATCTAGGTAAAATCACTCCTTTTAAATTTTTTCCTTTTTTTTTAAGCTTATTATTTTTATATGTATGAATGTACTGTCTGCATGTAAGTTGGTGCACCCGTGTTGTGCAATGCCAGGGAGATCAGAAGAGGGTGTCAGATTTCCCTGGAACTGGAGTTAAAGACAGTTCTTAGCCTCCGTGTGGGTGCTGGGAATCGAACCCAGGTCCTCTGCAAGAGCAGTTGGTGCTCTTAACTGCTGAGCCATCTCTCCAGCCCCTTAATTGACATATTGTATATATTTATCAAATATACTGTGACATTTGTGTTTTGTTTTGTTTGCAGTACTATGGACTTAACCCAGGACTTCACATATAATAAACCAGCACATACCACTGAGCTACATCCTTTCTGTATTTTTTATTTTGAGCTCCAAGGTGCCCAGGATACCCTTGAGCTTGCATTCTTCCTGCCTTGGCCTCCTGAGTAGCTGGCATTATTACAGGCTTGGTCTCATCAGGTCCCACTTAATCATTGTTTGTGTTGGAAACATTCAGAATCCTCTCTTGGGACTGTAGCTCAGTGGCAGACCATGATGTGCTTAGCCTGTACAAGGTCCTGGGTTCAATGCCCAGTACCTCCTCTCAAAAACTCATCTCCACTAGCTGTCTTGAACTGCTCACTCATCAGCCGTTGTTATTCTGCACCGGGGAACATTAGATGCTTTTCCTATTGTGCATTTGCACCTCCTCGCCTGTTTCCTGTGCACTCCACCTTTCCAGACTGGCAACTGCTATCTCTCTCTCTCTCTCTCTCTCTCTCTCTCTCTCTCTCTCTCTCTCTCTCTCTGTGTGTGTGTGTCTTTTTGAGAAGGGTCTCCCTGTGGTCCCAGCTGTCCTGGAACTCACTGTGTAGACCAGGCTGGCCTTGAACTCACAAAGATCCACCTGCCTCTGCCTCCTGAGTGCCAGGATTAAAGGTGTGCGCCACCACTCCTGGCTTTTTTTTTCCTACTCTTATGGGCTCAACTTTTTAGTTTCCCCATACAAAAGGATCTGAAAACATAAAAGATTTAGTAGAAAAAAAACACAAGTATATCTAGCAGATACAAACAAAATTGAGGTCAGTTTCTCTCAGGCAAAATAATTTAAAACATAATTAAGCCTGGGTGTGATGGTGTATACTCTTAATCCCAGCACCTCGAAGGCAGACGCACTCGGATCTCTGTGAAATCCAGAGCAGCTTTGACTCACTACATAAGGAGTCCCAGGCCAGTCCGGCTACACAGTAAGACCCTGTCTCAAAAAATAAAGTGGACGAAAGGCAATTGAATGCATCAATACTTTGTCCATTCAAAGCACAGCTCTCTCTGCAAAGAGTTTTTTTTTATTCTGAGCCAAATTTGAGTGATGATGGCCTGGGAACATGGACTTGAGGTTGTCCCCAGTGATGTCTCTCCGTACAAGGGGTTACATGAACTTTTATGCTCATAGAACAAAAGATAGTCATAGATCAATGCATCTACCAAATATTTGGGTGGAGCAGCAAAGTGGGGAAATCTCTTCTGTCATGTGCTGCCTAGCGACATCCTTGGCTTTGGGCTGGAAGACGATGGGGATCTACTAAGTTAATATGTTCCAAAGGTTTCAACTAATAGTTAAAATGATGTTACGTTAGACAACAGAAGTGACTATTTTTTTAATTAATTTATTATTTTTTATGTGTATGAATGTACTGTCTGCATGTAGGTTGGTGCACCCGTGCTGTGCAATGCCACGGAGGTCAGAAGAGGGTCTCGGATTCCCCTGGAACTGGAGTTAAAGATGGTTCTCAGCCGCCATGTGGGTGCTGGGGATTGAACCCCGGTCCTCTGCAAGAGCAGTTGGCGCTCTTAACCGCTAGGCCATCTCTCCAGCCCCCCAGAAGTGACTATTTAAAAAGACTAAAGATAGCCCAAGATAATTTTAGGTCTTAGTATGTAACACTTCAAGTCTACGCAGCTGTCCTGAAACTCACTATGTAGACCAGGCTGGCCTTGAACTCACAAAGATCCGCCTGCCTCTGCCTCCCAAGTGCTAGGATTAAAGGCGTGCGCCACCCTTATTTTTTTAATGAATTTATTTAATTTTTATTTTTTTTTATGTGTATGAATGTACTGTCTGCATGTAGGTTTGTGCACCCATGTTGTGCAATGCTGTGGAGGTCAGAAGAGGGTGTCGGACTCCCCTGGAACTGGAGTTCTGGAATTGGAGTTACAGATGGTTCTCAGCTGCCATGTGGGTGCTGGGGATAGAACCTGGGTCCTCTGCAAGAGCAGTTAGTGCTCTTAACTGCTAAGCCATCTCTCCAGCCCCGAAAGTAATTTTAGCTAGGCATGGTGGCACATGCCTTTAATCCCAGCACTCAGGAGGCAGAGGCAGGTGGATCTCTGTGAGGTCAAGAGTAGCTTGATCTGCATAGCAAGTCCAAGGTCAGGTGGGGCTACAGGGAGGCCCTGTATCAAAAAGACCCAAAAAAGTATATATATAGATATATATAAGTCTTAGAAGACATTGCTAGAAACTTGTACTGAGCCGGGCTGGTGGTTCACGCCTTTAATACTAGCATTCGGGAGGCAGACGCAGGCGGATCTTTGTGAGTTCAAGGCCAACCTGGTCTACAGAGTGAGTTCCAGGACAGCTGGGGCTACAAAGAGACCCTGTCTCAAAAAGACAAAAAAAGAAAAAAAAAAAAAAAGAAAAAGAAACTTGTACTGAATTACAAAAGANTCAAAAGTCCTAGGAGGTAATGCTGGTTATTGATAAGTTACAGTGATACTAGAGAGGATATGGACAGCATATTTGTCAGGAAGATTTTGTAACAAAATTGTTCTCTAAGACTAGCTATAGAAGGAAATCCTGAGACAGAGGCCGCGAGCCCGAACAGCTGGGCCTCTTGTACTTGAGGACCCCCTCCTTGGGGGGACCTGGATGTACTCGTTGCCACATAATGCTGGGATGGAGACCTATGCTTCCTTCAGCCCACAGGCCGCGTGTGGGCACAGCTGGGGCTGAGCTGGACAGTTCAGCAAGGTTCGTCAGATGGTCAATATCTCATCAGGGTTAAAACCATCTGTAACTCCAATTCCAGGAGAACTCCAGTTCCAGGGGAATCCGACACCCTCTTCTGACCTCCGCGGCATTGCACGACACGGGTGCACAGACCTACATGCAGACAGTACATTCATACACATACAAAAATAAATAAAATTAAAAAAATTAGTGTAAGTCTGAAGATGATTCTGATAAGATATATACAGTAAGCCATAGATCAACAACTGAAGAACTCAAAAACTATAGTGAACAATAGTTCAAGTAAAAATGTTACATTAGAGTGCAATCACCCAGTGCAATAGGAAGCAGAGATGAAGGAGGTGCAGAGGAATGAGACAGAAGAGAAGTGGATAGCAATAGAGGAAGATGGCCAAAGTCAACCTCTGGCTTCCACATGTGCATACACATGTTCAGACACGCACTCACACATACAGTGTACACACACACACACACACACACACACACACACAGATAAATAAATAATCTTACTAGGTGGCAGATGCCTTTAATTCTAGCCAGAGGCAGGCAGAGCTCTGTGAATTGGAGGCCACCCTGGTCACATAGCGAGTTCCAGGCCAGCCAAAGCTACATAGCAAGACTGTCTAAAAAAAACAAACCTAGGGCCAGATAGATGGTTCAGTGGGTAAAAGCACTTGCTGTGCAGTCCTGGTGACATGTGTTTAATCACAGGAATCCACATGGTAGGAGGAGAAAACTGACTCCTGCAAATTGTGTACCATAAATAAAAGATTCACTATACACTGTCCACAGGAGAAACATTTCAGATCTAAAAATATAAACAGATTGAAAATAAAAAGATGTAAAAATAATCTCTCCATACCCTGTATTAAAAAAAAAAAGTTAAAAGATGTATCATGCAAACAGTAACCACAAGAAAGCCGAGCTGGCACGGTGCACACCTGTACTCCCAGTACATGGTGGGTGCAGGCAGGAAGGGCGGAAGCTTACAGGCATCCTTGGCTATATAATGAGTTCAAAGCCAACCTAGGCTGCATAAGACCTAGTCAAAGAAAGGAAGGGAAGAAGGGAGGAAAAGAATGGAGGGAAGGAAGGAGGGAGAGGCCATTCATTCTTGTCAGCCAAAATGGGCTTTAAAACAAAATAGCTTTAGAGCCAGAGGGATATTTTATAAGGAAGAGGACAGATACACTGGGAAGAGATAAAATTACAAATGTGAGCTGGAGAGCGGGCTCAGCAGTTAAGAGCACTGACTGCTCTTGCAGAGGACCCAGGTTCAATTCTCAGGACCCACATGGTAGTCAACAACCATCTGAAATTCCAGTTCCAGGGGATCCAATGCCCTCTTCTGACCTCTCTGAACACTGCATGATGAGAGTGCACTTAGACACATGCAGCCAATATACTCATACACAGAGAATAATAAAGTATTTTTAATTATAAATGTGTACCTAATAACAAAGCACCAAAATACACAAAATAGAATCTTATAGAAAAAAGGAGAAATAGACAACCTCAAAAGAATAGCTAGAGCCCTTTTTTGATAATAGAACTAGTTAAGAAAACAACTTGACCAGCTACATACACCAACTTGGCCCACCCACAACGGCAGTATGTGCATTTCTCTCAAGGGCATATGGAACAGACCGCCTGCCAGGCAGTGAGCTCTGGCTTCCCTCTCACAGCTTCACACATGGTTCTCCCAAGCTGCTGGGAGGAATTCTGACCTTGTAACACATATCTGGGTCTCCCAGGTTTTCCCCTGAAATCTGTGTGGAAGCCTCCACAACCTCATAACTTGCATTCTTCATGCAAACCAAATGGCATCAAGATCTGCCAACAGCTTGAGCAGCAGCCAGGCTCCACTAGATCATGTCCATTATGGCCTGAGTATCTAGATGGCACAACACAGAAACATGGCCCTGGGCAGCCCTGTGTACTCTTGAAGTCTTTCAAATGATGTTACTTCTTTACACCCCTGAGCTTGTGATAGGGGATATCTAGTAAATTCCTGAGATGTCCTCAAGGAAACTACTGTTTTAATACAAAATACTTTATTCATTTTTCCTAATTTCTGTTTGTTTAGTTATTTACTCTCTATCTTTGAATGTCTCGCCTGTACATATATAAGTGCACCACATACATGCAATCCCTGTGGAGGCCAGAAGAGGGCATTAGATTCCTTGGAACTGGAGTTACAGATGGTTGTTAACTGCCATGTGGGTGCTGGGAACTGAACCCAGGTCCTCTGCAAGAGCAGCCACAGCTCTTAACCATTGAACCATCTCTCCAGCCACTTTGGTTTCTTTTCAGTGGCACTAATCTTTTTAGAAATGTTTTTGATTTATTTATTTTTATATGTATGCTTTACCTGCATGTATGTAGGTGCAACTCATGTGTGCAATACCCACAGAACCAGAAGAGGGCATTGGATCCCCTGGAACTAGAGTTACAATGGATATTAGTCACCATATGGGTGCTGGGAACTGAACTGGATCCCCTGGAGGGCCAGTGCTCTTAAGTGCTGAGTCATCTCTCAAGCCTGGCATTAATCCTTCCAAACACATCTTCCTTGGCCTCAACTTTAACCCTGCAGCTTTTCTGATAAACTGCAAGTTCTTAAAGTTTTTCTACTCTGTTTTTTGCTCTGATCCTTACTGTAAATGTGACTAAAAGTAGGCAGTAAAAGCTAATTAGCAGAGTCTGGTGGCACACACCTTTAATCCTAGCACTTGGGAGGCAGAGACAGGTGGATCTTTGTGAGTTCGAGGCCAGCCTGGTCTACAGAGTGAGTTCCAGGACAGCTGGGGCTACAGGGAGACCCTGTCTCAAAAAGATACCCCCCCCAAAAAAAAAGAAGAAAGAAACTTAAATACATGGATAGTAAAACATTCCCACTGGATACAATGGCGCATACCTGTGAAGTCCCAGCTACTTGGGAGGCTGAGGAGGAAGAATAAGTTGTTGGGGAGTTTGGGGCCAGCCTGAATGAAATAAATCCTGTCTCTCAAAAAGCAATTCGGGCTGTAGAGATGGCTTAGTGGTTAAGAACACTGACTGCTCTTGCAGAGGACCCAGGTTCAATTCTCAGCACCCTCGTAGCAGCGAACAGTGGTCCCTAACTCCAGTTCCAGAGGATCTGATGCCCTCTTCTGACCTTCACAGGCATTGTATGACACAGGTGCATTTATATACGTGCAAGCAATAATACACTCATACATATAAAAATAATAAAATATTTTTTAAATTTTAAAGCATTCGTAAATAGCCAGTGTGTAAAGAAGAAATTAGGAAGTACCTTGGTATGAATGAAAATGGAGACAAAGATGCCCAACTTCCGACCATGACGAAGCTATTGCTTAAAAGGAAACTTGTACTTTCAAATATCTATATTCAAAGTCTTCTACCTGAAGACCATGGCAAAATAGAAAGAAGCCATGCCTAAGGGAAGCAAAGGAAAGATTAGAAGGAAATACAGAAATCTGGACCTTGTGGCTTAATACTTGGGAAGCTGAGGTAGCTGGGTCAGGAGTTTCAGACCATGGGCTACGTAGATCCTATGAAGGGGGAACAGGGGGGAGGGAAGGGGGGAGGGAAAGGACGGTGGGAAACAGAAAGATAAACAGAGACTAAAAAATTAATGGAGAGATGGCCTAGCGGTTAAGAGCACCGACCGCTCTTGCAGAGGACCCGGGTTCAATCCCCAGCACCCACATGGCGGCCGAGAACCGTCTGAAACTCCAATTCCAGGAGAACTCCAGTTCCAGGGGAATCCGACACCCTCTTCTGAACTCCGTGGCATTGCACGACACGGGTGCACAGACTTGCATGCAGGCAGTACATTGATCCACATACAGAAATAAATAAAATTAATAAAAAAATTAATGAAGCTAAATGTTAGTTCTTTGATTCACTTTTTGTTTACGACACAGTCTCATATAGCCCAGGCTGGTATCAAATTCACTCTATCCTGAGATGGCCTCGGACTGCTGATCTTCCTACCTCAGCATCTGAGTTCTGGGATTACAAGCATGTGCTACATGCCTGGCTTTGTTCTTTTTTTTCTGACTTTGTTCTTAAAAAAAAAGCCAGGTATAGTGGCATACGTCTTTAATCCCAGCTCTTGGGAGGCAGAGGCAAGTGGATCTCTTGTGAGTTCAAGGTCAGCCTAGTCTACATAGTGAATTCCAGAATAGCTGGGGCTGGCTATAGGGAGACCCTGTCTCAAAAAAATATTTAAAAAATCAAGAAAATTTGAAAAACAAACTTTGCTGTATTGACCAAGAAAATGAGAGAAGAATCCAGCTGCAACGATCGTAAATTAATGGGGGGGGTGGGGCACGGGCACACGTACGGTCCCTCGCACCGAGCTGGCTGGGGCAGAAGCCTTCTGAGTTTGAGTCTAGTGGATTTTTGTCAGCGGGGAGAGGTGGGGATGAAGGAGAGGAAAAGGAAGCTGGGATGCCTGCAGCGGCAGCTTCTCGGAAGCTGAGGCGGAGACCTGGCTGGGCAGCACGGATGAGACCCAGTTCCAAAGGATTGCTTGTTTTGCTTTGTTTTGTTTTGTTTTTTTGAGACAGGGTCTCCCTGTAGTCCCCGCTGTCCTGGAACTCACTCCGTACACCAGGCTGGCCTTGAACTCACAGAGATCCATCGTCCTCTGCCTCTGCCTCCAGAGTCCTAGGATTAAAGGCGTGCACCACCATGCCAGGCCTATGGATCGAACTTTTTTTTAAGCCAGGTGTGGTGGCACACGCCTTTAATCCCAGCACTGGGAAGGCAGAGGCAGATGAATCTCTGTGAGTTCAAGGCCAGCCTGATCTACATAGTGAGTTCCAGGATAGCTGGGACTAAAGGGAGACCCTGTCTCAAAAATACTCCCCCCCAAAAAAGCACTTATAAAAATATGTGTGTGGGTTAGTATATGTGAGTTCAGTGCTCACAGATCCCTGGGAGCTGCAGTTACAGGCAGTTGTAAGCCACCTGATACGGGTGCTGTGAACTCTGGAAGAACACTATGTGCTCCTAATGTTGAGCCATCTTTCCAGGCCCTCATGTATTGGACTCTTAGTTCCCAGCAGGCAGCACCATTTTGGAACGTTCTGGAAACTTTAGGAAGGTCCTAGCTGAGGCATCTAGGTCACTGAGGGCATGTCCTTGGGGCTGGGTCTTGTCCTAGGCCTCCTTCTGTCTCTGCTTTCTGTCCATTATGAGATGAGCAGCCTCGTGCTCCACACATCCCTGCTACCATAATACTCTGCCTCACAGCAGAACCAGAAACATAGAACTCTGTAAACCAGGAGCTAAAATAATCCTTAAATTGTTTCCGTCAAGTATTTGGTCACAGCAGTATGGGCCGATTATTACCATCCTTAAAGAAATAAAAAAAGTGAAGACATATAGACATATTATTACCAAGCACATGACAATGAAATAGATAACAGATCAAGTGGACAAATCTTTAGAAAGAAAAACTACGAATACTGATTCAGGAAGAAACAGAAACTCTGTCTAGATCTACAGCAAGTAATGGATTTACAACCAATCAGATCACTTCCCACAAAGAAAATCTCTGGACCAGGTGACTGCAGGGGAGGATTCTAACAGATTTTTTGGGGGGTGGGGCGTCTTTTCGAGACAAGGTCTCCCTGTAGCCCCAGCTGTCCTGGAACTCGCTCTGTAGGCTGGCCTTGAACTCACAAAGAACTGCCTGCCTCTGCCTCCCAAGTGCTAGGATTAAAGGCGTGCGCCACCAGGCCTGGCTTCTAACAGATTTTTAAATTTTTCTTATTTTTATGTATGAGCGTTTTCCTGCATGTCTGTGCATGCAGTGCCTGCAGAGGCCAGAAGAGGGCATCGGACTCCCTGGAACTGGAGTTACAGACAGTTGTCAGCTACCTTGTGGTTGGCTGGGAACTGAACTGGGTCCTCTGGAACTTGCTCTGTAGACCAGGCTGGCCTTGAACTCACAAAGATCCGCCTGCCTCTGCCTCTGCCTCTGCCTCCTGAGTGCTAGGATTAAAGATGTGCGTCACTATGCCCAGCTCCCAGTCATTCTTATGTGGCCAGTATTAGACTGAAACCCAAACCTGAAGACCCTATAGACAAAAGCAAACTGTAGTCAACATCTTCATGAGTATGGTTGTAAATATTCTCACTAAAATCCTAGCCCACCAGATCCCTATCATGTAACAAGAATTCCAAGAGGCGGAGGCAGAGGAGGCATAGGAGGCATAGGAGGCAGAGGAGGCAGAGGCAGAGGAGGCAGAGGCAGAGGAGGCAGAGGCAGAGGAGGCGGAGGCAGAGGCAGAGGCAGAGGCAGAGGCAGACTCTGTGAGTTCAAGGCCAGCCTGATCGAGTTCTAGGCTACCTGGGGGCTTACAGGGGAGACTCTGTCTCAAAAAAAAAAGTTTCCACACTGTGATCAAAGTGAGACTTGTCATAGGAACTCAAGGTGGGCTCATTATCTAAATTTCAGTTAATGCAATACACCATGTCAACAGAATACAAACAGAAGCCACGTTCCTCTCCAAAGATGCTGACAAAGCATTTGGCAAGATCCCAAACACTTGCATGAAGACAGCTAGGATCAGGGTGTGCCCCCAACCTGATACGAGGGTCTAGGAAAACCCACTAACACACAGTTACTGGCAGAAAATTGTTTCCTCCCTAAGTCAACAGCAGCACAAGTGTGTGTTCCACCACTTGCCCAGCATTGCACAGGACAGTCTAGCCAGGGCAGCTGGGCAAAAAGAAGAAGCCCATAGCTCTCAGTTTAGAAAAAAAGGAAGGGAATAAAAATAATAATAAAATAAAATAATAAAATAAGAGGAAGGGAAAAACATCTATTCTGGCGGCTGGAGAGATGGCACAGCAGTTAAGAGTGCCAACTGCTCTTGCAGAAGAACTGGGTTCAATTCCCAGCAGCCACATGGCGGCTAAGAACCATCTTTAACTCCAGTTCCAGGGGAATTGACACCCTCTTCTGACCTCCTCGGCATTGCACGACACAGGTGCACAAACCTACATGCAGACAATATATTCATACACATACAAAAATAAATAAAATTTTAAAAAATTTTAAAAAGACCCTATCTTGCCGGGTGTGGTGGCGCACGCCTTTAATCCTAGCACTTGGGAGGCAGAGGCAGGCAGATCTTTGTGAGTTCAAGGCCAGCCTGGTCTATAGAGTGAATACCAGGACAGCTGGGGCTACAGGGAGACCCTGTCTCGAAAAGACAAAAAAAAAAAAAAAAAGAAATACCAAACAACATCTAAAACACTGTCGTGGTGGCACACGCCTTTAATCCTAGCACTCAGGAGGCAGAGACGGTGGATCTTTGTGAGTTCAAGGCCAGCCTGGTCTACAGAGTGAGTTCCAGGCCAGCTGGGGCTACAGGGAGACCCTGTCTCGAAAAGAAAAAGAAAAAAAAAGTTGAGCATGATGGTGCATGCTTATTAATTCCAGCAGTAGGCAGGCTGTGGCTGTAGGATTGAGAGTCTGAAGCAAGACTGAGCTACTTAGTGAGACTCTATCTCAAAAACAAAACAGCAACCCCAATACTTAGGAGTCGATTTATTGGAAGATATGTGAAACCTTCCGTGGGAGACAAACACCATTGGAAGAACTAAGGATCAGAACAGACAGACATATGACCCACATCCACCTGCTATGAGCCTCCGCCAGGGCAGAGGTAAGCTCTGCACTGACCTACACTGAGACAGTGCCTGCCCACCCGCTTCACGGTATTGTGTTTACTACCACCCAGTTTCTATGGGCAGGAATCCGGGCACAGCCTCGCTGCCCCCTGCAGTCCAAGATCTTCCATGGGTCACAGTCATCTTAAGATGAGACCACATCTTAAGCTGAAAGATCCACTCCCTCCCACATCGTTGGCAGGCTTCAAATTTCTCACAGACTGTAGGAATGAGGCCCTTAGGTCCCCTCTGCCCAGTTTCTCCACAAATCAGTTCATAGCATGGCAGCTCATCTCCTCCAGCAGAGCAAGAGACTTTCTAATACGGGATTTCAGCTGGGACCATCCATCAAGTCTGTTTTATTATTGGCTATAAGCAAGTCAGGAAGTCCCTCCCACCCTGGGGAACAGGATTGCTTATAGCTGGAATTCTGGGGGGCTGGGATCTCAGGGCCATCTTGGAGACTGCCCCTCGCAACACTCATTTTTCTTTTAAAATTTTTTAAAAAATTTTTAAAATTTTATTTATTTCTGTATGTGTATGAATGTACTGTCTGCATGCAAGTTTGTGCACTCGTGTCGTGCAATGCCGCAGAGGTCAGAAGAGGATGTAGGACTCCCCTGGAACTGAAGTTCTTCTGGAATTGGAGTTTCAGACGGTTCTCGGCCGCCATGTGGGTGCTGGGGATCGAACCCGGGTCCTCTGTAAGAGCGGTCGACACTCTTAACCGCTAGGCCATCTCTCCAGCCCTCATTTTTCTTACGGCACTGATCAGTAAGCATGCACATGCTGGCCTGTGGGTTCATGTGTTCTGTCAGCATCTCCCTGTTAAAGTGGAAGCTCCATGTGGTAAGGATCATATATTTTGTTCAGCACAGTGTGTCCAGTCTGGGTACACAGGTACTCCGAATGGGTTTTTATATTTACCTTAGAATTTATCACACATTTGTTTATTTGTATATGTGTATGTGCATTGGGTGGGTACCACTGCCAGTGTGTGGAGGTCAGAGGACAACTTGTAAGAGTGAGTTCTCACCTTCCACACCGGGATCTTAGGGATTGAACTGGAGTGGTCAGGCATGGCAGCAAATGCCTTTACCCACTGTGCCATTTCAGTCGCCCTATATTTACTTCAATTATTTTTTTACAGTGATGGGGAGCAAATCCAGGGTCTCCCACATAACGGACAAGCACTCTACCTCTGAACTTATGCCGTCACTACAAAAACTTACTTCTTTTTTTTATTGATGCTTTGTGTATTTCATACATCATTCTCCAATTCAGTTCAGGCATATTTCCCTTTCCCTTCCCCCCACCCCACCCCACCCCATCCCAGATCATGCATTCTTCCATAACTGTCCTGCATCTTTCTCTCAGTTTTTTTCATTTTTTAACAATAAGTGATAATTTATGAGTACAAGCATCCTTCATGTAAAACCAATTTGCAAGCAGTTGTGCCCAAACCCACACAGCCCATGGGTCCCACCATCCAGCAGGGGGGGGCTTGTATGTTCAATCAAGTTGATCAAATGAGTGTCCAGACTATACTGCTGTAGTTTCACCATTCACCCCAATCGCAGGCCTTACGTTCTACCACACCCCCTCTTCCGCGGATTGTTCCCTAGGCTTAGAAAAGGGGCACAGGTGGATGAGAGGCAAAACAGTCTACTTTCTCTGGAGCTGTTGTCTTGGACTCTGATCAATTCTGGCTGTTTCCTTTCATGGGCTGACAGTTTGTCCAGGAATAACCTTTCGATCCTACTAATGAAGCACAAGCAATTAGATATATAGGTATTTAAACAGTACTAATTGTTATGGTAGGTTGCTTTGGTATAGACACAGATGTTTGGATGGTATGTTAATCCATGAATTACATTTTTTTCTGTTAAACATGACAGGGTCTTACTGTGGCTTATAATATCTCCTAACCATTAGAGGATGTAAGCTTGTGGCATCAGCCATGGGTTATTCTTCCAAGGAGAGAGCTAATAGCCAACTAGATTTGGGATATACAGGCATATGGCTGCCTCTGCTGCACAGTATTTCCAGGCAGATGAGGTGTAGCTGGTGCTGATGGAGGAATCTTGCTTGACTCAAGAAGACCCATATTTGCTTTATTGGTTTAGTGGCCTTTGGTAACACTCTCTGGTATTCCAGAGACCATCTGTACACTTGCATGTGTGGTCTCAATACATCTTTCCCATGTTAACATCAGGTCTTCGACAGCAGGGCCTTATCATCTCTCTTCTTGCAGGTATCCCAGTTTAGAGGCAAGGAGCCTTTACCTTTTGTGGGGGCTTGGATCCCCTGGCCAACATCTCCTTGGTAGAATAATCCATTGCTGATGTCAGAGCTTCTGTATTAATATATATTTATTCTTGTATGTGTATGAATGTACTGTCTGTATGTAGGTTTGTGCACCCATGTCATGCAATGCCGTGGAGGTCAGAATAGGGCGTCGGATTTCCCTGGAACTGGAGTTAAAGACGCTTCTCAGCCGCCATGTGGGTGCTGGGAATCAAACCCGGGTCCTCTGCAAGAGCAGTCGGTGCTCTTAACCACTAGGCCATCTCTCCAGCCCTATGAACTTCTCTCTCTTTATACATTTCCAGTCTCAAGTATTCTGTTGGAGCAACAGAAAATAGACTAAGGCAACATTTGTATTTTTGATGTGGAAAAAAAATGCCCATTAAATAAATAGTCCCAAGTGAAAAGCTATAAATGATGTCCACATCTTGGCTAGTGTAAGGAAAAAGCAAGCTTCTGCTATAGAAAAAAGCCTGACAGGGGCTGGAGAGATAGCCTAGCAGTTAAGAGCATCGACTGCTCTTACAGAGGACCCGGGTTCGATCCCCAGCACCCACATGGCGGCTGAGAACTGTCTGTAACTCCAATTCCAGGAGAACTCCAGTTCCAGGGGAATCTGAGACCCTCTTCTGACCTCCGCGGCATTGCATGACACGGGTGCACAAACCTGCATGCAGACAGTACATTCATACACATACAAAATAAATAAATATAATTGAAAAAAGAAAAAAGCCTGACAAAATACACAGTGAAATGCTAATATCAACTATTCCTGGTAGGGAGATTATGGGAAATTGTATCACTTTTTACTTATCTGTATTTTGAAACTTTTCTATAGTAAATGTGTAATACTTGTATAATAAAAAGGAAAATAAAGTTGTGTTTTTTTTTTAATATTCTATTGTGAGAGTGGACTTTTTCGTTTTACTTTTGACTTTGTGGCAGGATTTGGTTTTCTGGGCTGCAGACTGGAATATGTGTCAGTTTCCTGCTTGGGGAATTGTTTTTTTCCAGGTTGCCTGAGAGGCCTGTGCATTTGGAACAAACAGGAGCTGCCCACTTCTCACAGAGCTCTGACCTGGGGCAGCCCCTGAAGCTGGGTCATACATGGCCTCTGCCCAGCATGCGAGCCTTGCCTTCCCATCCCACCGCACACTGAGCAAAGCCTCCAGGCCTGTGTCTGTGATTCTGTTTCTGAGCACTGTAACATGAGCTCTGAGGTTCTTGCCATTTTTTCAAACCCACAGAGATTTCCTTCATTCAGTAAAGGGAGCCATGTGACATGTGACCCAGCCCAGTGAATCTTGGGCCCAAGGCTCAGGCTGCTACTGTGGAGAAGTCCTCTTTTGGGGCGCTGCCCTGCAGGCCTGTCAAGAGCCTAAGGCCCAAGTACACCAACATTTTGCCCCTTGGTGCAGCCAGCTGTCTTCCTGAAGGTGTGTAAACTGCGCGGTTTTGCTCATCAGAGCCCACAGCACTTAGGTTGGGTTTATCGCTCAACACCAAACCAGGCCCAACTAAGGAGTGAGCTGATGGCCAGGTTCCCGTGAGGCTCAGAGATCCCTAGTAACTGCAGCTCAAAGGAGTGGACCCAATAGGTCAGGAAGCTCCAGGCCACCTTCTCCTGGCTGGCCTGGCCTGTGCATCCTGACCAGGCCACCCATCGAGCCAGCCCTTGGATCTTTCCCTCTGCAAAGTCCCTAAGGACTTTTAAAAGTTTCTCATGCGGGCTGGAGAGATAGCCTAGCGGTTAAGAGCACCGACGCTCTTGCAGAGGACCCGGGTTCGATCCCCAGCACCTATATGGTGGCTAAGAACCATCTGTAACTCCAATTCCAGGAGAACTCCAGTTCCAGGGGAATCCGAGACCCTCTTCTGACCTCCGCGGCATTGCACGACACGGGTGCACAGACCTGCATGCAGACAGTACATTCATACACATACAAAAATAAATAAATAATTAAAAAAAAAAAGTTTCTCATGCAAGTCTCTCCCTGAAAGAAGGAGCAAAATGTCGACTTGACATTCCCCCAAAATGCTTAGCTTGTGATTCCAGACTTATAAAGTTTCTCCTTACAGCTTAACATTTGTGCAACATTTTGCCTTCTCTGCCAATCTGCTTGAACAGTTAAAGAATCGGTTTTCAGGCCCCACACAGGGATACATACCTGAAATCCCAGCACTCGGGAGGCAGAGGTAGGAGGCTCAAAGTCCAAGGCCAGCCTGGGCTGCATAGCAAGAAACTGTCTCAAGAATAAATAAATAAAAATCTTTTCCTAGGACTTTTCGAAACTAGGCCCTTATCAAATACATGATTTGAAACTTGCAAATATTTTATCTCATTCTAGGGCTGCATTTTCACTCCCTTAATAGTCTCTCTCTCTCTCTCTCTCTCTCATGTGTGTGTGTGTGTGTGTGTGTGTGTGTGTCACAGGGTCGGTCTTGCTGAATAATGAGCCCATGCTGGCTTCAAACTTGCTTTGTAGCCAAAGATGATCTTGAACAGAAGATCTGTCTGTTACCACCTCCGAGCTCTGGAATTGTGGGTCTGCGAGCCAGGTGCTGGGGATCAAAGCAGGGCTTCCTACGACCTACGACCTATGACCTACGACCTACGACCTACGACCAACTGAGCTACAGCCCCAACCCTTTTTGATATACAGAACTTCTTTAATTTTGAAGACATCCAGTTTATCTAGCTTTTCATTTCTGGCATGTATTTTCGGTATCCTAAGAAACTACTTCAAAGCAAAGCTGCAAGAAAAAAAAAAAGAAAGAAACTATTGTTAACGTCACAATCATGGAGATTTACTTCAATGGTTCTGGGAGACAGGAATATCCTGAGTGCAAACAGGACCGGCCAAAGCCCGAGGGGAAATAAATAGGGAGAGAGAGGAGAAGAGAGACCAGGGAATTGGGACAGGCAGGCTGGCTGAGAGGTGCATCCATCACTGGCAGGAAGTCAAGAGCCAGCACTCCAAGAACCCAGAGCCTGGGTTGGGATGAGACAGGAGGAGGCTCTTGGAGCCTAAGGCCCCTCACATAGCCCTGTGTGTCCTTGGAGGCCCCTCACATAGCCCTGTGTGTCCCTGGAGGCCCCTCACATAGCCCTGTGTGTCCTTGGAGGCCCCTCACATAGCCCTGTGTGTCCCTGGAGGCCCCTCACATAGCCCTGTGTGTCCCTGGAGGCCCCTCACATAGCCCTGTGTGTCCCTGGAGGACCCTCACTGGGTAACAAAGCTTCCAGCATCTGGCTGACTGGTACCCACACATCCTGGATGCCATTCTCCAGCACCATCATATGCCTAGGGGACTCTTGGAGCAGGGGTTCTCAGTGCTTCATAACAGCATCATTCTTTCCATATTTAGACTTTTTTTCGAGTCAGGGTCTTCCTGTAGCCCCGACAGGCCTGGAACCTGCTATGTAGACCAAGCTGGCCTCAATCTCCCTGAAATCTGCCTACTCTGCCTCCTAAGCAATGAGAATAAAACGTATGCCCCCATGCACGGCCATATTTAGATTTTTTTTGACACCAAGGTATATGCATTTATAAAGAAGAAGCCCTCTGACGCTCTGGACTCACACCTTGGTTTTAATCCCTGCTTGCTCTCTCCCAGTGCTGGACAGGAAGCTGAGGGCAAAGGCCACCATATTACTTTGACCTGAGCACCGCCAGACTAGGCCTGGCTTGGAGCCAGCTTGGGCAGGAAACACTTGCTGCCTGGAGTCCCAGACCTTTTGTTTCTGGGTTGCCAGGGCAAGGGCTGCCAGCGGTACCTCTCTGGGAAGAGCCATGTAGATCCCTCCAGGCGGTGGCCTTTTTGGACTGGCTATGGCTGACTCTCTCGCCGCGGCCCCCAGGTGTCTCAGAAGGGCTGTCTGTTTTCATGCATTTCCTTTCCAGGAATTGAACCCCCAAAGCCCTTACTACTCTTGTCGCCCTCATAGCAGGCTGAAGTCTAGGCCCAGGATCCATGGGAGTCCCATGTATATTGCTAGCTTGTGGCCGCACTGGAGAGCCGTTTGGCAGGGTGTGGGCTCTGTGGCACCTCCTTTCCTTGGTGGGGGGGAGAGAGCTGGCATTGTATTCTGAGCAGTCACTTGTGGGAAAAAAAATCACACACAGGGGCTGGAGAGATGGCCTAGCGGTTAAGAGCGCCGACCGCTCTTACAGAGGACCCGGGTTTGATCCCCAGCACCCACATGGCAGCCGAGAACCGTCTGAAACTCCAATTCCAGGAGAACTCCAGTTCCAGGGGAATCCGAAACCCTCTTCTGACCTCCGCGGCATTGCACGACACGGGTGCACAGACTTGCATGCAGACAGTACCTTCATACACATACAGAAATAAAAAAAAAAAAATCACACACAGATGTAGGAAGCTTTCTTTGTAACAAACAGGTACCACCAGGCCCTTCTAAGGGAAGGGGAACACAGCACCTGCCTGCAGCCACTGTAAGGAGCTGGCCTCTCCGTAGCCTGAAAGGTACTTCCATCTCAGGCCCTTAGCCTGGGACAACGAGACACGTTTCCACTCTTGGCCATGATTTCCCACCTGCCCAGAGACTGCTGGCCCCTGGACAGGAATTTCAGGCTGGTGGCTGTTGGCCTATCTTTAGCCTATGTCCACTCACAACACCAGCTATCCAGGTTGGTGGTCCTCACTGGGACCTCTCTCCAGCCCGCTGGCCACCTGAACAAAATGCAGGCCTGCTTTGGCTTGCATGTGTGCTAAAATTTCAAAAATTATCCCGGCAGAGGCAGGCGGATCTCTGTGAGTTCAATCCCAGTCTGGTCTACAAAGTGAGCTCCCATTTAGCTGGGACTAAATGGAGACGCTGTCTCAAAAATTACAAAAAAAAAAATAATAATAATAATAAAATAAATTAGTAAAAAAAATGATGGCAGTGAATTCTGTAATGATCTTAGTGGAGAATTCAATTTATTGCTTGCTACAGCTTGCTTTTTTTTTTTTTTTTCTTATGTGTATGAGTGTACTGTCTGCATACAGGTTGACGCACCTGTGTTGAGCAATGCCACGGAGGTCAGAAGAGGGCATCGGATTCCCCTGGAACTAGAGTTAAAGATGGTTCTTAGCCGCCATGTGGGTGCTGGGAATTGAACCCAGGTCCCCTGCAAGAGCAGTTGGTGCTCTTAACCGCTGAGCCATCTCTCCAGCCCCTACAGCCTGCTTTTATAAGCCAAATGACGTCAGTTCCCAGAGCCAATCACAAGCCCCCCAATTCTGCACCACTGCACACTGCTGCCCCACCCAGCAGCATGCACCTAGGCCACACTGTGTGCTCCTCCTTGGGGCAGGGTCAGAGAAATCCCCTGACTCCCACCCACGTAGTGCCCTGAGGGGTGCTAGCTGAGAACTAGCCCCCAATTCAAACTGGATGTTCCTACACATAGAGAACTAGGTAAAGAGCCCTGGGGCACGGCCATAACCACAATGGTGGGCTGGCAGGAGGCTAATGCTAGGAGGCCAGAGCTCTGCACAGGCTCACCTTGGTGGAGGGATCTGCCAGCACTGAGCCAGAAGCTTAGCAAGTTCCCCGAGGTCATACAGCAAGACAGGGCCACGGGCAAAGGGCAGCGAGGGCCTCTCGGCTCTCTATCCTTCAGCTTCTTTGCTGGGAAGCAGCAGACATTTCTGTTGAACTATCGCTTTGAGGACAAAAGCGTCCTTACTCTTTTAGACCCTGACCATAACCGATGCCCAAAGAAAGAAGCCATTATCAACATCCAGGTGAAAATGGGGTAGTTCCAAGTACTGCTTTGTGCTGTTGGGTTAAAAGTCATAGTCCCAGGAGGCTGGCACCTGGAAGACACTGGTGCAATGGATATGCCCAGAACAGGGATGAGGGCACGGGAGGGACTAGAACTAAAAACATTCAATGAATAGAGCTTATGACATGTACTAGTACCAAGGGCCTGTGTTCCAGGACAATGTTACATAAATGGATATTGGCTCATACTGAAGGTGAAAGTAATAACAAGGGTAGAGAGGGAAACCAGCGAGGCAAGCTGCGAGCTGGTTAGCCATACCCCTTAGAAGTGGTGTGGCCCCTGAGCCACCTCAAGGCTTGCAGATGACATCAGCTTGCTTTTAGGAAGCTCCCACTTCCTGTTTCTAAGAATAAGGGTCAAACAGCATTTCCCTGAAGGATCTTCAGGCTGCCCTGCACCTTCCCCAGCTGCTGCACTGTCCTGTGACATGGAGCTGAGTCTCTGGGCTGCAGCAGCCAATGCTCCTCAGGGCCTGGGCTGGATACTCAGGAGCCTCCTTCCCTCCCCCTGGGCTGTCTCAGGTGCTCCCAGAGCTGGACTCTGCCCCTGTAAGAGGCACTTCCTGACCTGAAGTACCTGGCCGGCAGTGGCAATCACCGTATTCTCTCTGCCCCCAGCCCTTCCTCGGCTTCTACACCTCCTACACCTCCATGTCTGTTGGGGAGTCCCATCTCTGGCTTCAGAGCACCCCCTGCCTGTAGCTGGTTCACCCACCTCACACCTGAGGGAGCCTGGTAAGACTCAAGTCTAAGGCTCTTGATGAAAAGCTAGCAAAGAGGGGGCTGGCGAGATGGCCTAGCGGTTAAGAGCGCCGACTGCTCTTGCAGAGGACCCGGGTTCGATCCCCAGCACCCACATGGCAGCTGAGAGCCGTCTATAACTCCAATTCCAGGAGAACTCCAGTTCTAGGGGAATCCAACACCCTCTTCTGACCTCCGCGACGTTGCACAACACGGGTGCACAGACCTGCATGCAGATAGTACATTCATACACATAAAAAAAATAAATTAAATTAAAAAAAAAAGCTAGCAAAGTTAATCTCCTTCTGGTGTAGACTAACAAGAAGATGGTAACTACTGTGAGGGGAAACTCTCCTCCTAATGAAGCTCAGAGTCAGACAGAAGGAGAGAGAAATGATTAAAGTCATAATGTGAGAATTCTTTCAACCACTTCCAAAGCCATATCTGCCCTGGACTTTTCAGTGGAGTGAGCAGGTCAAGGTGATGGGGTTGGTATGTCAGCCGCGTGCTTCTTCCATGCCACCTTCCAGATGTGTCCTCCAGGTCCCCTACTGGGGGACGTTCTAGATGAGAACAAAGGCAAGGAGTCTGTGGGGGGAGTGGCAGACCTTGGCAGGGGGGTGGCTGTCGGAGTAGGGCCAGGGTTCTGGCCTCAGGTTTGGCCGATGCTGAGCGCATGAATTTGCCACAGATGCTAAGTCCCTCGGCACCCCCACCACATGCTTGTCCAGCCGGGTAAAGATCCTGGGAAGCCACCTTCAAGGCCTCTGGCCTGCAGGCCCCCACTCCAGGGGGCCATAGGCGGGGCAGGGCAGGGCAGAGCAGACACAGCTGCCTCCTCAGCTCTGGGGAGACCCACCCTCATTTATCTGAAGAGGCAGAGAAGCTCTGGTGGCTCTTTCCTTAAGGCCCAGGTCTCCATGTCTGTCTGAGCTGGCTGAAGTCAGCTGGAAGTTCGGGTTTGAATCTGAAATGTCTCCAATAGGCTCTTGCTTTTGACACTGGGTCCCCAGCTAGTGGCACTCTCTGGGGAGGTCTGGAAGCTCTGAGAGGTGGGACCTATCTGGAAGAAGTGAGTCACTGGGGGCTGTCCTTAGTAGACTATCTCTGGCTACTTTCTGTCACTCTCTGTTTCCTGGTCCGAAGTGTTGGGAGCAGCCTCCACCACACACTCCTGCGGGCATGATCTGAGGAGTTGGGCAGTGCCTTCACAGCCGTGATGACAGAGCCTCCGAAACTGTGGACCAGTGACACAAAGACAAGGCCGGGCCTTGACATCCAGCCTTGGCCTGTGGCTGGCATGTGATTGTGAATCCCCGAGGCTGATGTTTGGGGTGTCACCACACAGAGTTACTGAGATGAGGACCGAGCTTGGGTCAGAGGGAAAGAACCAGAGCAGGTTCAGCTCAGGATGCTGACGCTTGTGCGTGCGCGGGCACACACACACACACACACACACACACACGCGCGCAGACATATGTACACACAAGCACATGATATGACATCATTCTGAGAAACTAGCAACTACTTCATCTGGACTGGGGTGTGGTTCAGTAGGAGGATACTGATGTAGCATGTGTGAGACTCTGGAAAAAAATCAGAAGAGAGGGAGGAAGGGAAAGAGGGAAGGAAGGAGGGAGGTAAATACAGAAAGCAGATATGACTCAGGAAGACGCAGACAGCTGCAGGATCCGGGGTCTGCGACTTTATGTGGAGCTTGGCCCACTAGGCTCAGTTCTAAGCTTTCCCTCTCCCCAGCGATGCTGAGTAGAAATCTCTGCAGCCTTCTGGCCCCCAGGGGTTCTCCAGGCCCATGTTAATCCAGCTACACTGCCTGAAGTCACAGGCGGATCTCTTGATACCTAGCAGCTGCAATGAATCACTCAGCTCATAAACCGGTTGTGTTTCTTCACAGTCTTGTCCTTGTTTTTCCTCAGGCCCCTCTGGTAGGGGTCACCCCTGCAGCTCCCCCCAGCAGCCCTCCAGCTGGGGTCATGGGCACCTCTAAACTTCTGGTTCACACACAGGAACACCGAATTCCCCACAGTGCTCCAAGGCTGAGGCATTAGGTAGAAGTCAGGATGGGGTCCAGTGTGGCGACAACACCTGGCGCCCTGGCACTTTGGAGGCTGAAGCAGGAGGATTATGAGTTTGCAGGCAGCCTGGCCAACATGACAGGTCTCTGTCTCAAGAAACCAAATGAAATAACAAAATGATGATGGACAAAATGGCCCTTGAGACCATTCAAGAATTGTGGGGACAAGGCGCTACGTGTCAGTTGGTCCAGCCCCTCTGCCTTTCCTGCCAAGCTAGGGTGGGTCTTTGTGTCTCCAGTGGCTTCTCCGGGTGGCTTGTCGTCTCTCTACACTGAGGTCCCGAGAGGTGCTCAGAGTCCACAGGCCATCACAAGGGTAATCACCATAGTGCCCACGAGTGCCCCTCCTCTCTGGAGACAACAGAGGAATATAAGCCACTGCCTGCAGGCATTAAGCATGTACCATGTGCCAAGCATGCTGCTCAGGGGTGGACTGTGCACATCATAATGACTGTGTAAAGGCATTTAGGCTCATCGGACAGAACTAGAAGCCTGGCAGTCAGTCATTTTGGGAGATTTTGCAGCTCAGCAAGCCCCTGCCGCATCCTCCTCCTGCTCAGCCAATCTGAGTTTGAGTTTTATATCCTCCCCCTGGATGCCTCACAGATACAAAACATCTGCTACAGCCCCCAGACAACATAAACACTTCACAGGCAGGAAGTTGGGAAACAGTTTTATTCTTAGTATTTTATTAAAAAATTCTCCAGCATGCCAGGCATAGTAGCACACCCACCTTTAATCCCAGCACTTGGAAGGCAGAGGCAGGCAGATCTCTTTGAGTTCAAGGTCAGCCTGGTCTACAGAGCGAGTTCCAGGCCAGCTAGGACTAAAGGGAGATGCTGTCTCAAAAAGACTAAAAAAAAAACAAACAAACCCCAGCAAATGTCCTCTTATCTTTCATTGGCCAGAGCTGGGTGACGTGGCCAGCCTGAGAAGCTAGGAAACCAGTGTTTGGCAAAGAGGAAGGGCATTCGGTTTAGACCATTCATGATTCATGAACTGGGCCTAGTCACTTAGCTACCTGAAGCAAATTCAGGGCTGTTAGCAAAAGGTGTGTTTGTCAGCAATGGGGAGTGATCCCTGTTGGGTTGGCCAGCTGGTGATGCTACACATTTCCTCAATTAAACCCAACACTTCACTGAGGTGGTGTCTGTTATGGCTCCCATTTTATAGATAATAAAAGTAAGACATTTAGGAATTTTCTGAAATAGCACAACTCACAGGGGGTTCACCCAAGATCTTCCATTGAGTGTGCCCTGGGACCTGCTGCCTAAGGACACGCCACCCATGGCTGTGATCCTCTTGAGTGGAAAGTCTTCATCTTTTTTGGGGGGAGGGGTCTTTTTGAGACAGGGTCTCCCTGTAGCTCAGCTGTCATGGAACTCACTCTGTACGCCAGGCTGGCCTTGAACTCATAGAGATCCACCTGCCTCTGCCTCCCAAGTATGAGATTAAAAGCGTGCGCCACCCGGCCTGGGCTTCGTCATCTTTGTATTTCATCAGTGTCTAACAACTGACAAAGGTCTACAGAGTTGATTTATGCATAAAACCATTTGGTTTTGATACTTGCTGCCTTGACGTATGTTTTACTCTGAAGCTCACAAAACTTTAGTAATCTACATACCTTTTTTTTGTACTATTTTCCACTCGCCCTGCTGGTTCCTGAAGTCCTGGGCATATTTCCAGTGTAAATATCAGCAGTGATGGAAATTTGGGGGAAGGAGAGGAGGGTGAAAAACCAGTCGAGGCCCAAGAGTGTCAGTTCCTCATTAACTCTGGAGCCATGGAAAGTTCTTTGTTCCTGCCTGCTGGCTTCTTGCCTCCAGGATCTGGGTGGGTATTGCCTTTGGCCAGCTTCCTGCTCAGGTCACAGACAGTCTGGCAAACAGAGACCAGTGCCAGGCTGGGTCCTTGAGAATGGATGTGGAGCCAGGGGACCACCACTCAGGGGCAGCAGCTGGTGCCCTCTCACTCAGCTCCCAGGTGACCCTGTGTCTAGGGACTACTGAGCTTTCCAATTCACAGAGAGAAAATACGGGCTCGGAGACATGACTGCACCTGCTCAAGGTCACACAGGGGGGCTACAGCATGGCCTTCTCAGTCGAGAGTGGCCCACAGGACCCTCAGGGACCTCAAAGAGGGTGCCGAGGGATATTGGGAGCCCAGCCTCAGCATGTTCCCAGGCTTTAACTCAGGGGTCAAGAGAAGAGTCTTTGAATCAGTCTAGGTCAGCAGGCCAGCCCCACACAGCAAACAGCCAGCCCCACAGAGCAAACAGCCACTGCTGTTTCCATCCACAGTGCAGGGAGTAAGTGCTGAGACTCGGGGCCAGAAGGCCACACAGAGCTCTATGCTCTACCGTGTACCAGACCAGTGGGTGTCCTTCCCTGACTGTGCATGGAGAAGCTACACTTTGAAGGATTAAGTGAAGAACTTCACGTGATGGTTCATCCCAGCATTTCCGAGACAGGAGGATGTCGAGTTCAGCCTGGGCTACCTAAGGAGTCCTGTCTCAAAACAAGCTTTGCCCTGCATCTGCATCAGCTTAGAGTCCATCCCTGGTAGCCATCATTATTTCCCACTCTGAGACCCCCTCCTAGGGACAGTCCCCCACCCCACCCTCAGCAGTTGCTTTGTGACTATCAACCAGGAGGGCCTGGGCTTATTTGGGTATGAAAATGAGGGTTGTGGCTCCAGGGAACAGGAGGCAAATGGAACTCAACTTGCAAATTCTGGTATTTTCATGGAGTGCCATTGTTGGAGACCAAGAGACAGAGCTGCACGGAAGTTCCCGTCCACCCTGTGTGACGTCCAGTGTGGTTAACCGCTCCTGGAGTCAGTGTTCTCAGGGGTAGCAGATTCCCCTAATCTCCTGAGCCAGGGTTTGGTTAGCCATAAGTTGTGGCCTCAGGAAAGTCCTCAGAAAGGTAGAGGATATGCTGAGGTCACCTACGGGACCAGACATGAGTCATGTCAGAGAGCCCTACCCAGGTATCTGCCCTGGGCTGGCCACGGCCCAGGCATTCTGTGTCATGGACACGGGGCCCGGCCTGCCCTGCTGGAGCTCTGACTACCTTTGTCAACTTTGTCCACATCTTGGGTTCCCCCGCTCACCTGGGGACTTGGAAAGGACCCAGATCATTAGGGCTGACCTGGCAGACACGGGGCCCAGGCACTGGGCCACGGCGACAGGATATCCCCAGGGAGCTGGGCTGGCTGGTTCGGGGAATGCCGGGGTGGAGACCTGGCACCACTGGGCCAAAAGGTCCCAAAGGGAACTGAGGGGGAAAGTCAGGACAACTGGTCCCCAAGGGCAGTGCACGGCCCGCCATTGTCATGGAAACCATGATCACAAGTGTGGGGAGGGGCAGAGGAAGTTGAGTGCCCACAAATAGAGACGTGTTTTTCCGCTGTCCTCATCTAGGAGCCAACGGCTCCTGCCACTATGTCCTGGGGACGCGTGACCAGGGTCTGACCAAGAATCTTAGAATTAGACATTTGTCCCACCTGCTATCTGGCCGTAGGTCCAGACTGGAGGGGCCTTCCCCATACTCTAACCAGGACTGGTGCTCCAAAGGACCCAGACTGATCCAAGGATTTGGCCAGCCACCCAAGCTCAGCCTCAGCTTGGAAGTACCCAGAGTAAACCCACCCAAAGCCCCTAACCCAACCCTGCACATAGGACCTGAATGTTAGGAGCAGTAATGGTCTCTTCCCTGTTCCACAGAGTAAGTCCCACTGTTCAAGTCATAACTTAAGGCCTACGAGCTTGGCTAGGTGCAACAATTTCCAAGGCAAATAGGGTCTTAGTGCTTTATCTACTTTTAACCCACCTCCTGCTAAGGCCGTGCAGGCAGACTGGCGGTGTGGCCCCCTTCCTGACAGGCAGGCCCTCTCCACTCATCGACAAAGTGCTGAGTGTCAGCACAAGACTGGCCAAGAGACTGTCTTTGTGCCTGACATTGTGGCAGGCAAAGTAGTGTGGCGTTAGGAGGACAGCCCAAGCAGGGGACTTGGGCGAATTCTAGCTCCTCTTTGGGCTTTAAACCCCTGAACACACAATGTGACCATAGTGTATAATGACACAAACGACAGAACTGACAAAATGGCAGGTGTGAAACTTTAACTCTGGTACTCAGAAGCAGGAGCAGGCAGATCTCTGTGAGTCTGAAGTCAGCCTGGTCTATGTAGTGCATTCCAGACCAGGAAGGGCACGTAGTGAGATCCTATCTCAAAAAGCAAACACAGCCGGGCGTGGTGGTGCACACCTTTAATCCTAGTACTCAGGAGGCAGAGGCAGGCAGATCTTTGTGAGTTCAAGGCCAGCCTGGTCTACAGAGCGAGTTCCAGGACAGCTGGGGCTACAGGGAGACCCTGTCTTGAAAAGACAAAAAAAGCAAACACAAGGGCTGGAGAGATGGCCTAGTGGTTAGGAGCTCCGACTGCTCTTGCAGAGGACCCGGGTTCGATCCCCAGCACCCACATGGCAGCTGAGAGCTGTCTTTTACTCCAGTTCCAGGGGAATCCGATGCCCTCTTCTGACCTCTGCAGCATTGCACGACACAGGTGCACAAGCCTACATGCAGACAGTACATTCATACACATAAAAATAAATAAATAAAATTTAAAAAAAAGCAAACACAAGAACACAAGCTGACATGGACACTCATTTATTCTTTTCACTTCCAATACTGCCACATCACTTGTTTTCTTGCCATATTGCATTGGCCAGAACTGAATTTAGTCCACATTACCAAGGGTCTGGTAGATGGTGACTCAGGTGTTGGGTACTGAGATGCAGCCCTGAGAACCACAGACCCACTCCAGTCTAGAGGGTGACTTTGTAATGACCCTCAACACAGGGTGTCCCAAGAGGCCTTGTGTCCTGGAGGTCCACACGGACTGGAGGCTGCCAGTGAGAGTTCAGGCGAACATGGACATAGGGTACCAGTTCCCGAGAGACTCTGGGGTGCTTCTTAGAACTTTGATAAGGTAAGGAGGGTTTGGTTAGCAAAGATGAGAAGTCTGAGCTTCCCAGTACAGGAAACAATATGAGCCAAGACAAAGAGAGCGTATCTTGGAGAAAAAATAGACACAGGTTGATGTGCCTGAGTCTGAGGTGGTGAGTGGGCAGGGGCATGAAGTACGGCTGGCAAGTAGACCTTAAGGATAGCAGTGAAGTTGATCTTACTGGGGATGACCACAGGGAGTCACGGAAGGCTCCTGAGCAGGGGAGTAGCTGCATGGCTGCTTTAGGAACAAGACTAACAGCAGCAGTCAGATGAGCTGTGTCTGGAAGGAGCAAGGCCATCTTCCCGTGACATGCGGCTCTTCCTGAAGTCCAGTGGGTGTCTCCGGAGGCAGAGGACAACTTCCCCTCCTCCGTCCGGCTGGAAAGATAAGGGGGTGAGGACAGGAAGCTGCCTTAGGGAGCTGAGGAGCTAGCGGCCTGGCCCAGGGTCCCAGGCCCACCAATGAACGGCCAGCCAAGAGGCGGAAGGGAAAGGGCCAAGTCCTTTGGGCACAAAATGCACAGGTGTCCAGGGCAGGCCTAGGGACCCTGGGTGCCTGTTCTGTGCTTTGATGACAAGTCCCATTCCCTGGCCCAGTGGGTAACATGTGCTCCTACAACGAGCCTTGTGGGTCTCCACGTAAAGCCTGCCATTCTGCCTGCCCTCCTGGACTCCTTTTAGGAGATATGATGGGTCAGCTCAGGGGACCATTCACAAGAGAGTCACCAGGCAGGGGACAGGGGCACGAGCAGCACCTAAGGTACTGGTGGCGGTCACACTGTGCGTTGGGGCTGGCAGGAATGAGCCAGCTGAGGAGAGGGGTGTGCCAGGCAGAGGGCCAGCGGGAGCAGGGGTCCAGAGGTCTGCTTCCCACCCCAGGGAGGGACAGACGTGGGCCAGGGAGACAGGAAGGGGACATGAAAACAAAAAGGGGGGGGAAGGGGCTAGAGGAGGGGAAGGGTCGTCTAGAGACTCCTGGGAGGCCCAACTTAGGGACTAGGCCAGGGGGCCCCAGGCCCAGGAGGTCTGATGGCACAGGATCCCTAACCCTGGTCAATCAAAAAAAGCACCTGGGAGGCAGGAAGGTACCCAAAGGCACAGGACTCTCCTATTCTGAATGGCTGGAAGCTAGGGGCTTCACTACCTTCCCCCAACAGGGAGGGCTGGGGACTTGAAACAGACTCAAAGCAGTGCTCAGCACCAGGGCTGAGACACCTGGGGTGTCTGTTCACCAGGTGCTGCTGAGTCCCTCAAAAAAGAGAGGGTCAGGTTTTCAGGCCTATAGGCCTGTGGGCATTTTGTTTCATTTTGTTTTGATTTTATGACACTGGGGCTAACCTCAAAGTCAAGATCCTCTGCCCCCAGCCTCCAGAGTGCTGGGATTGCAAGAATGCATCACCCCACCCTGGTGAAATGCAACCACACTAAAGAGCTTAGCATAGTCCTGGCTCTTGCCATGGGGGATCCTTGGTGGCTCTTGTGACAAACGCTTCCTTACCTGGCATAAAGGCATGTCCCCTTCAGAAGGCCACGGGCCTGGGCCCCTGGGAAGGAAGCGAGTCTACTCTAGGCAGCCAAGAGAACACAGGGTGTGGAGTGTGGCTCCAGGGCCAGCCAGGAGGCTTGTCTGGGTGCCCTTCCTTGCTGGGCGGCATGACCTCCACCTCCCTCCCCAGATGGTGTGGACAGGTAGCTAGCACAGGTCCTGGCATAACTAAGATCATCTTTTTTTTTTTAATTTTATTTATTTATGTATGCGTATGAATGTACTGTCTGCATGCAAGTTTGTGCACCCGTGTCGTGCAATGCCACGGAGGTCAGAAGAGGGTGTCGGACTCCCCTGGAACTGGAGTTCTCCTGGAATTGGAGTTTCAGATGGTTCTCGGCCACCATGTGGGTGCTAGGGATCGAACCTGGGTCCTCTGTAAGAGCGGTCGGCGCTCTTAACCGCTAGGCCATCTCTCCAGCCCCAACTAAGATCATCTTAACAGTTGTCCACTGCACAGGTCCTGCTGCCCGACAGTTAGCTCCTGATGCTAGCGAAGGCCAAATTTCAATTTCCAAATAGCAGAAGCCCAAAGAGACCCCTAGCAGGGACTATGTTGACCTGTGAGTGAAGGGATCATGGGTGGACTGAGCTTGGGTTGATCCTAAAGCTCTATCACAAAACTACCCTTATTTAATGAGCTCTCTGTAGCATTGGGGATCATGGCTCTGCACATATATGCTAGGCAAGTGCTCTATCACTGAAATGTAGCTTAGCCCAGAAATTTTCTGCCTCCTCCTCTTCCTCTTCCTCCTTCCCTCCTCCTCCTTCTCCTCCTCCTCCTCTTCTCCTTTTCTTCTGCCTCTCTCCCTCTCTCTTCCTTCCTCCCATGCCCTGCCCCCCTGAGGGCCTCACTTTATAACTCAAGCTTCCAATTCCCTTACCTCAAGTGTCAAGTCCTGGCCTGGGATTATAACCTGTGCCACCAGGATCCACGGATAGGATATCCAAATTCTACCCTTGTGGTGACAAGATAGCTGCCAGTCATCAGTAGCTGATAAGAGTAAGAATATTTTCCCTAGTATTTTAACAAAAATCCAAGTAAAGAATTCTGATTGGCTGAGTTCTAGTCAACACTCCCCTTCCACTAAACATTATCTAGGACGGTCATAAACTGGCCTCCCTCAGAAATGGGATCAGCTCTATGGAAATTACAGACTGGAAAAGGGAAGGGAAGTTTCCCAAGATGAAACCAAGGAAAAGGGACAGAATTCCGGCCATGGGGTCCGTTTCCTGGACCCTAGGAGTGGGCCATTTTGATGTCCATGTATGGCTGAGAACATTTACCTATTCCCCAACTCTTCCTTCTTCCTACGCAGAGCTAGACTGCATTTCCCAGACTCCCTGGAAGACAAGTGGGGCCATGTGGCTGGATTACAGCCAATAGACCACAAGAAGAAACATCATGACCAGGACTGCCATAAAAACCTTCCATAGGCTGCAGAGATGGCCTAGCGGTTAAGAGCACCAACTGCTCTTGCAGAGGACTCGGGTTCAATCCCCAGCACACACATGGCGGCTGAGAACCGTCTGTAGCTCCAATTCCAGGAGAACTCTAGTTCCAGGGGAATCCAACACCCTCTTCTGACCTCTGAGGCATTGCACGACGCGGGTGTACAAACCTACATGGAGACAGTACATTCATACACATAAATAAATAAATAAAATTAAAAATAAATAAATAAGGTATTAAAAAAAAAACCTTCCATGAAGCTGGGCGTGGTGGCATGCACCTTTAATCTCAGCACCCAGGAGGTAGAGATGGGTGGATCTCGTGAGTTCAAGGCCAGCCTGGTCTACAGAGTGTGCTCCAGGACAGTTGGAACTAAAAGGGAGACCCTGCCTCAAAAATACCAAAAAAAAAAAAAAAGGAAAAAAACTAAAAACAAAACAAAAAAACCTTCCATGACTGGGGGACTGTCTTCCTTCTTCCCTGGCTCCATGCAGCAGCTCCTTACTACCCATGAAGAAAGGCAAGCTGGACCTCCTCCGAGACACAGCTCCTTATCCCTTGCCTGCAAAATCCAAACCAGAAACAGACCACAAAATTCCAGAAATTTCCTCAAATACAGGCAGGTCTATAAGAGAGGCATGTGGGACTTTGGTCTCATGCAAAGGGTAGATTCTCAATCTCTGTGTCTCTGTCTCTCTCACTCACACACAGGAATTACTCAGTTCCCTGCTTCTCACGCACTTCGTTTTCCCATGCTCTCTGGCTGTTCTACCTCAGACTACTGGGCCTGATGCTCGAATGAACTCTGGGCTGAACACTGGTGCCCTCCTGGTACAACCTCTGGACAAAGGATAAACTTTCAAGAGAGAAGCTGTTTGGTTCGGTTTATCTGGGCTGAGCTGCTCTGAGGCCAGGGCCTCCCATCCTTTTGGCAGGGGGTAGGGGTTACATAGGTAGTTGAGGCTACCTCCCAGAAGTCCCAAATACAGGGCTGTAGTCCAACACCTCCCCTGGATTACCCCAGGCCCCTCCCAGCCACCTGGCCTCCAATGTACTCGATGCTTCACTCTGGCCTGCTGGTCCTCTCCTAGACCTGACCCACCCCCCCTCAGGAGCCAAAGTTGGAAACCCAGGGTCACATGGGTCTCTGCTTTCCCTTCCCCAGTCCCTTCTCCAGGTTAGCTCCATGAGACATTTTGCTAGAAGGTAAATCTGATCCCATCTCTTCATTGCTTAAAAGCTTTCAGTATAAGGACTGGAGTGATGAATGCTTAGCATCCAAGCCCAAGACACAGCTGTGCTGAAGGACTGGATCTGTCCTTGACACATGGCTGAAGTTTCCCACCTTTAACTCAAACTGCTTATGACTGTTACACCTCTTCATGTGTCCAGACCCTCCAAGGTTAACATCTGCTCTTCCTCCACACTCTGTCCTAGCCCCTCACATGAAGAAGGAAGGCATGCTTTTGCCAGATAGTTCCCAGGGACTAGGTAGGCCTGGAGCTTTGCAGCCATGACAGCTGAGATGTAGAGAGAACACACCTGCCCTTTGGACAGCCTGCCCATGACCACGTCACCATAACCACCAGCTGTCTGTCCAGGTGGAAACAGGGGACATCATTGGAAACACAGAAGCAATGGACAGGGAAGTGGGGTGTGAAATGACTGTGTGGGACTGGGGGGGGGTGTTGGAGGGGTGCTCAGAAGTCCTGATGGGGGAGGCTGAGCAGGTGAGCATGCTGACAGGAGCGTTCATCTGCCAGGTAGGAGCCACTGACTGCTCTGCTCGTGGTGCTCTGGAAGCAGGGTGGGGTGAACTGGAGAGAGGAAACAGGCTAGGCTGCCCAGAGCAAACATTCAGGCCTCCTGGCCCTACCTTCCAGCAAATACCAACTCACAGGTGTGGGTGGGGAGAGTAGGAAAGACTTGGGATTAATGTCCCCCAAGGTTAGCAGAGGCATTAGTCCCAGGATGTGTCTGCTGGTCTTGGAGGTCCACATCTCAGGGAGCCGGCTCTAGCTGGGAGCTATCAGGCTCAACAATCCTAACAAGTTTCTTAGTAACTTAAGAATGAAGATGAGGGGCTGGAGAGATGGCCTAGCTGTTAAGAGCGCTGACTGCTCTTGCAGAGGACCTGGGTTCGATCCCCAGCCCCCACATGGAGGCTGAGAACTGTCTGAAACTCCAATTCCAGGAGAACTCCAGTTCCAGGGGAATCTGACACCCTCTTCTGACCTCCGCGACATTGCACGACATGGGTACGCAGACCTGCATGCAGAAAGTACATTCATACATATAGAGAAAAATAATTTTAAAAATATATTATAAAGGGCTGGAGAGATGGCCTAGCGGTTAAGAGCGCCGACCGCTCTTACAGAGGACCCGGGTTCAATCCCCAGCACCCACATGGCGGCTGAGAACCGTCTGAAGCTCCAATTCCAGGAGAACTCCAGTTCCAGGGGAATCCGAGACCCTCTTCTGAACTCCGCGGCGTTGCACGACACGGGTGCACAGACTTGCATGCAGACAGTACATTCATACACATACAGAAATAAATAAAATTAATAAAAAAAATTNGCGCTGAGCGCTTACTCCTCGGGCAGCCAGAATCTCTAAGACTCGGTAATCCAGTGGGTAAGAAGGGCAGAGAGCACCTGCCGCTCAAGCTTTCCCCTAGCAGGAAACTGTGCAGGCAGATGGGGGCGGGGCACCAGAGCGATGCCCGGGGAGCGAGGCATTGGGGGGTGGACCCTACTCAAGGCTAGGGAAGGGGCGGGGCCGCAGGAAAACCCTCCACTGCCGGGGGCTGCTAGAGGGATGCAGGTCAGAGGAGGTCGGGGAAGGCAGAGATCTCCTCTACCAAAAGGGGGAGCAAAGAACAATACGATCTGATGGGCGCCCCTCCCGCTCTTGGCCTCTGCTGTCAGAGTGCGGCTTCTGCTTCTCCAAGACTGCACCTGCGCCCCACCACACCCCTGCAGGTCTGACCATGGGGATCCTAGCGTAGGGTTCTTGGTTCTGTCTTCCCGGTCTCTGTGCCTCCTCAGTGTGGAACGATTCAACTGGTTAGGCCTCTTGGTGGCTTTGGAAGAGTCCAGCTTCTCCCTGGCATCAGCTGGGTCTCAGCTGGTACAGAGATAAAGGAATGCCAGTTTGAGTGGCTGAGTCTTCTTCCGACTGATTTTTTTTTTTTTTTGGTCTTTTTGAGAGGGGTCTTTTTTTTTTTTTTTGAGACAGGGTCTTTCTGTAGCCCTAGCTGGCCGGGGTCTCACCTGTAGACCGGGCTGGCTTTGAACTTATAGAGATCCACCTGAACTCTACCTCCCGAGTGCTGGGATTAAGGTGCATGCCACCACACCCGGTACAACTGACATTTTTTACTTGTTTGCTTTGGCTCTTTTGAGACAGGGTCTTGCCCTGGCAAGAGTGCTAGGATTACAAGTGTGTGCCACTATGCCCAGCCTCCCAATCTGGCATTTTAGATTTCAACTCCAGTATCCCCTGGTATCTTTATCCATCATTTTCCCTCTGATCAGTACAGTACACACTTAGTCACTCATCCATTTCTGAAGCTCCAATTCCAGGAGAACTCCAGTTCCAGGGGAATCCGAGACCCTCTTCTGAACTCCGCGGCGTTGCACGACACGGGTGCACAGACTTGCATGCAGACAGTACATTCATACACATTCAGAAAAAAAAAATATTATAAAAAGAATGAAGATGAACTAAGTGTGTACTGTACTGATCAGAGGGAAAATGATGGATAAAGATACCAGGGGATACTGGAGTTGAAATCTAAAATGCCAGATTGGGAGGCTGGGCATAGTGGCACACACTTGTAATCCTAGCACTCTTGCCAGGGCAAGACCCTGTCTCAAAAGAGCCAAAGCAAACAAGTAAAAAATGTCAGTTGTACCGGGTGTGGTGGCATGCACCTTTAATCCCAGCACTCGGGAGGTAGAGTCAGGTGGATCTCTATAAGTTCAAAGCCAGCCCGGTCTACAGAGTGAGACCCAGGCCAGCTAGGGCTACAGAAAGACCCTGTCTCAAAAAAAAAAAAAAAAGACCCTCCAAAAAAAGACCAAAAAAAAAAAAAAAAGTCAGTTGGAAGAAGACTCAGCCATCAAACTGGCATTCCTTTATCTCTGTACCAGCTGAGACCCAGCTGATGCCAGGGAGAAGCTGGACTCTTCCAAAGCCACCAAGAGGCCTAACCAGTTGAATCGTTCCACACTGAGGAGGCACAGAGACCGGGAAGACAGAACCAAGAACCCTACGCTAGGATCCCCATGGTCAGACCTGCAGGGGTGTGGTGGGGCGCAGGTGCAGTCTTGGAGAAGCAGAAGCCGCACTCTGACAGCAGAGGCCAAGAGCGGGAGGGGCGCCCATCAGATCGTATTGTTCTTTGCTCCCCCTTTTGGTAGAGGAGATCTCTGCCTTCCCCGACCTCCTCTGACCTGCATCCCTCTAGCAGCCCTCGGCAGTGGAGGGTTTTCCTGCGGCCCCGCCCCTTCCCTAGCCTTGAGTAGGGTCCACCCCCCAATGCCTCGCTCCCCGGGCATCGCTCTGGTGCCCCGCCCCCATCTGCCTGCACAGTTTCCTGCTAGGGGAAAGCTTGAGCGGCAGGTGCTCTCTGCCCTTCTTACCCACTGGATTACCGAGTCTTAGAGATTCTGGCTGCCCGAGGAGTAAGCGCTCAGCGCTGCACCTCTGGTAAAGAATAAAGTGCACGCGGACATCGCCCGAGGGAAGCATCAGGCTTCCTCTGTAGGAGACCCGCGTTCAGAGCTTCTGCTTCCCGCTAGACCAGGGGCGGTCTGGGAAGAGGACGCCCCTATAGACAGCTTGTCTGCATCCCCGGCCCTGCGGGATCCAGAGGAGGCGACGTAGCAGCCGTGCACCCCGCGCTGCAGCCCCCCAGCTCTGAGGACCGGCTTTGGGGCCCCGCGGCCTCCCCAAGGCGTCCGGGCCTCAGTGCCTAGGTCCGAAGAATGGGCCTACGGCGGGCTGGCTCCCCGAGGCGCGGCGGGGCGGGGCGACGACAGCGTGGGCGGCGGAAGAGGTGTGAGTGCGGGGGCGGGTCCCGCGCCGCCCCGCCCCGCGGACCGAGCCCCGGCCGCAGCATCCTGGCGCGGGCTGGGCCGCCGCCACCACTGCCGTCGGGGAAGGTCCCAGTGCGGTCATGGCCTTGCGCGGCGCCCACCCGGGCCCGAACCCCCCGCGGGCCGCGCAGTAGCCTGGAGAAGAGGCGGCCTGGACGGCGCGGACGGGCGGGCAGGCGGCATGGAGGCGGCGCACCTGCTCCCGGCCGCCGACGTGCTGCGCCGCTTCTCGGTGACGGCCGAGGGCGGCCTGAGCCCGGAGCAGGTGACCGGCGCGCGGGAGCGCTACGGCCCCAACGGTGAGCGCGGGCCGGCGGCCCTGGAGCGCCGCTGCTGTGCTTGGCCGGGATCGCGGCCCCTGCCCCACGGCGGCCGAGCGGTCGTCTCCCTCCCGGCTCCCCGCTCCGGCGGGCGGCCAGGAAGCCAGGGCTCCGGAAGCCTCAGCAGATGCTCTCGGGGCACCCGGCGGGGCCACCTTCGCGGGGCGGGGGCAGGTTCCGGCTTGGGAAACCGGACGCCTGCCGGCCCCCTCTGCGCGGCCCTCGCGGGCTTCCCCTCACTGTGCCCTGCACCCCTCAGGCCTTAGCCCAGCGGCTGCCTCGGGCTTCACTGAGTCTCGCGCCGCGCTGCACGCTGATCCGCTCGTCCTGCAGGTGCAGACGCCGAGACCCGCTAGCCAGGGACCGGCCAGGGACTCAGGCCCAGCCTCTCGGTTGCTTCCAAGGTCTCCTCCGAAGGTTCCACAAGAGCCCTGAGAAGGTGCAGCTTCTTAGCTGGTGGCCTTTGTGGCCTTATGCCCCAGTCCCAGCTCTTCCTCTTTCTGCAGCCCTAAGCGGATGTGGCTGATGAGAGTGGAAGGGGGTTTGAACTGCTGGAGCAAAAGACCCACCTTCCTGGAGTGAGAGAGTCTAGGAGCTGCAAGGGGAGGCCCTTCCAGCTGGTGGCCCCGGGTGGTACCTGCCCACCTCTGGGCCCTTGCAGTTTGCTGGAATGGGGAAGCCTTTCTCGTTTCCTTCAAAGGAGCACCAGCTTCTCCTTCCTGCCAAAAGGTTTACCAGTGCCAGTAGATTGTGTCCAGATGTGGCCGGACACATTGCTAGGAACCCGGGGTGGGGGTGGGATGCCCAGGTGGGTGGTCAGGACCTTTCACTCCTAGCTCAGCACTCCAGCACCTGTTGGAATATGAGGGATTCATAGAAAATGTCCCATCCACCCTTAAAGCACAGCCTGGACCAGGATCTTTTTGGAGGGGCCCACCCTTTGAGAGTTCCTAGACACTGGAGGGAACTGTGCTCTGGCCTGGGTGTCCCTCTGTTCAGAGCTGGCTGGGAAATTGTGAAGAACTGTCAGAAAGGGTGCTTTGGTGTTTGTATCGGTTTATGAAAACCACTTCTTACATAAATATTATCTTTCTGGAGCAGAAATCCTTTTTCAAAAAAATCAGTTGCTATATTTAGTGGAGCTGTGGGAGGAACTGGGAGATAAATATTATTTAATATCTCCCATTAATGACTTGGCAGTGAGGGTGTCCTTTGCTGAAGGAAGACAGGGCAGCAGGGCCTGACCCTAACCCTGAGGTGGATTAGGGGCCCGGAAGGCAGGTCTGGGGTCATCGCCCCACTGGTACTCCTGCTGGTCTCCAGCTAGGGACTCTCGATTCCCACGTGAAGCTGGAGACTCAGCCTTTATTTCTGTCAGGTCACGGATTCTGCCCCGAGGGCTGGCCTAGGTCACTCTGCTTTCTGGCCCTCGTACCACCAGTGGTCCAGCAGAGTAGGACTGATTAGGAGATAAGAGTCCCCTCATCCCTTCACTTTATGTAGTTTTGTCTGGATAAGGGATCTTAGGGATCATCTGCGTGTGGTGACAAGAGAGGATGTTGACTTGGCGTGTAGGGATGTGGAAGGAAAGGTTGGGAGCGACATTTTGTGTTCCTCTGTGTTTTGATGGTATTAATAATAAAGGCTTCTGCTTCATAGAGCAATTACTTCATGCCAGGCACTGCTTTCAGCACTTTTCATCAATTAACTGATTTCTTCCTCCAAACAACTCTGAGGTACAGACAGACTGCTGTTGTCAGCCTCCTTTATAGAGCAGGTGAATGAGGCACTGGAAGCTTAAGCTGCAGCCCGAGGTCCCATTAGTGGTGGACTGGGTACTGGACCTCAGTTTTCCCATCTGTAAAAGACAGACCCATGTCCTGGTCCCTGGTGCCGGCGCTGTGCTAGGAGTTGGGGGTAACTGGGCGAAGCTGTTCCTGCTTTCCTCCTCTGTCGTCCTCCAGGCCCCATAGGGCTCTTCCCACCCATCTCTGGCTGCTTCCTCAGGAAGCAGGGCTCTGGAAGTTGTCAGGTGAGCAGAGGGGAGCCAGCTGCCCCTTCGTGCCTCCTGATCCTGTCCGCCTGCTTGCGGTAGGGCTGATGGAGATCTGCAGTCTAGCTCTGCCGGTCCTAGGCGAACATCCTAGCCGCTTTGCCTTGGCTTGTGATGCTACAACACAACCCATCTCAGGGTTGTTCAAGCGTGGGTACTGGGGTCACTTACACAGAGTCATCCTTCTCTGAGGAGCCAGGCCCTGGGTTCTGGACCAGAAGCTGGGTGGTAGAGTGGGCAGGGTCTGTGGGTGAAGGGGACACCCCAGGGACTAGTGTTTCCCCCCCATACCCTAGGCTGCCATGCACCTGCAAGGTCGTTAGGGAGCTGGAAACCACAAGGAAGTCATTTGCTTAAGTCCTCAAAGTTTGCAAATTCTGCCTTGGGGGAGGGGAGGCCACTGGGGAATCTCACCCTCCCAGGTTCCCCCTCCCTTCTTTGACAAGCCTCAGAGTGGGTCAAGGCACTAGTGCTGAGCAGCCTAGCCAGGAGTTCCCACCCACATGAGAACACCACCAGCCTCACAGTGAAAATGGCTCCTCCAAGGGCTGCAGTGGGGCTGTGAGCGCGAGGCCTGGCCGCAGTACAGCCTGTGAGCCCACCTTCCTGTGAGCCCACTTTGCTTGTACCACGGGCCCCAGAGCCCAACTTCCCTCAGGGGCTTTTACATTTTTAAAATGTATTACTTGTGCCCGGCGTGGTGGCGCACGCCTTTAATCCTAGCACTTGGGAGGCAGAGGCAGGCGGATCTTTGTGAGTTCAAGGCCAGCCTGGTCTACAGAGCAAGTTCCAGGCCAGCTGGGGCTACAGGGAGACCTTGTCTCGAAAAGAGCAAAAAAATATATAAATAAATTAAAATAAAATGTATTACTTGTTTGCTTGTTTGGGGGCAGCATCTCACTATGTAGCCCTGCTGGCCTAGAACTTGTGATCTTCCTGCCTAGGCCTCCTGAGAGCTAGATGATCGGTCAGGGCCACTCTGCTTAGCTTGACTGATTAGTGTTTGTTGTTGTTGTTGTTCAGTGCTCAGATTGAACCCAGGGCTTTGCTAGGCAAGTGTTCTACAACTATAACCCTAGTCCTAGGTTTATTTTTTAAATAAAATATTGTGCAAAATATAACCTTCAAAGGATATAAAAAGTATACAGCAAAGGTCTCCAACATGGTTCCCAGCCACGTGTGTCCTTCCAGAATCTTCTGGACGACGTGCACCCACTGTGGGCTGGGAGCCTGCATCTTTTTTACATGGAAGGGGGTGGTTTAACTGCAGCTCAGCTCCTCTGTCCTCTGAGCTAGTGCTCTCTGAGCTTCCTCCTGGCTTCACAGGGTTCCCCTGTGACCTGCTGCAGTTTCTTCACTCCACTTCCCCAGCTTAGGTTGTTTGTGGCCTCTGCTCTTTCACACAGCACTACAAGGGGTCCCCGTATTGTCACATCATGTCACCACCTGTGAGTGGCACTTCAGGACACGTTCCTAGAAGTGGACTTAGCGAAGTGGAGATGTTTTAACTTTGGAGGCTGTGCCTGGTCACTTTCAGCAGAGTTGCAGTAGTTGCCCTGCCCACTGCCACGGCCTGGCCAGTGGTATAGAAGCCAGAATTTGATCTGGGCCCATCCGACAGGAAATGTCTTGTAGCTTTCCTTGAATTTTCCTGTTTTCAGGTCAGGTTCAGGATCTGCAGATGCTCAGGAGCCCTGTGACCTCTGTGTGTCTCTAAGCAGCATGGGCCACACACCTGCCCCTGAGGACCAAGGGTATTGGGTCAGGCCAGATCCTAGGAGGGTTCAGCAGTGCTTTGGCCATGGCTTAACAAGGCCTCCCTTGCCTTCAGCCTAGGTCCCATGGGGCTTGGACATAGGAAATCCGTATGTATAACCCCAGAAACCAGGCCACGAGGACAGGACAGGTGTGGCCTCACTTACTGGCTGGCTTCAAACAGACTTGCCCTTTCTGGACCCCAGTGTCCTCAGTATACAGAGGTAGGATCTGCCATCCCCTAGAGCCCCACGGGATCTCCCTAAGTGACTGCTGAGGTGTACTTCCTGCAGCCATTTCTGGGTTCGCCCTAGTTGTCACACCTCCTGGCCCTTGACAGTCAGATTTAGCCCCAAGCAACGATGTTAGTCCCACCCCAGCTGGTACTCTCATCCCTGTATACCCTGAGTGGGTTGGTGCATAAAACATACAGTGTTGACAAACCTGTCTCCTTGGTGCCAGCTAAGCTGGGCGGGATGGTGTGGCAGCACAGGAGCCACTTCCCCTTCAGTGGTCCCCCTCAGAGCCAGGTCAGGTTGTCCACTCGAAGTGGACCCTGGAGACAGGGCAGAGCCAGGTGGGCTGGGCGGGCCCTGCCCAGCTATGTCCTCTCCCTGCCTCTGCAAGTGACGATTTAATTGCTCTGTAAATTTGCCTTGGAAGAAGACCTTGCTGAGTACCCGCCTCTCCCAGCTGGAACTGACATTTAGAAGCCGAAATTCCAGTTTCCAGTGTTGTGAAAAGGAAGGAGTTTGGGGGTGGGATTAGAGGAGCAGGTGGTGCGTGGAGCTTGGGGGGCACCCCAGTGGTGTCGCTGGCTTTGCACGGCTTCTCCCTGGCTCCAGGGTATGGGCAGTGGACCCAGAGCCTGGGCTGACTTGCAGAGCAACTGAATAAACAATGGCTGGGGGCACAGGTGGTCCCAGCAATGACTCAGCCTGCCTAGGTGCTCCTAGTCCAGTGGCCGGAGGCCCCATACCAATGCCTGGTGGTAAGGTGACAAAATTGAGAAAGAAATGTTTCCTGGCTGCCTAGAGCCTGGGGTCACGGTGAGGTCACGGGGGAGGGTATGTAGGGGAAAAGCTTCAGAAAGTAGGAAGTGGTCATCATGAAGCCTCCTGCTTGGCTGGAGAGACGTGCGCGTGAAAGATAGGAGGTGAGAGACTTGCGTGAAATATAGGAGGTGACTCTGGAAGGGCGTGAAAGATAGGAGGTGACTCTGGAAGGGCGTGAAAGATAGGAGGCGACTCTGGAAGGGCGGGTTAGGCAGACTCGGAAGGTTCAAAGGCTGCACTCTGAGGACAGTCATTGAAGGTTGTGAGCCAGACAGGAACAGGGCTCCCTGCCTTGCCATGTTTAACTGAGCACCTGCTGCATGCCGGGCGCTGTTCTTGGTGCTGGAGATGCTACACTGGCCAAGCCGTCTGTGGAGCCCAGGGCCTGATCACTGTCTGTGCGGATGCCTGCTGACTGCTGTGAGTGCCAGGACTTCTCTGCAGGCCACCTAGCCTTCAGCCAACCTCGTGAGGATTCTCATCATTATCCCCTTTATGCAGATGGGGAAGCAGACATGGGGCCACAGGGCTTGCTAGTAGCCTTGACACAAACGAGAATTAGGCCAGGATTTGAACTCCAGCCCTTAGGACCAGACTCCTTCCTCTAAACCTCTTTGGCACTCCCCTCCCTGATTCTCAGGCCAAACTGCAGGGTCTTAGGTCAGCCCCACAGTGGACATCGTGGAGACTGCCTGTTTAGTCTGGCAGTGGTAACCTAAATTGGGCTGGGGGAAGCCACCAGGTATGTGGGGCTCAGGCAAGAATAGGGGGCCAGCTGGGGAGAGGAGCATACCCCGTTACTGCCTTTGCCCTGGGGAGCTCTCAGCACAGAGTTGAGCAGGTAGGGGTCCTCCATCTACCATATAGGATGTCTGCCGTGCTGCAGGCCCTGCACCACCTCAGTGGGAGCTGCCTCAGCCCTTAGCATCAGCTCGGGGCAGCTAGGAGAGCCAGCGTCTTTCCCCTGGTGGGGACCCTCCCACACCTGTACCCTGAGATTTGCTTGTGTGAGGGAGAATTAGGTTCTTTGGAGCTTTGATGGAATCTGAAGCAGATCAGGCCTGAATAGGTAGGCCATGGCAGACCCCAAAACCTACCTATGAGGACAGCAGAGCCTTGGAACAAGGCGACTGTAGTGGGTAGAGCTGGGCTCACTAGGAGGGATGGGCAGCCACTCATCAATCAGGTGGCCTTGATTAGGCAGTTAAGGGACCGGAGGAGGGAAGTCAGAGCTACTTTGGAGTTATCATAGAAGGCCCAGAGCAGAGGTTGAAGATCAGATGGCCCAGGTGCAGAAATGTTTCCTGTCGCTCAGCTGTACGACCATGAAGCACCTCTGTGCTCTGGTTGTCCACTCTATAAAATAGGAAGAACAACAGTACCTCCTTAGGTTGAGCTGCAGCCCTAGAAAATAGCATGCTCAAGGGGGTAGCAAGGCACCTGGGACATCAACACCAGCTGCCGGTGTGAGATCTGCAGGGCACCTTGTAGGCTTCACACTTAGCCTTCCTGTTTATCCTCTAGACATAGCATGGGTGAGACCACCTGTGTAGTACGTAGTAGATATTCGGTAAACATGGCTTCTGCTGTTGATGATAATCATCACTGTAGCCGACTGAGGTGGCTATGGCCACCCCATTTTCCAGTGGGGCTCAGGGCTCCTGAGGGAGCCAACTGCTTGCAGGATTAGGACTCTGTGTGCCATGGACAGGGTCTTCCCCAGGGCTGACTAGTTGAGCCTCCCCAGGAAGGGGCAGAGGGGACCCAGTTGTAAAAGCTGGGTCTGAGCTGAGCATGGTAGGGCACCCCTTTCATCCTAGCATTTGGGAGGCAGAGGCAGGTGGATCTCTGTGAGTTCCAGGCCAGGCTGGTCTATATGGTGAGTTCCAGGCCAGCTGGGGCTACAGGGAGACCCTGTCTCGAAAACAAACAAAGCTGGGTCTGGGTAGAGGCTGAGTATTATAGTAACAACTTCAAAACCTCAGTGGCTAGCCAGCTGCAGTGGTACACACCTAGAATCCAACACACGGGAGATGATGAGTTCAAGGCAACCTGGGTTATAGACCTTGTCTCAGAAAACAAACACAAAAAAAGCAACCCAAACAAAAAAACAAACAAACAAAAAACTCAGTGGCCTAAGAGGATAGAGGTTGCTTGTCCTTCCCACGGTGTAATCAGGGTAACAGAGCAGATCAGGACTCATGGGTTAGCTTGTGCTCTCCAGGGTGACTGCATCCTAGATCTACTCAAGTTTAAATAAATGAAATCAACAAAATCAGAAATGTCATTCCTCAGTCATACTAGCCACCTTCCGAGGGCCCAGTGGCCACATGCGGCTAGAGGCTGCTGTGCAATAGGGGACAGAGAATCCTGTCGTCACAGAATAGTCTATGAGAAAGTCACCTTCTGGAGAGCCTTGCAACAAAAACCTAATGCCCCAACTGGGAACTAACACACATCCTTTCTTTGGTAATTCTCATGGCCAAGAAGCACAGTTACAATGTGGCCACAAGGTGGGGAGAAGCAGAAGTGTGTGGGGAAACACGACGACTTCCATAGAGTGGACCCTGCGACACCTTGGGTCAGGGAACTGAAGGAGAGATCCTGGTGGACAGGTAGAAAAGGGAACTGGAGAGACCTCCTGTGGAGGTCTAGAGAGACTAGAACTGGTGTGTGTTCCAGTGATGTGTATCCTAGCCCCAGGCCTAGCCCTGCCAAATGGGTACCCTAAGAAGCGTGGCAGCACAGGGGGTATCCTGACTCACAGCAAGAGGAATTCAGGTGAGACTGATAACCTTGGGCAGGAGCCCTGGCAAGGTGAGGGTTCAGAAAGACTTCTGGGCAGAGCACAGCAGAAGCCACTGGTGTGCACTGTGGTGGGTGCTGCTTTGCTTGAGGCAGGGGCATGGCTAAGATGACCTCAAAAGGGCTGCTCCATTGGAGAATTGGCCCAGAAACTAGGCCCGGCCCTTCCCCTGCCTTTCCTGTTCGCTCCAGTTAAATAGATCAGAAGGAAAAGTCTGTTTGATTTTAATCTCAACGCAGGACACTGGAGATTACAGTTTCCACGGAAAATGTCAGCCGTTGCCTAAAATAGGACTTTAGAGAAAATGCTAGAAAGTATATTTTTAGGATATGTTTCCCTCCTGGAGCCCTGTGGTCCAGTGGGCCGCTTGCTGCTATCCATGGTTGGGCTGCCAGGTGCAAACCCTAACGCTCCCAGCACATGGTCAGGGGAATGAGTTCCCACGGGAAAAAAATGCCTATGGGCCAAGAACAGGCAGACAGATTCGAGGAACTGGTCCATGGTCAGGAAGGAGAAAGGAAAACGGGAGGCTCGGTGCGTGCGTTGCTGGGAGCTGCTGAGGCTGTTGACCAGCTGAGGCTGTTGACCAGCAGCAGGGGGCCAGAGGAGGCAGAGTTCAGAAAGATTGGTCACAGACAGCTCCAGCTAGGGTAAGGGTTCTGCCCAAAGAGGGGAGCCCAGCTCCCACCCCCTGCACAGCCACCCACAGAGACACTGGCTTGCTGTGTGTCTTTGCTCCAGCTGCTTGTTCACTCTGAACCTTTGTTCTTGCGTGTGTGAATAGGTTGCTTTGGCATTCCCACCTGCCTCTCTTCGAGGATACTGGGAAGAGTTAGTTACAGGGACACAGGACAGCCAGCCCTGGTTGGTGTAAAATTAATTCAGGAATGTAGATGATAAAGAAGTTTGTCAAGTGAATGGAGGAAGGTACTTCTGGTATTTATAAACAGCATCCTTCACAGTGTTGTGTGGAACTGGGCACATGCGGACCAGCTTGGACACCTTCCCTGAGAGCTCCTGGAATGGGATCCCCGGAGGGGCCTGAACGCGCTTGGTTCCTTGCTCAGTAGAGATGGCTACTAGGGTGTCCAGGGAGGCTGGGCGGGTGGGGCTCTGAGGTTGACCTTGTCCTGGTGGGGGCACAGGAGCACGTAGAGTCTGAGAACCTGCTGGGGCAGGGAGGCTGTGGCCGGGGCTGGCAGCCGTACAAGGAAGACCAGTGCAGCAAGGTTGCGAGAACTGGCAGCTGGGACCCTGAGGTCTTTTCTCATCTCCAGGCCTCAGTTTCACTTCTACGAAAGCAAGCGGGGGTGGGGGTGGGGCTTTGGGGGCCCGAAGCTTCTCAGTTCTGGTCTAATCCTATGATGAGCTAGGTAGGCTACACCAGACTGCTTAACAGAGTGAGGTGGGTTAACTCTTGGAACTCAAGGATCAGTTGTGTGACCTCAGAGCTGGGAGGGCCTTCCAAACTCCTGCAGGTCCCACCAGTAACCAGTCTTCTCCTGTCTGTCTTCATTGCTCCTGTGGCTGCGTGGGTCCTGCAGAGCTCCCAACAGAAGAAGGTGAGGCTTAGGTTGAGCAAGCTTCAGTATTGAGGTCAGAGTTTGGGGCTCTTCACCATCAGGCTAGGACTCCTTCGCCCAAGCCCTTCAGGGCCTTAGGCTCTCCCTCTGAGCTGCAGGGAGAGGGGGATGGAAGTCCCTAAAAGCCCCTAGTTCTGAGTGGGGAGGGGGATGGACTAGGGGCCTGGGCCTCACACACTGTCCTGTTGCAGGGAAGTCCCTGTGGGAGCTGGTGCTGGAGCAGTTTGAGGACCTCCTGGTACGCATCCTGCTGTTGGCGGCTCTGGTCTCCTTTGTAAGTAGGTCCTGCCTGCCGTCCTGCGAGCAAGGTCTTGCCAGTGCCAGAGCCCCAGGCTGCTCTCGTCTGTCATAGCCAGCCCTCAGACTTCGGCTGCTCCGCGATGAACTCCTGACACCCACCGGATGACACCCACCTCCGATCCATTTGTGCTTTCCACGACCCAAGCCTGCCTTGGCCCTCTCTGTCCTAGCCAGGATTTGCCAACCTCAGCGCCCCTGACATTGGACCAGATAGTTCTGGGTAGGGTGGGGTTCGTCTGATACACTGAGGGATGTTTATCAGCATCCCTGGCCTCTCCACCAGGTGCCAGTGCAGCACCTCCCAGTGATAATCAAGTGTCCTCAGACCTTGCCAGATGACCTCTTTGGGCCCAAACCCCCCTTAAAGGCCACTGGCTTGGCCCTTGCCCCCTCTGACAGACTTCGAGCCCCCACTTCTTGTAGACCTCTTGGCTATGGCTTCGCTTTCTTTGCTTTCCTCCCGTTCTTGCTGCATGGATCCTTTCTGGACCATGGGCCCAGAGTGGGAAGTGGGGAGGGAGACAGTGGCCGAACAGCAGACCCCAAGGTTTATGCAAGGTGGGATCCCTGTTCCTAGGCAATGCTTAGCGGACCTGGGCAAGAGAATTCATTAGGTAATCTGGAGTGTGGAGCAGCAGCATGCTGGCTGGGACTGGTTCTCCCCCTCCAGTGCTGACCGGTCCTCCTTCCTGGCCAGTGTCCTTATAGAAACTGGGATGCAGTAAAAACAAACAAAAATATCCATGCAGATGCCTAAAATGGCAGAGCTGAAAGGTAAGAGTGCTGGTATCCTTCATAGCACAGATGGACTGGGAGGGGTGACAGGTACTCACTTGGGTCAAGAGGTGGGTGTAGGCTTGGGTTCTGTGGTGGGGATGATGGTCCTCTGGCCAGAGGACCTTGAACATGAGCGCTCATCAGAGTTACGTTCTGTACTAGTTACTTCCTGTTGCCATGATGAAACCCTGACCAAAGGCAACTTGGGGAGGAAAGGGTTTATCTCATCTTGCTCTTCCAAATGATAGCCCATCTCTGGGGGAAGTCAGGCAGGGACTCAGGGCAGGATGCTGGAAGCAAGAACTGAAGCAGAGACCACGGAGGAGCCCTGCTTCCTGGCTTGCCCCCCCTGGCTTGCTCACCTGCCTAGGCATGGCACCACCCACAGTGGACTGGGCCCTCCTACATCAACCAGCAATCAAGAAAATGCTCCACAGACAGGGCCACAGGCCAATCTGATGGAGGAGCTTACTCAGTTGAAGTTCCCTCTTCCCAGATATATCGAGTTGACAACCGAAGCTAACCAGGACACCTTGGGTTGTTAAACAGTTTCTGCCTCAGGATGTCTGGGCTGGACCCAAGAACTGTGGTTCTAACAAGTTCCCAGGAGCTGTGGTGGTTGCTGGTTGGGAACCAGAGTGAGAAGCAGGCCAGATGGGGAAGGGTCTTTAGCCGATTCTGCCCCCTCGAAGGCTGGTTTGGGTGGGATGGGGGTAAAGATGATGAGATCAGGTCATGGGGCTCCCAGCATAGCCTGGCTGACCAGCTCTGTCCCCACAGGTCCTGGCCTGGTTTGAGGAGGGCGAGGAGACCACAACAGCCTTTGTGGAGCCACTGGTCATCATGCTGATCCTCGTGGCCAATGCAATCGTGGGCGTTTGGCAGGTGGGAGGTGCTAGTCCCTGGTTTCTCCCAGGTGTTAGGTGTGCTGGCCACCCACAGTCCTGCTTCTAGCTCCATCCTGGGCCCCAAGTGTGCCACTCTGAAGGGGAGTCCTGTTGGGGGCAGCAGGGAAAGACCACCTCTGTCCTGCAGGAACGCAATGCCGAGAGTGCTATCGAGGCCTTAAAGGAGTATGAGCCTGAGATGGGTAAGGTGATCCGCTCTGAGCGCAAGGGAGTGCAGAGGATCCGAGCCCGAGATATCGTCCCTGGGGACATTGTGGAAGTGGCAGGTGGGTGAGCCCAATGCCGCCTCCTTTCATTATATGACACCAGGGAGCCTTGTTCCTCCGTTTCTCCATCTTGCACTCCCAAGGGAGCAGCTGTTAGTACCTTCCAAAGCTCTTTGGCCAAAGCCTTGTTGGACAGTCCAGAGACTGTGGCCAGAGTGGCTAGGGTCTGCCTGAGGAATTGTGGCTCAGTGCTCTGCCTTCAGTCCCAGCCTTCCCTCCAGGAGCCCTTCTGGCTTTTGGGGGTTGGGGTCCCAAGCCACTCAGCCATATCATTCTTCCTGTACAGTGGGAGACAAGGTGCCTGCTGACCTCCGCCTTATCGAGATCAAGTCCACCACACTTCGGGTGGACCAGTCCATCCTGACTGGTGAGGCCCAGGGGCTGGGATCGAGTGGAGCAGGGATCGGGTGATGGGCATGTCTTCGTATGGGGCTTCTCATATCTGATCCCATAACCAGGGGAATCCATGTCTGTGACCAAGCACACAGATGCCATCCCAGACCCCAGAGCTGTGAATCAAGACAAGAAGAACATGCTGTTTTCTGTAAGTTCCTGGGATGCTCTGGGTTTGACCCAGACAATTATAAAAGTCTAGGAGGGCAGGGCTGGTGGGATGGCTCAGTAGGTAAAGGCCTTGCTCCCAGGCCTGAGGACCTGAGTTCAATCCTTAGTTCTCATGTGGGGGGAAGAAGACAACTGACTCTCACAGGTTGCCTTCGAGACCGACTTCTCCACTCACACAGTAACCTCCACATGTGTTTGTGCACACACACATGAAAGAAAAAAAGAAAGAACGATACATGCAAATTGATAGCAATCATAGCTTGTTTACTGAAACTTGCTTGCCTGACTTCATTATAATAAGCCTTTAACACTTAACAGTTTACTTAATCCCCACAAACAAACCTTTGAAATAAGGTTATCTGTATCTTATCTATATTTGCCAGCAAGGAAACAGTCTAGGAGAGGTTAAGTAAATTTCAAGGTCACAGGCAGTGAGTGACAGAGTTGAGATGTGAGCTGAGACATCTAGGTCCCAGGGCTTTTCCTCTTTCTGCTAGGATACTGTGTCCATCTGGAGATGGTCAGGGGTTGCCACTGGAAGATCCTCATGGAGTTGAGTTATAGAAGTGGTGGGAGAGGTGCAACTCAGCCAGACACCTAGGCATAAGGTGATAGAAAGTTTCCCTGAGAGCGAGGAGAGATGAACACAGCGTGTGTCCACCGAGCTCTTGTGGAGAGCCCTGCGTGGGTCACGGACTGATAAGCTGCCTTGAGTGGGGAGGAAGGCCTGACACATGAGGAAAGGGTGTGGGTTGCACCGGAGGCCTGTGTCTTAGTTGGGGGGTCAGGGCGGGCAGGCCAGAGCTGCCATCTTGGGGTGGAGGAGAGGTGGGGCTCCACAGCCCCTGTGTTCCTCCCACCTTCACAGCACCTCCATCATGAAGGGCGCGAGAGTGGGCCTCTGTAGGTGCATTTTATGGAGGGGGTGCTGGAGTACAAGGCTACCTGTCCTCTACACTAAGAGTTTTTCTCCAGGCCTGGGGATGGAAGTGCTAAGGCTCAATGGATTCTTCAGTAAATACTTATAAACTACTTACCTGAGATCATTGTCAGCCATGTTTCTTGTGTGGCCATGATGGCCACGTTTTTTTTTTTTTTTTTTTTTTTTTTTTGATGGGCTGGTACTTGAGTTGTGCTGGTTGATCATGTGGCTGATGGACGTCAATCCTAAAACCTCTCCTGTCCCAGGCACTATGCAAAGCACATGGAGTATGGCTACCCACCAAATCCCTGCCTTCATAGAGCAATGGCTCAATAAATAGCCAGGTACATCAGTCTGGAAGCCTAAGCCATATAGGAGAAGAGCTAGCTCTAGCTTGGAGTTGGGGGTCCTGGGCCCTGGCCAGACACTGAACAGCACTTCCTCACCCTTCTCTGGTCAGGGCACCAATATCGCATCAGGCAAAGCCCTAGGTGTGGCTGTGGCCACAGGCCTGCACACAGAGCTGGGCAAGATCCGGAGCCAGATGGCAGCCGTGGAGCCTGAGCGGACGCCACTGCAGCGCAAGCTGGATGAGTTTGGGCGGCAGCTGTCCCGCGCCATTTCCGTGATCTGTGTGGCTGTGTGGGTCATCAACATTGGCCACTTTTCCGACCCAGTCCATGGTGGATCCTGGCTCCGTGGTGCAGTTTACTACTTCAAGATCGCTGTGGCCCTGGCTGTGGCTGCCATCCCCGAGGGTCTTCCGGCAGTCATCACTACATGCTTGGCACTGGGCACAAGGCGTATGGCTCGAAAAAATGCCATTGTGAGGAGCCTGCCCTCTGTGGAGACCCTAGGCTGCACCTCGGTCATCTGCTCTGACAAGACAGGCACACTTACTACCAATCAGATGTCTGTCTGCAGGGTGAGTGGCAGCTGGCTTAAGGCCCAAACGTGTTAGGTAATGCTGGGCAGCTGGGCTGGCTCCCTGACCTCCTTTTTGGAGAGAATTTGTGGATTCTTTCCAAGTTAGGAGCAGGAGCAGATCTAGGCCTTTAAAAAAAAAAAGATCTCACTCTATATCCCTGGCTGGCCTGAACTCATTAGGGAGACCAGGCTAGCCTCAGACTTACAACAGAGAGCCACTTGATTCTGCCTCCAGAGTCCTGGGATTAAAGGTGTGTATCACACTAGCTAGATCTCGTTCTTCTTGGTACAAAACAGACTGTATCAGTGCCTGGCTAGATGTGTTGCTGGGGCCCCTGTTGCTGTAGGGCCCTAGATAGGTCATTTCCAATCTGTGGACTGCAGCAGTCTCCTCATACGAAGCTTGGGTATGACCCTGCCAGGGATCCAAGAAAGGGTCAAGTGCGGCCCCTGTATCACTGGGCCCAGGCTCTCTCTTGCTCCGTGGTGACTGTATTTGACTCCCGCCTGTCACCAGATATGCCGGCTTCGGTCACCCGGGAAGGGCTAAGACAGCAATTATTCATTCCCTGGCACCTGATCCCACATCCCACTTCCACTGTCTACATGCTTGAGATTCTGGCTGAAATTTCAAGGGGTGGAGGCCCTCCTGATTCAGCAGAGAGACGGCTGGGGAGATGGTGATGGCTGTGGGTCTCCCATCATTTTAGGTACCCATCATACATCTCCTGTCCCTGCTCCTACAGTTTGTCCTCTAGGCCTGAGAACTGGCCAAGGACCCTGAGACCTTACAGCCCCATGGAAGCCCATCAGAGCCTGATGCAGAGGAGGGGCATGGGGTGCTCTGCCATCCCACAGCCCCGTAACCTCCTGAAATCCAGTGGGATTTTATTTGAACAGTGTGTCTAGATTAGAATAAAGATTTGAGAAGCAGGGTGTAGGGAAGTGGTAGTGGCTGAGCATGCTGGGAAATGGGCTGTGCTTGCTGGAAGACTGCCTGCAAACAGGACAAGAATCTACTGGGTGCTGGGCTAGCCAGCCACTGGTTGAGAATGAGCTATAAGGGAGTTTCTAGGAAGTTAGAACCATCTCAGAGCTGGTTGATAGATCAGGAAACGGGCTGTTGGGAAGGAGAGCAGTGCAGGTACACTGGGTGACCCAGCAGGCCCTGAGAGCCGGGCTTCATCCCTGGGGTCACCTCTGGGATAAAGGGAACTGAGCCTCAGAGCAGGGTGTGGGCTTGTTTCCTGCGTGAAGGCAGAGAATTCATCCTCTAGAAGGGAAGGGAGGGGTAGCTGAACTCTGATCCCAGTTTCTTCACGTTACCAATGGAGAAACTGAGGCTCAAGTACTTGAACAGCAGTCACAGTGAGATGAGCAAGGACCCGGGTTTCCTGCTCACCTCAGGCTCCCTTATGCTGGCGGCTACTTCAGGCCCTGGAAAGTGGGCCACAAAACTCTCAGGAGTTCAGGGTGAACGGCCAGCCTGGCTGGGCAGAACCTGGACTCACTTCTGCACTCCAGTGGGGAAGATGTAAAGTGGATGGTGCCTCAGGCGGCCCTCCTCGGGTCGGGCTTTATTCAAGCTGATGACTGGGGAGAAGAAGGCACTGGCCAGCCTGAGCCCCACCCTGTGCTCGCAGATGTTCGTGGTAGCCGGAGCTGAAGCAGGCACCTGCCGTTTGCATGAATTCACAATCTCGGGTACCACGTACACCCCAGAGGGCGAAGTGTGAGTGCGAGAGGGAGGGGCTGCTGGGGGTGGTGCCTGTGGGCGGTGCCTCCTGGGTGGGGCCAAACTTAGTTGGGCACATCCCAGGGGCGGAGCCAAGGCCTTGAGCTGACCGTTCTGGCTCTGCAGGCGACAGGGAGAGGAGCCTGTGCGCTGTGGGCAGTTTGACGGACTTGTGGAGCTAGCGACCATCTGCGCCTTGTGCAATGATTCCGCACTAGACTACAACGAGGTGGGCCCTGGTCACTTTCATCACCGTCCCAGGATCTGAAACTCATGACAGACTCCTTTCCTTTGCCCAGAGCATCTTTGCTTGGGGGTCGGCAGTGCTTGCTGCTGCTTGAAAGGGTTCCACTCCAGGATCATGGCCACTCCCACCCACCCCCACCCCCCATTGGCCATCTCTCCATTTTACTCGGCGTAGTTTCTGGAACCTTGCTCTTTGGCTGTGAATGGGAGGCTGCCATGTAAGGGGATGGAGGGCGGGAGGTGCTCTGGGAAGGCAGTGGATAGAGGACAGGATAAGAGGCAGTGTTCAAGGCAGAACAGCGTAGCTCAGAGAAGGCTCAGTATGCAAAAGCTGGACGTGACAGGCACTGAATGCCAGTTGCCTAACTGGAGCAGGGGAACAGCCTACAGGAGGGTATCCCTGCCTGCCAGACATCCTTGGCCAGACCAGGTCAGCTCCTACACCAAGGTGAGGTCAAATAAAGAGCCACCAAATGGTTTTGAGCAGGAAACTGATGTAGTCACATTGCCTTTATGAAAGATGGCTTGTGTGGGCAGTAGCAGGGACAGGACAACACAGGAGCCAGGGAGCCCTGTGCAGTGAGGAAGCAGGGGTCAGGTGGCAGACTGGAGGCCCAGCAAGAGGAACCTGGAAGCCTGGGTGGTAAAGTACTGGTGCACATCACAGGGGGCTGAGGCAGGAGGATCAGTTGTCAATTTGAAGCCATCTTGGGCTCATAGCAAGCAAGATTGTATCTCAAAAAAAAAAAAAAAGTGGTTGCAGGAGGCCCCTCACTCCCTGTTCTCTGGCACCTGCCAGGCCAAGGGGATGTATGAGAAGGTGGGAGAGGCCACAGAGACAGCCCTGACTTGCCTGGTGGAGAAGATGAATGTGTTTGACACGGACCTGAAATCCCTGTCCCGAGTGGAGCGCGCTGGTGCCTGCAATTCGGTGAGCAGGGTGGGGCTTGGCCTTAGCTGCCTGGCTGGGGATTTTGGGGAATCTGGAGATGTGAGGAAAACAGAGGCTTGGGAGGCTTCGTGAAGAAGGAAGGACCACGAACACCTGGCAAGAGTGGCTGTGGAGCAGAGGGAGAAGGCTGGGCTTGGCAAAGGATCGCATGGAATGGGCCACAGGGAGCAGGGGGCTTCTCTTGAGAGGCTAGCGAGGAGCAGGTAAGAGTTTCTGACTGCACAGCATGCCCTGAACCTGCCCGGACCCTGCAGGTCATCAAGCAACTCATGCGGAAGGAGTTTACCCTCGAGTTCTCCCGGGACCGCAAGTCCATGTCTGTGTACTGCACCCCCACCCGGCCTGACCCCAGGGTCCAGGGCAGCAAGATGTTTGTGAAGGTAAGAGCTTCCTTATATGGCTTGGGGTCTTATGGAGACCTGGTCTCCAGCCTCTAAAACACCAGGGTGCTGGAGGGCGGGTGTGGCTCAGTTGGTAGAGTACTGGCCTAATATGTAAGAGGCCGTGTGTTCAATCCCCAGTACCACGAAGGTAGACTCCATAAGTGAGCTTGAGTTCATGAGCTTGGGCTACATGAATCCCTGCCTCAAAAACAAACAAGCAAAGAAGCACCAGAGACTACAGTTGTGGGAGGCCCAGGGAGCTGTGAGGCTCATTGTCCAAGTGGTGGCTCTGGAGTGGGGGTGGTAACATGTGGTGGGGAACTCGGACCAACATCCAGCAGCCAAGGGCCCAGGCCCTAGCGCTGAGCTGAGGACTTCTGCCTTCCACGGACTTTAGGATCATCCGTGCTCTTTCATGGGCTTCCTGCTCCTCACGGGAATGAGAAGGTTGGGCTCGAAGCTCTCAGAAGCCCTTTTGGCTCCTAGTGCCTGGTGTTGATATAGCTGGTCTTGCCATTTTTCAGAAACTGAGTCCCAGGAAGAGAAAAGGAGAGTTGGCAGCCCAGCCTCCATCCCAGACCCTCTTATGCTGCTTTCAAACCTGACACAAGGATGGAAGTCCTAGCTTCCTCTCTCAGTGGAGGTCTTAATGCCTGTGAAACGACAAGGCTTCTATCCTGGGAACCCTGACCACATAGACAAGTTAGGTTTGGAGACAGGAAGGAGTCATTAGTGGGCCTAGGTCCACGGTTCCCAGGCCTGAGAGGAGTCCACAGTGAGACCCTGATACCACTGAGGACCCAGTCACTCCACCAATACCAAGCTTCCCAGGGCCATACCTCCCATACGTAGCCTGACCTGTCTCTAGTCCCCTGGCAGGACTTGGCATGTCTCCCTGCTACTAGAATGGAAATTCCAGGCAAGCAGAGGCACAGGCCTCCACGGGAGATGCCCATTCCACTCAGACCCCCAAATGTTGGAGCAAGCCTTCTCAGTTGTGGGCTGGTGGAGGTAGGTGACTACCCACTGGATGGCTGTGACCTCATCTGCCCATCCTTTAGGTTTTGTCACAGTGGGGCCCACCTGGTTTCTGCTCTGAATGGATTTCTGGTCCTTGCTTCCTATATGTTTTTCGCCATATCTGACTTGCAGTTTTCCTCTGTTGAGCAGCAAGGAAGGAAGCCTGGGGGCCCTCCTGGTTGGTGGGATTGACTCTCACCTCTTCCCTCCACAGGGGGCTCCTGAAAGTGTAATTGAGCGCTGCAACTCAGTCCGTGTGGGGAGCCGCACAGTCCCTCTGAGCACCACCTCCAGGGAGCGTATTCTGGCCAAGATCCGAGATTGGGGCTCAGGCTCTGACACATTGCGTTGCTTAGCACTGGCTACCCGGGACATGCCCCCAAAGAAAGAGGACATGAAGCTCGATGACTGCAGCCAGTTTGTACAGTATGAGGTGGGTGCTGGGAGCCATGATGCAGTATGAAGTGGGTGCTGGGAGCCAGGTTCATACAGTGGCTGGGCAGATAATAAATAGGTCAAGAGTGGACTTGGGCCCTACTTGCCTCTGCCTTCTCTCCGCAGACAGACCTGACCTTTGTGGGCTGTGTGGGCATGCTGGATCCGCCAAGACCCGAGGTGGCTGCCTGTATCACACGCTGTTCCCGGGCAGGCATTCGAGTTGTCATGATCACAGGGGACAACAAAGGCACAGCAGTAGCCATCTGCCGCCGGCTTGGCATCTTCAGGGACACAGAGGATGTGCTGGGCAAGGCCTACACAGGCCGTGAATTTGATGACCTCACCCCAGAGCAGCAACGCCATGCCTGTCGCACTGCTTGCTGCTTTGCCCGTGTGGAGCCCACACATAAGTCTCGCATCGTGGAGAACCTGCAGTCTTTTAATGAGATCACTGCCATGGTAAGGCCATGGGACTGGAGCCTGGGAGGTGCTTAACATGATCACAGCCATAACCTGGTTCTTGACCTTGTCTTTGATCTCCACCCTGACCCCAACCTTGACTTCCAATTTTATTTGCTAATTACATGCCTTCCTATGAAGGTTCACCCCAGATCCGGCTTGAGCACGATTCTACTGTGTTTATGAAGCTCTACTGAGCTTATCCCTAATAGGGGTTTCAATCTTGATCTTGTCCAGAATTGATCTCTGACATTGACCTTGATCCCCCTAAAGCATGCAATACTGTATGTTGACTTCCATTTTGATCTGGTCTCCTGTCCAGACATTGAAGCTCTAAACCTGACTATGCTATCACTGTTCATGAACAATACCTCGACTTTGACCTCCACTTGAACTTGTATTTATCTTCACCCTGAGTCCAATTTTTTTTAAATTTTTTAATTAATTAATTAATTAATTAATGTGTGTGAGTGTACTGTCTGCATGTAGGTTGGTGCACCTGTGTCATGCAATGCCGCGGAGGTCAGAAGAGGGAGTTGATTCCCCTGGAACTGGAGTTCTCCTGGAATTGGAGTTTCAGACGGTTCTCAGCCGCCATGTGGGTGCTGGGGATCTAACCTGGGTCCTCTGCAAGAGCGGTCGGCGCTCTTAGCCGCTAGGCCATCTCTCCAGCCCCTGAGTCCAGTTTTGGTTCTGTTCTTCACCTTGACTCTAGTGTGTATCTGGCCCTTGACTTGGGCTACAGCCTTGACCTCAGCCTGAACTGACCTCAACTTTCTCCCTCAGTTTGGTTGTCTGCTCTGTCTGCAACGTGAACCCTACCCCTGCCCTCGCTGTCGCCCACCTCATCTCTACCCCTGCTGCATCACCTTCTCTGGACCTAGACTTGATCTCTTCTCCAACTTCTCCCTCGTCTACACCTCTTGTCTTCCCCTAATCTCATCCTCAGACCAACTTCTAAGCTCGCTTTTTTCTTTCTTTCTTTCTTTCTTTCTTTCTTTCTTTCTTTCTTTCTTTCTTTTCTTTCTTTCTTTCTTTCTTTCTTTTTCTCTCTCCCTCCTTTCCTCTCGAGCACTAGGATTAAAGGCGTGCACCACCTCGCCTGGCTTAAAGATGGTTCTTAGCTGCCATGTGGGTGCTGGGAATTGAACCCAGGTCCTCTGCTAGAGCAGTTGGTGCTCTTAACTGGTGAGCTATTTCTCCAACCCCTGCACCTTTTATTTTGAGACGGTTTTGGTAAGTTACTCAGGCTGGCCTTTAGCTTGTGACCCTGCCTCCTGAGTAGCTGGCCCGCAAGGCCTACTCTTTAAGCTCCTTCTTATCTCCTCCATTTCTTCTGTCCAGCTGTCCGTGGGGACATCCCCTATGCTGGGATAGCTTGGGTTGAGGGGCAGTGGGGAGATTTCTCAGGTATATCCTGCCTGGCTTGCACTACAGACCGGTGATGGGGTGAATGATGCACCAGCCCTGAAGAAGGCGGAGATTGGCATTGCCATGGGCTCAGGCACAGCTGTGGCAAAGTCAGCAGCCGAGATGGTACTGTCAGATGACAACTTTGCATCCATTGTGGCTGCAGTAGAGGAGGGCCGGGCCATCTACAACAATATGAAGCAATTCATCCGCTACCTCATTTCCTCCAATGTCGGCGAGGTTGTCTGGTGAGGCTCCACACTCCCTCCTCCCAACCCCTTGCAGCAGTTCTGTGTCCCTGAGATAGTTACAGAGGCTGAAGGCCACCCATGGATTGTGGTGTACCCAGCTCCCAGGAAGGTGCCTGACCCATCCCCACCATCCGTCCAGTCATGGCCTTCCTCACACTTTCATCTGCTTCTCACCGTGAGACCCCTAAGACTGCAGAGGCAGCTTCGCCTCTGGACAGTAGGGTATTCATATGTATGCATATATTAATCTGTGTGTATGTGTATACTGCGTTCAGATGGAAGGTCTGTGTAGACCTGCATACCTACATGTATGCTCTTATGCATGTGGAGGCATGAACACAAACAGAATGCATGCCAGGTATGCTCGTGATCACACTTCTGTTTGCATAGACGAGATGCCTGTGGGGCATGGTGAGCATATGTGTGCTAGATGTGTGTGGATTCTACACCTTTGCATTGCTTGTGTTTGTGGGATTGTGTGACAGAGTTAGGTCTTTGCACCTGTCTGATATTTGGGCATGTAGTAATACGTGTGTGCACCCAACTAGGCCTAAAGAGCAGATGTGACCAGTGTACAGAGCTGCCCGGGTGTCAAGCAGAACCCTACTCACCCTGGCTCTTGGTCTGGCACTGAGGAAGGGCTGGAGTGAAAGGCCCCTCCCTTTAGTCTGGGGTATGAGCTGGAGCTGAACCCTCTGATGGCGGCTGGCCTACTTGGGCTATAGCCCATGACTCTGGTTCTAGCATCTTCCTCACGGCAATTCTGGGCCTGCCTGAAGCCCTGATCCCCGTGCAGCTGCTCTGGGTGAACCTGGTGACAGATGGCCTACCTGCCACTGCCTTGGGCTTCAACCCTCCAGACCTAGACATCATGGAGAAGCTGCCCCGGAATCCTCAGGAGGCTCTCATCAGTGGCTGGCTCTTTTTTCGATATCTGGCTATCGGAGGTAAGCAGGGACCCAGCCCTCAGGAACTTCCTAAGCATCCTAAGAACCAGCTAGGTGCAGACTGCAGACAGTGTAACTCAGCCATCTTCAGCTAACAGATTCCATGGGCTCATGAAACTGAAAAGACTAGGCACGCTCCAGGTGTGTTGGGATCTCAGCCTTGCACAGCATCACTCATATCTTGTCTCTGCCTCAGATCCATTCTCAGGCTGGTGTCTTTAGGCTGGAAGACAGATTTGGGCCTCGTGCTTATTCCTCTACAACTGCACATTCAACAGAAGAGAGAGATTATGTGTGTATGTGTGTGTGCATGTGTATGCATGCGTGTGTGCGTGTGTGTGTGTGTACACGTGTGTGTGTGCGTGTGTGTGTGTGTACATGTGTGTGTGTGTGTGTGCCCTTCCAGGGGAGGGCGTCAGGTATACTGCTCTATTGCTCTCTGTCTTATTCCTTTGAGAAAGGATCTCTCACTGATCCTGGAGTTGCCCATTTTTCAGCTAGGTTGGTGCAATCACCCTGCCCTGCCCTCCAGCACTGGGGTCACAGGCACACATGGCTTTTCCCATGAGTTCTGGGAATCTGAACTCAGGTCCTCAGGCTTGTGCAAAGTACTCTTTTCCTCTGTGCCATCTCCTGATCCTGGAGAGATTTTTGTTGTTTGTTCCTCTTTTTTTTCCTTTATTTTTATTTATTTTTTATTTTTTTAATTTTTTGGTTTTTTTCGAGACAGGGTCTCCCTGTACCCCAGCTGTCCTGGAACTCACTCTGTAGACCAGACTGGCCTTGAACTTATAAAGATCCGCCTGCTTCTGCCTCCCAAGTGCTAGGACTAAAGGCCTGTGCCTGGCAGTTCCTTTTATTTTTTTATTTTATATCTGTGAGTGTTTTGCCTGCATGTATGTAAGTGCACCTGTGTTGTACAAAGGCCACAGAGGCCAGAAGAGGGTGTTGGATCCCCTCGAATTAGAGTTATGGATGGTTTTATCTGCCTTATGGGTGCTGGGAATCAAACCCCAGTCTTCGGGAAGAGCAGTCATTGCTCTTAACCACTGAGCCTTCCCTCTAGCCCCCTTGTTTTGTTTTATTTTGTTTTGCTTTCCTTGACAAAAGTCTAAGCTTGTTTTCATTTGCACACTCTAGAGCACCTGCTTATCCCCCAGCCAGTCACTGTGCCCACAGTGTGGCAGATCAGACTGCAGTGAGGGTAGATATGTCCAAACCAGGGGTAGGGAGGGAGCGGATGATTCACTGATGGAAATAAAGGGCATGGTTGGGAAAGGGGTGTGGATGCTTAAGAAGCACAGCTGTCCACTGCAGTATCGCCTTCCCTGCCCACAGTGTACGTAGGCCTGGCCACAGTGGCCGCTGCCACCTGGTGGTTCCTGTATGACGCCGAGGGACCTCAAATTACCTTCTATCAGTTGGTGAGCAAGTGGTGGCCAGGGGGGCTATTTAAGCAGACAGCTGGGCCTGTGGATTAGGTGGGTAGATGAGGGAGTTCCAGGGGGACCCAGCTTTCATGGCCAGCCCTCAGCCGTCCTTTCCCATCCCTGGGTCCAAGGAAGCAGCTTGGTTGGCCCACGAAGCATAGTTCCCAGCTTGAGGAGACATTACCCCCTTTGCCAGTCACTTAGGAGGACACAGGAGGACCTAGGACCATAACTGCCCAGACATGTCTTACCTTTACCACAGAGCTACTGAAACACGGGGGGCTCAGAGCAGAGAGCCCTCATGAGACTTCAGGGGAAAGGTCAAATTGAGGTCATCATCCACACAAGTATTTCTCAAGGATGGGTCCCACTGACCTCTTGAATCGCCTAGCTGATAGGCGCCTTCTACCACATAGCACAGTGTGGCTCAGCCTTAGCCTAGGTCAGCTCTGCATGCAAACCAGGCACCCATTCGGCTGATGTCTGTCCTTCTACCCCTTTGCTTGAAGTAGCTATCCCAGCACAGGTGAACAGTTGAGAGCTCAGGGAGGTGGGGATCTTCCTTGAAGCATGCCGTGTGCATTACTGGAGAGGAAGCACCCACAGCCGTACCCAAGCCCAGGGGATGATCCTTTTTTTCCCCACAATTTTATTTATTATTTTCTGTGTATTGCCCTCATGTACGCAAGTGCACCTGTGTCGTGCAGTGCCCTCAGAGGTCGGAGGAGGGCATCAGATCCCCTGGAACTGGAGTCATGGGTGGTTGTTAGCCACCATCTGGGGGCTGGGAATTGGACTCAGGTCCCCTGCAAGAGCAGTCAGTGCTCTTAACCACTGAGCCATCTCTTCAGCCCCAGGATGATCCCTTTTGGCTCACTATAATACAGATCATGGCCTAACCTTCAAAAGCTAGCAGCCTTCCCCTCCTGCCCTTGGCCAAGGATCAGGTTAGCCTTGGTCATGTAAGCTCCTCTGGCTCCTGTGGGAGCTGAGACTCTGCCCTTGTCTGCGTTCATCCTTTAGAACAACAGGCCCATCTGCCCAGGGACCTCCCTCCTCTCGTCTGAGCTCCAGCCCCATAAATGCTGCTTACGCCTTCCGAGTCGTTTCACATGCCCTACACAAGCCGAAGGCCCACATGAAGACGGTCCCCTTCCCTCACACTGATTTCTGTCCTCCATCTCATCTCAGATCCACTGCCTGCTTCTTCACCCAAGCCAACACCTGGGAGTCACACTAGACATCTCCTTGGGTCACTCAGGAAATGGCCATCAAGCACTCTCTGTGGCCTGGGCACAAATTACTGAGGCTATTGCAGTGTTGGGCAGGAGGTTCTCTGCAAAGAGCTAGTAATCTGGGATGGGGCAGGGAAACAGGAAGTCTTATTTAGTGTGGAAACTGGGGAGTGGTTTAAGAACAAAGGTAGGGGGCTGGAGAGATGGCTCAGTGGTTAAGAGCACCGACTGCTCTTGCAGAGGACCCGGGTTCAATTTCCAGCACCCACATGGTGGCTAAGAACCGTCTTTAAGTTGGACATGGTGGCAGACACCTTTAAACCTAGCACTCGGGAGGCAGAGGCAGGTGGATCTCTGTGAGTTCAAGACCAGCCTGGTCTACAGAGTAAGTTCCAGGCCAGCTGGGGCTACAGGGAGACCCTGTCTCAAAAAAACAAAACAAAACGCCGGGCGTGGTGGCGCGTGCCTTTAATCCTAGCACTTGGGAGGTAGAGGCAGGCGGATCTTTGTGAGTTCAAGGTCAGCCTGGTCTACAGTGAGTTCCAAGACAGCTGGGGCTAGAGGGAGACCCTGTCTCAAAAAGACCAAAACCAAAACAAAACAAAACAAAACCCTGGGGCTAGAGAGATGGCTCGGTGGTTAAGAGCACTGACTGCTCTTGCAGAGGACCCGGGTTCGATCCCCAGCACCCATATGGTGACTGAGAACTGTCTTCAACTCCAGTTCCAGGGGAATCCGACTTCTGACCTCTGTGGCATTGCATGACACAGGTGCATAGACCTACATGCAGACAGTACATTCATACACATAAAAAAAAAATAAATTAAAAAAAACCCCACAAAAACAAAGGTAGAGCCTGACTGGAGACACATGCCTTTAATCCCAGCTCTCAGGAGGCAGAGGCAGGTGGATCTCTGTGAGATCAAAGCCTGGTCCTGTTTATACAGCAAGTTCCAGGCCTGCTGGGTCTACAGGGAGTCCCTGTCTTATCTCAAACACATACACAAAGAACTAAGGTAGCACTTTTCGGCTTGAGTTATTGGATTTCCTTCTTTCCTCCTTTCCTTTCCTTTTCCTACCTCCCTTCCATTTTCCCTTCCTTCCTTCCTTCCTTCCTTCCTTCCTTCCTTCCTTCCTTCCTTTCTTCCTAACTTCCTTTCTTTCTTCTTTTTTATGTCTTGTAATTTTACATTGTGTATGTGATATGTTTATGTGTTCATATGGATACATGTGTACAGAGGCCAGAGGTTGATGTTGGATGTCTTCTTTTTTTTTTTTTTTTAACTTTTTAAATTTATTTCTGTATGTGTATGAATGTACTGTCTGCATGCAAGTTTGTGCACCCGTGTCGTGCAATGCCGCAGAGGTCAGAAGAGGGTATTGGATTCTCCTGGAACTGGAGTTCTCCTGGAATTGGAGTTTCAGACAGTTCTCAGCCGCCATGTGGGTGCTGGGGATCGAACCCGGGTCCTCTGTAAGAGCGGTCGGTGCTCTTAAGTGCTAGGCCATCTCTCCAGCCCTGGATGTCTTCTTTGATTACTCAACCTTAATTTTTTTTGGGGGGGGGATTTTTTTGATACACGGTCTCCCTGTAGCCCCAGCTGGCCTGGAACTCACTCTGTAGACCAGGCTGGCCTTGAACTCACAAAGATCCGCCTGCCTCTGCCTCCCAAGTGCTAGGATTAATTTACAGCCTTTCCCATTGAACCTGGAACTCATAGACTCAGCTAAGCTAGTTGGTAAATGAGCTCCAGGGACCAGCCTGTCTCCATCCTCAGCCCTAGCATTGGCAGCATTTGTACGTATTGCCGTGTCTTGCTTTTTACATAAGTTCTGAGGATTGAACTCTGGTTCTTATCCTTTTGAGGCAGGCACTTGACCAACTGAGCCATCATCTCAGCCCCAAGTTACAGGATTCCAGAGAGGGGTCCAGAGCCCCAGATTCCCTCAAGCTTCCTAAAGAAAACCCTCTGGCTCATGACTTCTTAAACTTCTTCCACTTTCAACCTCTTCTCATACAAGAAAATTTTATGTGACCCCGAGTATAGTGGTATGTAAAATAGGGACACAAATCAAATAGTTACTGATTAAAAAAAAAAGATAAATAAATGTATTTAAAAGCTGGGCATGGCTGGGCGTGGTAGCGCACACCTTTAATCCTAGCACTCGGGAGGCAGAGGCAGGCGGATCTTTGTGAGTTCAAGGCCAGCCTGGTCTACAGAGTGAGTTCCAGGACAGTTGGGGCTACAGGGAGACCCTGTCTCGAAAAGACCAAAAAAAAAAGCTGGGCATGGTGGTGCACACCTTTAGTCCCAGCACTCGGGAGGCAGAGACAGGTGGATCTTTGTGAGTTCAAGGCTGGCCTGGGTTTACATAGGGAGTTCCAGGCCAGCTGAGGATAGACCCTATCTCAAAAAGAAAAAAAATAGTTTAAAAGTTCATATATATATATATATATATATGAACATATATATATATATAAAAATTTTTTTTTTTACCAGTAAAGAGGAAAGGAAATTTTCGTACTAATGCCATGGAGGTGCTCACCTTCTCTTTCATACAATCCAGGACCCAAACCAAAGGATTGGTGCTATCCACTTTTAGGCTGGATCTTTCCACTTCAGTGAACATAATCAAGATGGCCAACCACAAGCGTGATCTAGACAGTCCCTCTCGGCTGTTCCTGTATTGTGTCAAATTGACAATTAAAATTAACTGCAACACCCACATTCAGTTATACATGACCCCCGAAGACGTCACAACCCACAGTTTCAGAAGCTGGACTTGGGTTAAGGATGTAGGTCAGTTGGTAGATTGCTTGCCTAGCATGTATGAAGCTCTGGGTTTGACCCCCAGTACCATATAACTGGGTACAGGCACACACCTGTAATACCAGCTCTTGGGAAGTTGAGGCAGGAGAATCAGAAGTTCAAGGTCATCATTGGCTACACAGAAAATTGAAGGCCAGCCTAGGTTACAGGAGACTATGTCTCAAATAAATAAATGAAAACTTGGCTGTATATAGCATATATAGTTCACTATATGCTATCTGTGTGACTTTGCAGGGGCTGTTTACCCTCCATGTGCCTCAATTTCCGCATCTGTAAAATGGACAAAATAGCCCTATATCATAGGCTTATTGAGAGGATTAACTGAGTTAATGCTTATTAAATACTTAGAACAACACCTTTTAAATTAGTAAAAACCCCAAAGGGAGCTAGCTGTGATGATGTACCCTATAATCCTTGGAAGACTGAGGCAGAAAGATTGAGTTTGAAACTAGCTTGGACTATAATATCGAGGCTTTGTCTCAAAGAAACAGCAACAGAAAAATGCAAAGGGGTCCTGCAGGACACTGAATAGGAACTAACCAGGCAGGCCGAGGGAAGGCAGAGGCAGAGAAGGGCTTCATCAGTGTGAACAGGCTCCCACGGGAGTTCCGAGAATTGCATGGGAGACAGACATTCTGGCCCTGAGAACGCTGTAGTGGACTGATAAGGAAATTGCCTTATACCTGGGTATGAGGTGGATGTGGCACAGGCTCCCAGTTGACGTCTAGAAGACCAGAACTGACAGCGTGCGGCCCGCGCCATGCCCTATTGAGAGCCCTTGATGTCACCCTTTTGGTTGGTATTTTGCCCTGAGAGTGAGAGTAGAGCTGTCATTGTACAGATGTCGGAGCAGAAGGTGCATGCATTAAGATCTATGTGGTAGACTCCATGGCTACCGATAACAGAAGGATGTGCTGAGCTAGGCTCCAATTTGGGGCATTTTTCTCTACTGTATGATCCGTACCACTGCAAACAAGGGCAGCTCCAGGGGCGGGCTCAGCAGGAGCACATCTTGGGAGTAGCTGAGAGGCCTTGGGTCGCATCCCAGGTACAGCAATGAGAAAAAGAAGTACAGCTTTCCTCAAATGCTGGATGTGGGTTTTAGAGAAAATCCCACAAATGATATAAAATCAGTAAACTCCAGGTCTTTTTTCCCCCCTTTGAGACGAGGTCTCACTTTGTAGCCCTGGCTGGCCTCTTAACTATGCAGGCAAGCTGGCCTTGAATTTGCATCCTGTAACTTCTGTACTACTGAGGTTTACAGATTACAGGAGTGTGCCCACCCACCTGGCAGATTCTTCACGTCTTTGTTAAACTATGAAATCTAGCCAACCCGTAGTTGTCTATAGTTTTTCTCCTGCATGAGAGCACAGGCTCATACACAGAGCACCATGTGCACTGTGCTTGAGTAGTATGGGAAAATGCTCCTGCATTTACTGCTAGGGTCAGACAGCCCAGGTCTCTCTTGGAGAATTATTTTCACAGTACAGTGCCTTTTTCTAAGCCCTGACCTTAAAGATCTTCAAGGTCACATGAGCTTCCTGAGAATGGAATTGTGTACTAGAGACCTTAGCTGGCTAACAGCTGTGAAAGGTCACATTGGTCTAAGGATGTCTGACTAGAGAACAAGTCAGACATCCTTAGATTGGCATCTTATTACAGGAGACTGAGCAAGCTCTGTGAGCAGAAAGCCAATTCCCCGGAGCTACAGGGGCCAGGCCACTTCCTTTATGACACTGACAGCTTGTTAATTACAAGAGGAAGTGTGTGTTAAGGCTGAGCCCCAGCAATTCATTATCTGTGTTGTAAACAGTAGGCAGGGCTGTTGGAGCTCTGTTTCAGTGGCAGGAAGGGAATGAGGAAGAAATGGAACCTTTCTTAAAGCCATTGAAGAAGGCACACGCGCCGGGCGTGGTGGCGCACGCCTTTAATCCTAGCACTTGGGAGGCAGAGGCAGGCGGATCTTTGTGAGTTCAAGGCCAGCCTGGTCTACAATGTGAGTTCCAGGACAGCTGGGGCTACAGGGAGACCCTGTCTCGAAAAGACCAAAAAAAAAAAAAGAAGGCACACGCAACTTTCACCTTCTATACTGCAGAAGTCAGCCCTACTCAAGCATAATTGTGTTGATTGATTTGGACGTGCATTTCTCTGTTCACTGTTTGAATCAGTCAACTCCCCTACTCCTACATCTCAGACACAGGGAGCCCCAGTAAAGTCTGGACCCTCCTCTGACCCCATAGCCCCCTGGTGTCTTCCCCAGCCTAGAGCCAGCTCCTCTCCTGATCCACAAACCCTCTGGCCCTTTCCTGGGCAAGCAAGTCTTGTGGGTTCCGTGGCCCATGCTTTGCAGTCCTGTGCCTACTAGTCTTCCTCAGGTATGGCTGAGGATAGGGGAAGGCTTCCTGCTCCCCTGGCCAGCACCCCAGTAACAGTTGTTCTTCTTGACCCCACCACAGAGAAACTTTCTGAAGTGCTCTGAAGACAACCCGCTCTTTGCTGGCATCGACTGTGAGGTCTTTGAGTCTCGTTTCCCCACAACGATGGCCTTGTCTGTGCTGGTGACCATTGAAATGTGCAACGCCCTCAACAGGTGGGCTGAGTGGAGGGGTCCAGGACTGGGGTCAGAGAGTCAGAGGAGACTAACATTGGGGTCCAAGATCAGAGGGGAACAGGATTGAGATCCAAGTGGGTCCAGGATTGGGGTCTGAGGGTCAGAGAGGCCTGTAATGGGTCATGAGAGTCAGGAGGGTAAAATTGGGATTTATGGAAGAAAGTCTGGGGTGTGTAAGTAAATGTGAGGTCCAGGTCTGAATCTGAAAGGCATAGGAAAGTGGGTCCAAGCCCTGAGATGAGCCCCTGGGTTGGGGCTGGGCATGCAAGCAGGAGCACCGACCCTGCCTCTGCAACCCAGGTACAGAGGTGCCGAGGTAGGTGGGCACACCATGGCCTCTGGTATCCTGGCCTGAGCAAGCTTCCATGCCCTCGGCAGTGTCTCGGAGAACCAGTCACTGCTGCGCATGCCACCCTGGCTGAACCCCTGGCTGCTGGGAGCTGTGGCCATGTCCATGGCTCTGCACTTTCTCATCTTGCTGGTGCCACCCCTGCCCGTGAGTTGTCCCACATGCCTCCTCCGTCCTCAGTTCGGGCACCCTAGCTAGGTGCTGGGCTTTCCTAGGCCCCGCTGTAGAATAAGCCAACTTATTGAAGATAGGGCAGGGAGAGATCTGGCCGGCCACTATCCTCCAGATGGGTCCCCACCTTCAGGGAACAGGAGAGGTGGAAGGCAGAACCCCCTTGCTGAGGGGATTGTCTTAAGCCTGAACGGAAGACAGGACCAGGACTTTCCCAGCACAACAGGGGGAATGGGATGGGGCAAGTCAGGGGACGGTACTTACCCTGGGGAGGCCAAGTAGATAAAGATGTGGAAGAAGGGCCCCCAGAGACACCCCCACGAGGGGCCATTGGAGTCCAGGCGGGGAAGCAGGAAGACAGGCAGCAGCCTGCCTCTAACCCCCCCCCCCCCCCCGCCCCATCGCCAGCTCATTTTCCAGGTGACCCCACTGAGTGGTCGGCAGTGGGGAGTGGTGCTGCAGATGTCCCTGCCTGTCATCCTGCTTGATGAAGCCCTCAAGTACCTGTCCCGGAACCACATGGATGGTAAGAGAAAGAGGCCCAGCCCCTCCTGCCAGCCTCTGCTCCCTGCTGCGGTAGACATAAGGGAGAGCTGTTCTTAGGTCATGAAGTGGAGGATGTGAAGGGCTCCCAAGGTGGTGGGGGGCAGAGGTTTCTCATGCTGTAGGAATCCTGGGTCCACTGGGAGCCCTGCTCAGAGCCTTGCTCTCCTCGCTCACCACCCCCTCCCCACACTTGACACAGACTAGATGCTGTGCATAGCCCTCGCCTTGGCCTCTGACCTCCCTGCACTGGCCTGTCTTCAGGTATTCTCAGGACAGTTTCACAGACCTGGAGTAGGCAACACCCCTACCTGCAGGACCCACACCACACTCGAGTGTCACTTTGTGGGTGGGTACAAGGGGATGGTCTGCCTTAATCTAGGAGTGGTGGACAGTGACGGGTCAGGTACAGCACAGAGGCTGGACAACAGTGGAGGGGCCTGGGCTGGGACCAGCCATTGGCTAAGCTGGGACACTGGGGGCCACTTCTGGCTGGAATGTGTCCCTGACCCAGGAAAGAGGGGAAGCTATAAATAAATCCCGTGCCTGTCATTCCATAGAGGCCCCCACATCCCATGCTGACCAAATATACTCAGCACTGGAAGAAGTTGTATTTTAAAAAAGGCCTAGATGAGCCATTCCTTCTCTCTGATGAAGCTAGTCTCCTACAGGTCTGTACACAGAATGGCTAGACTCAAGTATGGTCTCTCAACTGGTGGGCTTAATGGAGTCTGTTGGAGCCCATGGTTGGGGCTGGGGGCAGCTGATTTATGCCATTTTGCCCCCAACATACAGGGTTCTTTCTGGGTCAACTCACTGGGAAAGTCTTGGAAGAAATGGGCCTGACAGTTCAGCCTCAGAATTCGAGCTCTGGCCAGAGCTCAGTAAGGTCCTCAGGAAGCCCCTCCCATCTCTTCTGCCTGTCACTGACCAGACAAACGTACCTATAAACCCAAGCCTCCAGGGACATGGGCATCTGAAAGGGTTGCCCTCCTTGAGAAATGTCCTTTATTCCTTTGGCCACAGTGGCCAAGGAGTTCAAGTTTTCTTGAGGAAATTTAAAAGTAAAAAATTTCTGTCCATGGCTAAAATTTCTCATTCTCTGGAGAAAACCCTATGTCTGGGATGCCATTCCACAGTGGGCCTGAGGAGGAGGAAGAGGGCCTCGATGGGGCAGGCATCTAGGGCTAAGGGGAGTTTCTAGAAGATTCAGGATTAAAGTAGAGGCTTGCAAGGACAAAGCAGAACCTGGAGGGCAGAGGCCGAGGTGGCTGTAACGGGGCTGGAGCCCAGAGTGTGAGAGGGGAGGGCACTGAAGGCCCCGAATGCCATAAGGACCAAGGTTTGTTATCCAAAGGTATGTAAAGCCGGGCGTGGTGGCGCTCACCTTTAATCCTAGCACTCAGAGGCAGGGGCAGGCGGATCTCTGTGAGTTCAAGGCCAGCCTGGTCTATATAGTGAGTTTCAGGCCAGCTGGGGCTACAGGGGGCCCCTGTTTCAAAAAAAAAAAAATAAAAGTATGTGAGACTAGAAGCAGATGGGATTGTTTGCCTGGCCTGAGGCAGAAATCAAGTCAGAGTCCAGAGGGAACTGGGCCCAGGTAACACATTTATTAACACCCTTGACCCACGATGGCAACCACCATGCTCCTTGAGAAGGAGGAACTGGGCTGGGGCACCTGTGACTGCCCCTGGAGAGTGGTGTGCTTGCTAGAAGCCCAGACTGCTCTGCCCTGGGCCAGCAGGCGGCCTCAATCCCTTGGGCCTCCTAAAGCCAGACGGGGCGGGGGCGAGAGAGGGGACCCTTTATGTTCCCAAGCCATCCAAGTGGCCTTTTAGGGAAGTTTCGCTGAAGCCTGAAGCTTGTGGTTTCCCTGTGATTTACGAGGATGTGTCATGGGGAGAATTGTGGATGCAGGGTCAGCACTGGGACCCCGTCCTCTCCCTCCGCTCTTGGCGCTGTTCAGGTGTGGCTGAGCGGCTGTCAGGAGGCCTGTAGGCTATGAAAGCTGAGAGGGGACAGATCTGGGCAGGTCTAAGGTATAAGGCGGACCTGGACTACGTCTATGGACAATGGAGCCATGGAAAGTGACGATGGAGCCAGGCTGGGGCTTTTGTGTGATGCCAGGAGCACACTGGAGGTAGAGAGGCAAATGGGCTGGGGCAGGGCCTGGAGTCCTAGCGTGGACAGCAGAAGTGAAGATCAGTTCAACTAATTCAGTAGAAATCAGACTGTATATGGGCTGGAGAGGAGGGAAGTTTGATTCCCTATTTGTGGACCTCACAGTGATGGGGCATTCCCTAAACTAAGAAACGGAGTTTTCTCTGGGGGTGCTGGGGACATGTAGAGTGCAGGAGGCCTGGGGCAGCTGGGTTCCTGGGGCTGGGGCTCAGGAGTGGGCTAGACCAGACCTGGCAGTGTCGGTGCCATGGAAAGCAAGGTTGACTCCAGAGAGGTGGAGGATGAGAGGGCCAGGAAAGCAGTCTAAACGCCTCGCCCTTTTTATCTTACTATACTTTCTAATTTTTTTCCTCCAGAAAAAAGGACCTGAAGCAAGTGCTGGGAGCAGAGCAGAGCCTCTGGTGTGGCCCTCCGACTGACAGTATCTAAGCAATTGTCCCCACTCCCGTCCCTGCCACCACATTCAGCCACCTGTCCACCAAGCCCTACTGGACATGACTTGCCTGAAGCAAGAATGGCCACCTCTAGGCCCAGACCCAGGTCCCTGCCCCCGTTTCCTCCTTGTAGCTCTGTCCCAGAAGTTAAGCCCAGGATGGGCTGCCAAGCAACCAGGGCTAGCTGTGGAGTGACCACACATTCTCCACAGCTCTGGAACTGCTCCCCTGCTTGCAGGCTGGGCACTTGCTTTTTGGTTTGCTTGGTAACTGGGACCTCTGCCCTGATAGAGGACTCACTGTGGCCTCCCCTGTCTCCCAGCCTCTTGCTTAGTCTGGGTCTGGAGCCTGGTTGGCTGTGGGAAGGAGGAGTCAGACGGGACCATGTGGGCCCAGCTGTGAACATGAAGAGGGGCGGCCTTGGCTCTGCCTCCACCAGCTCCACTCCTGAGAGCCACAGCCTATATCTGTTTATACGTATAGACCCCAAGGGGTTAAGGGGTCACAGGAACACAAAGAGCAAGAGGAGGGGCTGAATCAGGATCCCCTTTCCCAGGAGACAGCCTGGGCTGCCTATTCCCAGGCTTTGGCTCACTTCCTCAGTTCAGGTTGACTCAGGGTGGCCTGGTCTGCCAAGCAGAGGCCAGCTTTACTGTCCACATCTCTGGTGCCTGAGACTTCAGACATCCTTTGGTCCCTTCCCACTTAGTCCTCCCACTCACCCCGATGTGAGGCCATGTTGCTCACTACATGGCTGGGTGATTCTGAGCCTCCTGGACTCCTGGCATTACTCTTGGTCCTCCACACGTACGTCTTTGAGCCAAAAAGATGTCACTGGGATGGCTGTTCCCCAAGGACACTTCTCTTTCTCCCTCCCTGCTAGAAGAAAGCATCTCATGGGGGAATCTGTCAGATGGCAGAAAGGGACATTTGATGGACAGTGGGGTTTCTTTGGTTTTGTTGTTCTTCTTAACTGCTGTTGTGAAAACCTGCTAGGTATAGCAGAAAATGGAGTAGGTGCCTGTCTTGTAACTTAGTCCTTCCTTGAGCATGTACAAGGTGATTATTTTATATGTAAATCAAGACTCGAATCCCTGTCCTGACCCCCAGAATCAAAAGCCCTTTCACCCTGCCTTGCAGACCGATGAGCTAGCTCCACATTTCATAGCTCATCTCTTACGCAGACCCCCTACCCTCTTTCAGGTTCTTGAGGGACCCTAGAGAGAAACAGTTGGGAGGGGTTGGCAGGGACAGGGCCTTGTCCCCATCTGCCGACAGGCTTTCTGGTGGAGAAATAAAGGTGTGCGCCTGGGGGAGTAGAGCTTCCTGTGTTTCATCTGTACTATGGTCCCCCATCTCTGGCTGGGGTATCTGTCTGTCTGTGGTTAATCCGCCCAAACCCAGCAAAGTGAAAGTCTGGGATTCCCACATCAGCAGAGTCTGTCTCTTCCTCCAAAATAGGGTTTTGACTTGGAACCACACCCCAAAAGCAGAAATGGGGTGAACGTAGCCCTCAGGTCACCTGCCTGCTACTCTCCTGGTTGACAGTTTAAGTACAGCACTCAACAATATAAGCACTTTTTTTTTTTTTTTTTGTCTTTTTGAGACAGGGTCTCCCTTTAGTTTCAGCTGGCTTGGAGCTCACAGAGATCAGCCTGCCTCTCGCTCTGCCTCCCAAGGGCTAGGATTAAAGGCATGTGCCACCACACTGGCATACACACGTTTTATGATGTGTATATCTCCACTAAGGAAAAGAAGCTGGGGAGGGGGCGAGGCAGCGCTGGGCCTGGTTCCTCCATCTCAGGAACTCTTCTCACCTCCGAGTCCCTGACAATTATGTAGTTCAGTGACTTTCTCTGAAGTTTCTATCTTGCTTTGATTTTTATCCCCTCAATCCCTAGCATTCCATCCCATCTCCAGGCCTAAGCATAGCTCAAAAGGTTTCTCCTGCCCCACAATGTCCTTCAGTTCACACCACCCTGGAGCATCTGCAGGTGCCCAGAGGGAGCTGGCCCTACAAAGGCACTAGCCAGTCTGTGTTTCTAGCCTATGGATGGGGAAGACTCACCTTGGAGAAATTGATGTTCGTCTACTCAGCTGTCCCAGGAAGGAGACTCAGATCCCATTGCAAAGTGCAAACCTGGGACCCCCCCCCCCAAATTAACAACTATGCTGTTAGATGGACAGGAAAACAAACACCCAAGGTGTTACTGGGCTGACAATGTAGACTGAGGCCCTAGGATTCAGGGAGGAGGAAAACTAGAATTCCAGGGACAAAAGCACTGAGTCAGGCACAGGTCTTTCTGAGCATGGGCCTAGTTCGTATGTGCTACGCAAATCACAGTCATGAAGCTCAAAGACAGGAGACAGGCCACACCCTGAGGACATCGGGGTTTTCAGGAAGTAGAGTTGGCAGAAGTGTTGTGGCCATCTGAAGGCCTCTCAGATACAAAACCTCCTGTCCTCCCAAGGTCTTAAAGCAGCCCTGTGACATGGACTGGGCGGGGCCTGCAGCACCATCTGAGCCTAAGAACCTGTCTGTCGCTCTGCCTTTCATCATGATGACGGTGTGGAGCTGGGATGCCCTGAGAGGACTTGTGGCAGAAGTGTGTGGATCCAGTCTTCCTAGCAGCCTTTGGGGCTTTGTGGCCTGGTCCACTTGGCCTCCACCTCCACTCAGGCCTGCCTAAATCCATCTCTGTCCAGCACACAGCATGGAGTCCACAGGGCAAGGCAGGGCGGCCAAAGAAAACAGACCGGTTTCCTCACCTCACCCAGGAGGGAATTCCCAGGCAATCCTGGCATACTCCTTCCAGAATCCAAGGTGGCGGCTGCCAAAATGCCCTGGGTCCCCCTGCTTCCCTGGAAGCCAGGACTTTGTGCTCTCCAGGCCCCCTGTCCAACTGCAATGAGCAGGTTGAGGTTGTATTAAGAGACACAGGAGCAAAATGAGAGGCAGGGAGGAGAGGGGATAATGGGCGTCTAAAGACCTGGGTCCAAGAGGCAGGGTGCTGAGCCCATTACAAGGCTGCAAACTCCATTCATGGACAAATAAGCCACCCCACAATATGTCTGCACAACAGAAAATCCTCAGCAATAAGGAGACACAAATGACTAACACATACAACCGCAGATACTGCTTAAGTCAGTGCAATAAGCTGGCCATGATGGCGTGTGGCTAAAATCCCAGCACTTGGGGCTGGAGAGACGGCCTAGCAGTTAAGAGCACCGACCGCTCTTGCAGAGGACCCAGGTTCGATCCCCAGCACCCACATGGCGGCTGAGAGCTGTCCGGAATTCCAATTCCAGGAGAACTCCAGTTCCAGGTAAATCTGACACCCTCTTCTGACCTCTGCGGCATTGCACAACACGGGTGCAAAAACCTACATGCAGACAGTACATTCATACACATACAGAACTAAAAAAAATAAATAAAATCCCAGCACTAGAAAGGCTTAGGCAGGAGAATTAGCATAAACTCTGGGCTAGCCTGAGACCCTGTCTCAAAAATCCATCCATCAGTCAGTCGTTAAATCAATCATCCTTGTGTTGAGTGAAAGGTCCTCTGCTGTGGTTGCACATCTCTACAGTTCCACAGAAGACAGGACAAATCTAAGTGACAGAAGAGGTCGTGACCTCCCGGCCTAGGTATTCAGGAGTGACTGTACGGGGCGTGGACCCCTGGGGTTAATTCATACACCTGTAATTCTAGCACTTGGGAAGTGGAGATAGGGGTATCAGAGAAGTCCAAGGTCATCCTCTACCCATCAAGGTCAAGGTCAGCCTGGAATATATGAGACCTTTTCTGAAATAAAAAGAAAGGAAGGGAGGGAGGAAGAAAACAGGAAGGAGCCGTAGCCGAGGCAGGTTGACACGTGCTACCCATGGGTGCAGAGGGGCTGCAGCCTGAGGAGCCTCCCGAGCACTTAGTGTTGGGGAGAGGGGCCTACGCCAGCCAGAAGCCCTTTATTCCCAGACAGAAGTCTGAGGGGAAAGATCCAGAGAGAGTAGAAGTGGACCAGCATGCTACGATGCCCTGGGCACTGGAAGATAGGCGCCAGCCTGGTCGCGGCCCCCAGTGGGAGGAGGAAAGAGGTCCAGAAAGTTCAGACAATGAGAAGCCAGCCCGAGGGCCATGGCTGCTGTCCAGCCTCCCCCAGAGACTTCCCCTTGACAGTTTGTCAGGCTGGCCCAGGGCTCTGCTCCAATAGTGTTCGAGGGTCCGTTGGGCATTGGGGCGAGTCCCTGAGGACAGCAGGGCAGGTCCACATGGTATGGCAATTGGACTGAGTTTTGGGGACCCAGAATAGCTAAGGAAACAAGGTAGAGCCAATGCCTACCTACCCTGTTGGGGGCTCTGCTGTCCTCCAGGCCTGGGCAGTGACTCCAGGAGGGGAACTGAGCCCCTCCATACCCACACAGCTGCTAAATTTAGCCAGGCAGGGGAGGCTGTCCTGGGGCCGAGTCCTTGGCAGCAGGGCCTTGTCTCCCTACAAGGCCCGGCCCAGTCCCAGAGTCAGCCACCCAGCCTTTGGGCTTATAAGGCAGGCCTGGCAGATCTCAAGTGCTGGAGTCTTTGGGTGGGATCTGGGCCAAGCCCTTAGACTTTGGGGAGCCTCTCTTCCAGCCACCAGCAGGCTTGGGAACTACTTGTTCCATGACCTTTGGCCAGGTGCTCAACTTCTAGAGCCTTGGTTTCTACATCTGTATAATGGGAATTCTGGCTCCTATCTCACAGGTCAAAGAAAAGCCTGCTGACCTCTGGTATGTGGAACTCTGACGTCTGTCCTGCCCACCTGCCCCCTGCAAAACCTAGAGCTCACACGATGTCTGTCCCTAAGGATGCTGGGATTGGAACCAGGAAGATATATTTACCTTACGTGTGTGTGTGTGTGTGTGTGTGTGTGTGTGTGTGTGTTCTTGTACACATGATCACGCAGGGTGTGTGCACATCAGTGTGTAGGTATGTGAGCACAGAGCAACATCAAATGCCTTCTTCTATAACTATCTTATTTTTTGACACAGGGTCTCTCACTGTACCTAAAGCTCATAGATTTGTCTAGAAAGACTGGCCTGTCTCCCTGAGTCCAGCCCTGGGGTTAGAGATGCATGCTTCTGGGCCCCCATGTATGCTGGGGATCCAAACGTGGGTCCCCATGCACAGCAGGAGTTTTACCAACTGAACCGTCTCTCTATCAGGAGGTTCACTTCTGTGAGGTCACTAGCAAGGAAGAAACTGCGGTCTTGTTTCCAGTTTGGGTCTAGTATCTTCAAATGAGGCGACTCTCCCCTGCCATCTGTCCCCACATACCAGGTCTGGTTCCCAGGCTGTAGCAGAAGCATGTGTGTGGCTTCCAGCAGGTCTGTCTGTCCAGCCAACTTGCTTTGAACCCAGTTTGCTGGGTAAAAGGGAGGAGGAGGACAGGAAGAAAATGGCTGTGGCGCAAGAGCGACAGACTAGAGAGCGACTTCCTTCCTTCTTTTCTTTTCCCTCTCCATCCTTTTCCTTGTCCTTTATTTGGTCCTGACCTCTCCAGAGTGTTGTACGGGTGTCAGGAAGGAAGATTCGGGGATGGTTCCATCTCACCCACCTACTCCCATCACAAGCAGTCCATCTTCTCTTCCGACAGCTGGCCGTTAAATCACTTGGGAGAGGGACAGAGCTTTCTGTTTGGGGTCAAGACCAGGCCAAGGAGCCCCCTGTAGCTCAGGCTTCCACATCTTTGAAGTTTTCCTTAGAAAAACAAAGGAAGTGGTTCTCGCCAACCCTCTGGACAGTGGCGTCAGATGCTTGAGAGCGCCTACTCAATTGTCATTGACCCAAGAGAGAGAGAGAGAGAGAGAGAGACCTGGGGTGCTATATAGACAGCAGCTCTGCTAGCACAGGGGCCTAGCACTCTGCCCAGGGCCATTCCCCACCAGCTGTGGGATTTGGAGGAAGAGATCCCTTATCAGCCCTCGGGGTGAGGCAACATGGCGGGGGTGGTGGTGTGGGGGTGGGGGGGGTGCTGGGTGTTGGCAGCTGCCTGGGAAGCCTGTGCTTCAAGCTCAAGGTAAGCTTTCTTCCCTCTGAGCTTTGTCTGCCTCTGGAGTATAGTGAACCAGCCTCGGATGTGGCACTTGGGACCCCATATTTAGAGCTTGGGTTGCCATTGAAGAGGGCATGGGTTGTGCAGGGGCTGGACCCCAAACACAACAGTGGCTCCAAGTCTTCTGTCCCTGGGGCTGTCAGGACCCATCCCCTAGGGCTTCATCCTAGGAGGAAAATTCTTTCCCCATTTTACTGGAAGCAAACTCAGAGAAGAAAAGCAATGTTTCAAGCTCAACAAATGGCAAAACTGACCAATGTCAAGTTTTCCCAGCTGGGTCTTAGGGCCACCCTGAGGATGCGTGACCTGTGTAGTCCCAGCCATCTCTAGAATCAGGATAGAGACGCCAGCCTAATGCTGAAGTTGATAGTTGCAACGTAGGCTTGGACTTGGAGAGACGGGTGGGCAGAGGGGTGTCTAAGGGCAGTTCCAGGCAGCAGGACCTGAATCCCACTCTGCCAGGACTGAGCTGCCCACTCTGAGACTGCAGGGGAGTAATGAGATGGGGTGGGGTGGAGGTAGGGTTCTCTCCAAGCCCTGGCCAGATCCCCCCAGCTCTGTCTTGTCAGGTTCATGGAGAGAGGGGTAGCTGGTAGCCTTATCTCTGCCTCTGTGATGGGTGGCCAGTGGTTTCCGGCCAACAGCTTCTGTTTCCGGAGGCTCAGCAGGACCTAGGCGGAGCCTAGAGGGGCAACAGGGCTGGGCCTGGGTGGCTCCACTGACTCCGCCTCTGTCTATCTTTGGGAATTTATTTCACGGGCACACTGGCCCTCACTCCATTGCCTGCCAGAAGCCAAAAGCTGCTCTGACCACCCAGGGCTTCTCCCCTTCAACCCCAGCCCCTCTACCTGACCCCTGCCTTCTGCCCCCGATCTCACCTGCCCTCTCCTCCTCTCCTTAAAGAGCTGAGAAACCCCTACACTTCCCACTGCTACAGCTGTGGGTGGAGAGGCCGAGCTGCCCCTGACTGCAGAAGGCCCTGCAGGGGGCTCACTGAGTTCCAAGCCCCTCTTGGCCCACCATGGCACAGCGGCTGCACGATGAGCTGTCAGCCTTCTTCTTCGAGTACGACACTCCCCGCATGGTGCTGGTGCGAAACAAGAAGGTGGGCATCATCTTCCGGCTGACCCAGCTGGTGGTTCTGGTCTATGTCATCGGGTGAGTCTGGGTCCCCTCCTCACCACCCCAAACTGGAACCAGTCCCAAACCTGGATCTGTCTTCTGAGCTCTGGGAGGGAGTCCAAAGACTCTCTACATACACTGGGAAGATCCTTCTGATCAACCCCCATGCTATTAGGAAGGAGTAGAAAGGCCTGTTAACCCACTGTCAAGATGGAGACATTGAGTCAGAAGGGACACCCTGCCCTGGATGCATGGTGAGCAGGAGGCAATGCCACCATGAGAGTGGCACTGTAAATGGTTCCTTTAAGTGGTGAGTGGTGCTCACTGCAGAGCCCTTTCCTCCTCTGGGATCTCACAAACCCACAGCTAATGAGAAGAGGGAACACCCCATTTTACCATCCAGAAGCCAGGCTCTGCCCACATCTCTCCTGTCTAAATGAGGGATAGCCTAGAGTTGTCCCTCCTGGTAGCTGAGAGACCCTTGGATTCTGAACACGTGGATGGTGGCATGAAGCAGGAGGTCGGCTTCATTCCCAAGTGAGGCACCTCCTTCCTGGGCACCTTTGACCCCATTCAGGGTCAGAGAAGCACAGGTTTCCCTCAGGCTTCTGGGAACCATGCAAAGGCCACATTTTATAAAATTCAGTCTGGCTGTCCTGGAAGCCAACAGGCCTGACAGGGTCTTGAATGTGCATACATGTTGCATAGCTGACATGTGTATGCCATGTACCCATACCTGTGCCCTGCCCAGAGCTCTTTGTTCATGTACATAGCCCATGTGTCTCGGCACTTACACAACAGGAGAGGGTGATGCACTCCTATGACTGGGTGACCATACATGTGTGCACTAGGATGTGCATGCATATGCCTGTATCCCTGTCTGCCCTGTGTGGGGGGTATCTGGGTGTCTGAGGTGTCTTGTGGGGATGGGCAATCATGTCTACTCACAGTCGTGCTGAAGAGAACCCCTAGAGACCCCAGAGTAGCTAAAAAGGATTTGGCCCCTGATGGGAGCCTGCTCATCCAGTAGCCCGACTGACTTTGAGGAAAGGTTCAAAGGGCTCTGCAGATTCCCACTTCGGAGACTAGGGGCCCCAAAAGTGCCCATGTAACCCTGGCCCCTCCAGAGTACCTAGTACCCAGAAGAGCCTTTCTCCTGCCCACTCTACACCCTAAGACTCAGAGCTGCTCAGATGTGGCCAGAGCCGTTCTGCTGTCTTTTAGCCTCTGCCCCTCTCTTGTTCACAAACCAATTTGACGTCTATGACGTTGGTTGAGTTTATGAAGGGAACTGAGGTCCGCAGAGGAGCAGTAGGGATCTGGGTCACAGGGCAAGTCTGCCCTAGGGCCAGGCTGAGCCCTGGGCCTTTGCTGTTGCTTCCCTGGCCACTACCACATTTCTGGGGAACTTTCTAATGGGCACTGATGACCATTAGAAGCACAAGAGGAGCCCAAAAGTCCGCCATTACCCTCTTTCTAGCATTTCTAGGAAAGAAAAATCACCACTCAAGCCCAGCTGTCCCCTTACTTGGGAGGCCAGAAAAGGTTGTTTTCTGTTTTCACATTCATGGCTGTGTGCACCTTCTGGCTGTCTTGTATGTTGGTCACAGAGTGTCAGAGCAGAAGGGACAGTCCCCCTGCCCCACCCCCTGCTTTAGGATGGGCCCTCATTCCCCTCCCAGCTCTGATATATCTGTCTAGCGATGGAAAACTCACTACCTCCCTCTTCCCTTCTTCCTACCCAAGGTAGCCCATCAGTTTTCAAATGGATGTGGCCCTGGTCGGCGTGTGGGGATGGGAGTATTAGAAGTGAGGATACAGCTAGTCTCGTACTGAAATACCCATGTCACCCGGCAGAGCAAGGCAGGGTTTCTCAGGTTCCCAGACGCAGGCTCTCCTGGCTTCCTCCAGTTGTGGCTCCTGCTGTTTCTGTCACCCTCATCTAACCACTGCCTGATGCTGCGACGCCCCTGCCGCTAGGAGCCCCCAGCTGCGGACTGATTCCCTGAGCCAGCCTTGGCATCTCAGCTCTCGGTTTCGGTTTCCACATCGTTAGATGGGATGAAGGTCAAAAGGATCCATTTGCTCTTCCTTGAGGAGAGAGGGGCTTTGCTCTAAGGACCCTCCTCTTTCTCAGATGTCTGTCTCTGCCTGGTCCTCCAGGTGCTGTAGGAGACAGAGGGGAGCAAGACAAACATCTGGTACCTGGGCCTGAGACACAGCGAAGCCCACACTGGAGATGAGCAAGTACAGAGGTGCAGGTGGACAGAAGGACAAGTACTAGAGCACAGCTCGGATGAAGGAGGATCTGGGACTTAGGAAGACAGACAGACACAGAGAGAGGCTGAGGTGCAAATAGAGGGAACAGGTTCTGAGGAGGGAAACGGAGGCTCTCGTGGTCATATTCTTCCTGAAAATCCAAAAGGGGGGGGGCGGGGGGACAGGGCGCTCTGGAAGGCAGAGGCTATCGGCCCAAATGAAGGTGGTGTCACAGGTGGAATGTCCTGATTGGAAGAGCCTGGTTGTGAGACAGCCTAGTCAGGGGCGTCCTGATGGGATGCAGAGGGTGAGGAGGGGCAGCCATGCAGGGGGGCTCATCAGAGCCAACTGAACTTTTGTTTGGTGACTGGAACTTCAAAACACCACAATTTTCACCCTTCTAATTAACTTGTCTTTTATTTGGTTGGTGCTAAGGATTGGACCCAGAGCCTTGTGCGTGCTAAATGCACTCCTTACCAATGAGCTGTTTGCACCTTCATCCCTTTAAAAATACAGTTCTGAGCTGGGCGTGGTGGCTCGTACCTGTAATTCCAGCACTCTGGAGGCAGAGGCAGGCAGATTTCTGTGAGTTCAAGGCCAGCCTGGTCTACATAGTGAGTTCCAGGCCACCTGGGGCTACAGGAAGACCCTGTCTCTAAATTAAATTAAATTAAATTAAATTAAATTAAATTAAATTAAATTAAATTAAATTAAATTAAATTAAATTCTGGGGACTGGAGAGAGGGCTCAGGGGTTGAGCACTGGCTGCTCTTGTAGAGCACCCAGGTTCAATTCCCAGTTCCCACATGGCAGCTAAGAACTCCAGTTCCAGGGGGATCTGATGCCCTCTTCTGATCTCCACAGGCATTGCATGACACAAGTGCACTTCCGTATGTCCAAGCAATAAACTCATACATACAAAATAATAAATAAAATATTAAAAAAAATACAACTCTGGCCAGACATGATGGCTCTCCCTTTAATCCCAGTACTCAGGAGGCAGGGGCAGGTAGATCTCTATGAGATCAAGGCCAGCTTGGCCTACATAGCGAGTTCCATAGCCAGTTGGGGCTACAGGGAACCCCTGTCTCAAAATAGACATATATCCTGGCCAGGCATTGTGGGTGGTAACTACCCATAATCCCAGCATTCAAAAACCTGAGGCAAGAAGATCATGAATTCAGTGTTATCCTGGACTACATAGTGAGTTTCAAGCCAGCCTGAATACAGGATGACAGTGTCTCAAAACAAAACAAACAAAACATCACAATTTGGAGGTTGTTAGTATTTACAAAGTTGTGTAATCACCACCTCTAGCTAATTACAGGACGCTTTCATCACTCCCAAAAGAAACACTGCGCCCCTTAGCAATCACCATCGCACCCTTTTCTGCTCATAGCTTGCCTTCCCTATTCTGGGCTTTTCCTATAAATAGAACAATACACCATGTACTTTTTTTATGTCTGCTGTCTCTTTTTTTTTTTTTTTGGTCTTTTTGAGACAGGGTCTCCCTATAGCCCCAGCTGTCCTGGAACTCACTCTGTAGACCAGGCTGGCCTTGAACCCACAAAGATCCGCTGGCCTCTGCCTCCCAAGTCTGTTGTCTTTTAACCACTATGTTGATTGTAATGCGTAACAATCCTTTTTTATGGCTAAACAATTTTCCATGTGCTGATTCATCACATTATGTTTAGCCCTGGATCTATGGTTGGACATTTTAGGTTGTTTCTACATTGGGGCTCTTATGAACAATGCTGCCCTGAATATTTGAGGACCAGTGTTTAAATATATATATATATATATATA
>VZQC01003749.1:1024105-1086168 GCA_009823505.1 Rhizomys pruinosus | reverse complement strand
TTTTTTTTTTTTTTTTTTTTTTGGTGTTTTTGAGGCAGGGTTTCTCTTTTTAGTCCCAGCTGGCCTGGAGTTTGCTCTGTAGACCAGGCTGGCCTTGAACTCACAGAGATCTGCCTGCCTCTGACTCTCAAGTGCTGGGATTAAAGGTGTGTGCCACCATGCCCAGCCCTGTACCTTTAACTTTTTGAGGAACTACAGAACTGTTTTCCAAATAGTCTTGTTGCATTTGAGGTGCCTGAGATATGTCTGGGTTGATGAAGGCAGGGGTAAGTCCCCAAGTATAGTAGTTACATTATTCTCTCACGGATGTGACAAAATGCCTGATAAGAATGAGTAAAGAGGGCTGGAGAGATGGCCTATCAGTTCAGAGCGCCAACTGCTCTTTCAGAGGACCTGGGTTTGATTCCCAGCACCCATATGGTGGCTGAGAACTGTCTGTAACTCCAATTCCAGGAGAACTCCAGTTCCAGGGGAATCTGACACCCTCTTCTTACCTCCGAGGCGTTGCACAACATGGGTGCATGACATGGGTCACAGTACATTCATACACAAAAATAAATTAATTAATTAAAAAAAAAGAATGACTAAAGATGATAAAAAAAAAAAAAGAATGACTAAAGATGCTGGGCCTAGTGGCCTAAGCCTTTAGTCCTAGGACTCGGAGGGAGAGGCAGAGATCTCTGTGATTTCAAGCCTAGCCTGGTCTACAGAGTGAGTTCTGAGCCAGCTGAGGCTACAAGGAGACCCTGTCTCAAAAAACAAAATGAATAAAGATGAAAGGGTTTATTTTGGCTCATGGTTTGAGGGGATGGTCTATCAGGACGGGGAGGGTGTGGTGTGAGAGATGCTCCAGCTACAACGGCCAGAGCATGGGGTGGGTGACTGTGGAGTCAGCACGCAGAGAGGTAGATGCTGGTGCTCCGCCTGCTTCCTCCTTTTCATTCAGTTCAGGACGCTAGCCCATGGCACAGTGCTCCCACATTCAGGGTGGGTCTCCCCTGCTCAGTTAAAGCTCCCTTGAAATTCCTGCTGCCAGGGCTGGAGATGTAGCTCAGTTGGTAGAATGTTTGCCTCGCATGAACAAAGCTCTGAGTTCAATCCCAGGTACCACATAAACTGGACATGGAACTGAACTCCTGGAGTTCGCACACTCAGGAGGTGGAGGCAGGAGTTCAAGGTCATCCTCAGCTGCACAGTGAGTCCAGGCCAACCCAGGATCTTGGAAACCCAGTCTTCCAAACAAATTAGCCTATACTTTCTACAAACTCTTCCAAACGAATTAGCCTATACTTTCTAATTTAGCCTCACTCAAGTTCTCATGACACAGGCAGAATGAAGTCAGATTCTTTACCAGAATATAACATGAAGGGCCTTAACGGGGCTTGGTGGTGCATGCCTTTAATCCCAGCATTTGGGAGGCAGAAATATGAATCTCTGTGTGATCAAGGCCAGTCTGGTCTACATATTGAGTTTCAGGCCAGCTGGAATGACAGGGAGACCCTGTCTCAAAAGAAAACAAAACAAAAAACAAAAATGACCTCTATGTAGCTCAGTTCCCAATAGAGTCCTGTTCTCTTGTGAAACTTCATGGACAAGCTGGCTGTGGTGGTGCACGCCTTTAATCCTAGCACTTGGGAGGCAGAGGCAGGTGGATCTTTGTGAGTTCAAGGCCAGCCTGGTCTACAGAGTGAGTTCCANGGTTGTATAGGAAAAGGTTCTATATTCAGGAGATGACAGCAGACGTATTTAAAGATGAAGTGTCATTGCCTGGCGTGGTGGTGCATGCATTTAATCCTAGTACTTGGGAGGCAGAGGCAGGCGGATCTTTGTGAGTTCAAGGCCAGCCTGGTCTACAGAGTGAGTTCCAGGACAGCTGGGGCTACAGGGAGACCCTATCTTGAAAAGACCAAAAAAAGAAACTTCATGTACAGGACCCCCACTATCTGCATTTCTGTCAGCATCTTGACCCCCAAACTCTGCCAGAATGACCCATTACGCTCGGCTTCAGCATCTGAGGGCTTCTGTAGCCACAGCTCTGAACTCTTCCACAAAGCACTCCCAAAGGCCTGACATCCACATGGTCGGGGTGGCCATGGCAGCAGCCCCCTTTCTCAGGACCTAACTCTGCATTAGGCAGTGTTGCCTGTAGGAGCAGACCTGGTGGAATGGATGCCTGTGATAAGAAGGACTCAGCAAATTCCATGATAGATACGGCCTGGGTAGTCCAACCATGGCTGTGTGCATGCAAGAGGGGTTAGAACCTGGTGGCTTCTCAGTCCGTAAACCTGGACGCCTCAGCAGTCCCAATCTGGCACTGAAGACCTGGAAGATTCCCGGGGAGTTGCTGATCCTCAGGTCCCATTGATGACGAAGCTTGAGTCTATGTCAGCGAAGGGTGGCAGCGACCGTGGAAGACGTGAAGGCAGGCAGGTAGCACTGCTCTTTCCGAAGACCTCTTTCTCTCTGGACCATCTGTTGGAAGGTGCTGCCCACTCTGAGGATGAGCCTCCCTTCTCAGCTGTCCTCTCTGAAATGGCATCACAGACATCCCCAGAGGTGAGTCTCCTAGGTGACACCCGATGCAATCAGTATCAACCATCACATCAAGCAACCAGAGATATAGACATTTGTAAGGACGAACTAGATGTGTAGGATTGAATCTCAGGGGCAGACCATGTATGTGGAAATGGAAAATCTGGGAGACAAGTGTGCCTGTGACAATTCACTCAGAGCCAAGAACAGAAGCCAGGGGAGTGAGCAGGGTGGACTCGGAAAGGGGAGTTAGTGGAAAAAAAAGAAAGATTTTCATTTCCATGTGCCTAACTGCATGCGAGTTACTTTACTAATTTCTTGAAAGAGAATTCATAGAACTCTCCCCAATTACCAAGATGCCTTTTCCTCTTCAGGCCCAGTCCAGGCCTTAGCACACAGCATTGCTAGGTATTTGTTGTGTGGGTAGCAGCTCCAAAGTGGGGCCATGCTCTGTTCCGCTGAGCACATTGGGGCTCACAGAGGCTCACTATCCTGAAGCCATGCAGTTGGCAAGAGGCAGGGCTAGTACTTAATTAAACCTGAGCTGCCCCTGTGTCCTTGTCCCAGGGAGGAGGGCGCCCCAGGGGAAGGTGGAAAGACTGACAAGGGTCATTTCTAGAAAGAGAGAAACTTCTGAAGAAGCCAAGGTCTTTGGCCTCAGGCCTGCTTCACGGTCTTCCCAGAGCGGTAACCATAGAGCCATGTCAAGATATTGCTTCTGCATTGACAGGCTTGGCGCCATGTTTATTACCAGAACTAAGGCATGAATGGCAGATTTGACAACCTTAGGGATTGACATGGAGGCGGGCTCCTGGGAGACATGTGGGTGTCCACGCTGCTGCATGGGATCAGGGGCAGAATCCTGGGTGGGAGGCCTTCAGCCCAGGCTCTGCCCTGTTTTACTTCTGACTTTTGGGAGGGGTGTGCCCTCAGACCTCAGTTTCTCCACCCGTGCTCAGATGTGTTGATATTGGGCAATGAGAGAATCTAGTTGGGAATGTGGTGATGGAGAGGGCAAGACAGAGACCAGCAGCTTCCCTGGCAGGAGGGCTCCAGAATGCGCAACAGCCCCCTGCCTGCAGCATCCCCTTCAAGATGGCCTGCAAGAAAGAGGCCTGCCTGCCGAAAGGGACCTAGGAATGGGGATGCGGAGCTCTTCTCCATGAGCTGTCTGCACGAGAAGCTCCGAATTGTCTTGGGCCTGCCTCAGTTCTTGCCGTCTGTGACCTGCAGGGGGCAGCAGTGACTATACTTAGGCATGGAAGGGGGTTGGCTGCTAAGCGGCCTTCAGGAACAGAGAAGCAGAGGGAGGATAAAGGGAGGAAAGAGCCCCGTGGTCCTGCCTGAGACAGGCAGATGGCGGCGACTCGGGGACTAGGGCCTCGAGAATCACGTCTCTAGGCCTGAGCCTGGGGCACAGAAGCCCAGTAGATAGCTTTGAGCTCTGCCTATCCAGGTGATGGAGGTAGGAGAGAGCACCTACCTATAGGCTGTGGAAGGCTGCAGCTACCTGCACACACACACACACACACACACACACACACACACACACACACACACGCACTGAATCTACACCAATAATTTTTTTGGTCTTTTTTTATTTTTATTTTTTTGGTCTTTTTGAGACAGGGTCCCTCTGTAGTCCCAGCTGTCCTAGAACTCGCTCTGTAGACCGGGCTGGCCTTGAACTCACAAAGATCTGCCTGCCTCTGCCTCCCAAGTACTAGGATTAAAGGTGTGCGCCACCACGCCCGGCTTTTTTGGTCTTTTTGAGACAGGGTCTCCCTGTAGCCCCAGCTGACCCAGAACTCACTATGTAGACCAGGCTGGTCTTGAATTCACAGAGATCTCTCTGCCTCCTGAGTGCTGGGATTAAAAGCATGTGCCACCTGCTGGGGGTGATGTCACTCACCTTTAATCCCAGCACTCAAGAGGCAGAGGCAGGAAGATCAAGGCCAGCCTGGTCTACATAGCGAGCTCCAGGTCAGCTGGGACTAAAGGGAGACCCTGTCTCAAAAAGACCAAAGGGGGGAGAAGGTGTGCCACCACGCCCAGCACCAATAATCTTTTCTGAAGGAAGAGACTGCCACTAAAGAGAAGTGACATAAGGAAGTTCCAGCTGTAAACAATAGAAATGAAACTTAAACTGGTCCACACACAGTCAGAGAATTTGTTGGTTCCTGCTCTAGCAAAGTCATGAATAGATTTTTTTTCAAGCATACATCAGGCCTGGCTGGGCCCAGGAGCTCCAACAAGATGGTCAGAAATGTGCTCCTTTCCATCTCCTGGCGCCACCATCCTCAGGCTGATTCGTGGACATGGCAAAGATGGCTAATGGTGACGTTGGCTTCACAGCTACCTGCTTAGTCACCCAGCACAGAGAAAGTTTCCTTCCTTGTAAATCCCAGAAAAATCTTGGCTTTTTTTTTTTATGTATATGAGTGTACTGTCACTGTCTGTGTGTAGGTTGGTGCACCCCTGTCATGCAATGCCACAGAGGTCAGAAGAGGGTGTTGGATTCCCCTGGAACTGGAGTTAAAGATGGTTCTTAGCTGCCATGTGGGTGCTGGGAATCGAACTCGGGTCCCCTGCAAGAGCAATCGGTGCTCTTAACCGCTGAGCCATATCTCCAGCCCCTCCTGGATTTTTTATGATAGCCTTCTGGTCAAGTGGGGATGGGCCCCCCATCACTGCTGCCATGGGGACGGAATACTGATTGGCAAGCCTTGGCCATGTGCCCAACCCTGGGACTAGAAGTACAGTCAGTCCCACTAACCCTCCTAGACTAAAAGTGCGCCACTCAAGAAAGAGCCAGGAGTGGGGACGAGGGCTGCTACAAGTGGCAGGTCACAGTCCCCTGTCCTGGCTTCCTTTCCCTCCTCCCTACCCCTCCTCTTCTCATTCCCAGCGCCTCCAGTTTGGCTGAGATGCGATGGCAGATGATGTCTATGTCGCCTTTGCTAGGGCCCAAGCCCTATCTTAAGCTTCTTTTTTTATTTTATTTTATTTTATTTTATTTTATTTTATTTATTTCTGTATGTGTATGAATGTACTGTCTGCTTGCAACTGTGCACACCCGTGTCGTGCAATGCCGCGGAGGTCAGAAGAGGGTGTCAGATTCCCCTGGAACTGGAGTTCTCCTGGAATTGGAGTTTCAGACGGTTCTCGGCCGCCATGTGGGTGCTGGGGATCGAACCCGGGTCCTCTGTAAGAGCGGTCGGCACTCTTAACCACTAGGCCATCTCTCCAGCCCCTATCCTAAGCTTCTTTACATTAACTCACTTGACATCAAGTCCCAACAATGCTACCATTTTATAGATGAGGAAGGTGAAGCTGAAGAACTCAGTCCAAATCTCACAGCACTGAAGAGTAGGGCTGGCTGCAAAACCACTCCTCTGAGCAGCCTACATACTTTGCTGGAAGAAGTTATGTGGAAGGAAAGGGTACTGGGAAGGAGAACTGGGGTCAAGAGCCGGCTAGCAGGCCCTGTGTGCTGGATAGCTTTAGTGTCAACTTGATACACCGGGGTTGAGGGAGCCTGGATTGGGAAATTTCCTCCCCTGGCCTGTGGCCATGTCTATGGGGCATTTTCTTGATTGTTGAGTGATGTGGGAGGCCCAGCCCACTGTGGGCAGTGCCACTCCTGGACAGGTGGTCCTGTATTGTATAAGAAAGCAGGCTGAGCCGGGTGTGGTGGCGCATGCCTTTAATCCTAGCACTTAGGAGGCAGAAGCAGGTGGATCTTTGTGAGTTCAAGGCCAGCCTGATCTACAGAGTGAGTTCCAGGACAGATGGGGCTACAGGGAGACCCTGTCTCAAAAAGACAAAAAAAAAAAAAAAGCAGGCTGAGCATGGGTCAGGGGAGCAAGCCAGTAAGAAGCATTCTTCCATGGCCTGTGCTTCAGCTCCCGCCTCCAGGTTCCTGCCCTGAGTTCCTACTTTGGGCTCCATTAGAGATGAACTGTGACCCCGGAGATGTAGATAAACCCTTTTCTCCCCAAGTCCGCATTGAATGCTTTGTTACAGCAATTGAAAGCAAACTCTTGGTAAAAGGATTGGGAGGAGATATTCAGTAGGTGCTTAGATGGGTCTCTTCCCTGACAGAGCTGACAGTGTCCAGGCACAGGCCAGCAAAGGGAGGCAGAGGAAGCTGTCCTGCCTTCAGACTAGGGAGCTGTTGGGGAAGCAGAGTGTCTCAGAGTTGCATCTGAGGAGGGCGAAAAGAAATCCAGAGGGTGCGAGAAAGGACAGTGGCCCTCATAGCCACTTGTCCTTGAATGCCTGCTTGGCTCTGCCCAGAGATGTAACTCTGCTGTTCTCCTGGCAGGTGGGTGTTCGTCTATGAGAAGGGATACCAGACCTCGAGCGGCCTCATCAGCAGTGTGTCTGTGAAACTCAAGGGCCTGGCTGTGACCCAGCTCCAGGGCCTCAGGCCCCAGGTCTGGGATGTGGCTGACTACGTCTTCCCGGCACAGGTAAGCTGGCTCAGGGGGCACCATCCTCCCACAGTCCCTCGCTCAGGGCTCCCTGAGGGCAGGTCAGCTTCTTACTCTCTGGGCCTTAGTTTCTCTGACTTGGAGACTGTCCTTTAACCCCATGGCGACATCATGGGATGTCATGTCTGCTGGGTGTCATGTGGACTCCAGAAGCCTGCTGGGGCAATGCTTAGCTTCTTGGGACTGTTCTCTCAACCTGACCCCACTATCTCCCTGCCTCTCACTTCCAGGGGGACAGCTCCTTCGTGGTCATGACCAATTTTATTGTGACCCCCCATCAGGCTCAAGGCTACTGTGCAGAGGTGAGGATATCTGCCCCCTTTCCTGAACCCACGGGGGGGGGCACAGAGATGACATGGAATTGGGATTTCCTGGGGCCTTGGTGGTGACATGGGATGGGCCTTCTACAGCAGCCATGGTGCAAAGTTGGGCAGAGAGTCACACAAATTAACCCTCAGCAGGTCACCTTACAGAGATAGAGATTCTGCCCCACACTATCCCTGGGGCCCTGGGGGGGGGGCAGAGGTTCTCCTCTGGAGCTTGCCGTGCCCCCTGGTGCCAGCAGCTTCCCCCTCCCCCAGAACCCGGAAGGTGGTGTGTGCAAGGATGACAGCGGCTGCACTCCTGGAAAAGCAGAAAGGAAGGCCCAGGGTAAGGCCAGACCCTCCCTGGCACCTCCTCAGCCACCGTACTCGCATGTGCCTCTCCCGTCACTGAGGGCTGTCTATCCTGCCTTCTCCCTCCTGCCATCGTGGGCGCTCTTAGCTGCCCTGTCCCAGGTGTCCAGCAGAGGGTGGGCACCCAGGGGGTTCCTCCCTCGCTGCAGGTATCCGAACAGGCAAATGTGTGTCCTTCAACAACACTGTGCAGACATGTGAGATCTTTGGCTGGTGTCCTGTGGAGGTGGACGACAATATCCCAAGGTAACTGATGTCTTTGCCTTCTAAGGAGCTGGGGGCAGAGTTCTGACCCAGACACAAGCATCTGGATCTGGCAAGGATCAGTTTCCTCTACTGATCCCACTCTCACCCCATCCATGTGGCCTCGGCCAAAGAGTCCCACTGATCCAGAAGTCTGTTAGTCAGTCCTCCACCATCTTCAGCATGTCCCCCCACCCCCACTACATACACATACCAATGCATGCTGCAGGAGAATCTGTGTCTTCCTCATGCCTTGCCAAGCTCTTCAGGGTACAGAGGCATGTTACGGGAGGGGCGCTGAGTGAGTGCCTCTCCCCCAGCCCTGCCCTTCTCCAAGAGGCCGAGAACTTCACCCTCTACATCAAGAACAGCATCAGCTTTCCACGCTTCAAGGTCAACAGGTTCGTGGGAAAGGCAGGCAGCAACGCAGGTGGCTTGCAGCCGATGCAGGCACTCTGCCTCCCTCCACTCAGGCCCCTCACTTTCTGGAGGCAGAAGCCTGGGCTGTGTTGCTGGAGGGTGGAGTGGTATACCTAAGGGGCTCTCTAGAGTCCTTGAGGGTTCCCTAGATCTGTGGGCACCTTCCTAGTGGGCACATGACAGCTCCTCATCCCCTCACAGACAGAACCTGGTGGAGGAAGTAGATGACACTTATATGAAGAAATGCCTCTATCACAAGACCCTGCACCCACTGTGTCCAGTCTTCAGCCTTGGCTATGTGGTGCAAGAGTCAGGACAGGACTTCCACAGCCTGGCTGAGAAGGTATGGATGGGATGGGGAGGCACCAGCAAGAAGGAGTACATCTGGACTCACAACACTTCCTCCCAAACTTCCCTGCTACAGGCCAAGTATGTGCATGGGACGTTTGCCTAGTACATTTGGCAGAGAATGGCAGTTGATACCATCACCTGGATGTTTGCTGGATTTATTTATTTATTATGTATTTTTGTTGTTTTGAGTCAGGTTCCCTTATATACCCTCAACTGGCCTCAAAAATCCCCATCCTCCTGTCTCTGCCTTCTTAGCACAGATTGCAGGAGCTGTATTCCTGGCAAAAATATGAGTAATGTTTTTGTGTTGTTGTCTTTAAACTTTTTTGTTTATGTTTGGCATGGTGGTGCATACCTTTAATAACAGCACTCAGGGAGGTAGAGGTAGGTGGATCTCTGTGAACTCCAGTTCAAGGGGATCCAATGCCCTCTTCTGACCTCCACAGGTACTGGATGACAGGGGTGCACTTAAATACATGCAGAGAAAATATTCATACATATAAATTAAATAATAAACAAAGTGTTTTTTTTTTTTTTGAGACAGGGTCTCCCTGTAGCCCCAGCTGGCCTGGTGCTTGCTATGTAGACCAGGCTGGCCTTGAACTCACAGAGATCTACCTGCCTCTGCCTCTGGAGTGCTGGGATTAAAGGTGTGTTCTACTACCTTGTAGCTTCTGCTCTTTTTAAGATATCAGGTAAGGGGTTGGAGAGATGGCCTAGCAGCTGAGAGCACCGACTGCTCTTGAAGAGGACCCAGGTTCGATCCCCAGCACCGGCACTGCGGCTGAGAACTGTCTTTAACTCCAGTTCCAGGGGAATCTGACGCCCTCTTCTGACCTCCGTGGCATTGCACTACACGGGTGCACAGACCTACATGCAGACAGTACATTCATACACATACAAAATAAATAATTTTTAAAAAAGATTCCAGGTAAAAAGCAAGCTTCGGCCCTGAGACCGCCTGTGCCTGAGATCCTCTTGGTCCCATGGATTCCAGGACTAACAGTTCCTTTGTGAGCTGCTGTCTGAGTTCAAATCCTGCTCTGTCCCTCAACAGGAGTGTGACCCCAGTTGGGTCCCTTAAGTTCAACGTGTCTGAGGATTGCTTGTCAGTGAGGACTTGAAGAGCAGCATTCTAGCAGGGGAGCTGGGAGGACCAGATGAGTGTGGACCTGCAACGCCTCAGTTCTGCCCAGCGTGGGGCAAGTCTGTTCTCACCTGGTCCCTACTGCACCTGCTCCTGCAGCTGCCTACCTGGGGATGACAAGCAGTCTCTGTTGTGTGTTGTCATCAGCAAGCCCCACTCAGGTCACAACTGTGTAAGGCAGAGGTCTGCCGATGTTTGCTTTCCAGAACCAAATAGTCCTCAGCTTTTCATGCCCTGCAGTCACTGTGACGGCCACCAGGTCTGTGGTGGAGGCCAACGCAACCACTGACAGTGGTTAACAGGGGGTGTTCAGGCCTCAGGTTTGCCTGTTCCTGTAGGGGCTTCATGTTCTATGGTGCCCATCACCCTGTTCCCAGGGCACTCCCTGCCCTCACCCACTGGGTCTCTGTTTCAGCTTCCTCCCTGCAGTTTCTGATCACTTCCCCACTCTTGTCCTGACGCTTAGCCCGCCTGCCTGTCCTGTTCCCTGCCTGCTTAACTTTCTTAAGTGTTTTCTTCCAAGACTTCACAGGTCACTGTAATTCAAAGGTGGCTTGCTTGTCTCCCATGCCACTCAGAAATAGCTCTGTCCCTCTGGACCTCACAGTCTTGAGGGGGATAGGTCAATACATAATCACATAAAATAAACCTATGACAAGCCAGGTATGGTGGCACTTATCTGTAATCACAGCACAGAGGAATCAGAAACAGAAATGGGAGGCAGCTGGGCGTGGTGGTGCACTCCTTTGATCCCAGCACTAGGGAGGCAGCGGCAGAGGCAGAGGCAGACGGATCTTGGTGAGTTCAAGGCCAGCCTGGTCTACATCATAAAGAGTTCCAGGACAGCTGGGGGCAGGGAGACCCTGTCTCAAAAAGACAAAAACAAAACAAAACAAAACAAAACAAGAAACAGGAGGCAGGAGTTCAAACCCAGGCTGGGCTACATAACAATATCCTGTCTCAAAAAACAAAAACAAAACCAAGAAATTCACCAATGGGCTGGAGCGATGGTTCAGTGGTTAAGAGCGCAGGCTGCTCTTGCGGAGGACCTGGGTTGGTTCCCAGCACCCGCGTGGCGGCTCACAACTGTTGGTAACTTCAGCTCCTGGGGATCTGATTCTCTCCTCTAGCCTCTGTGGGTATTGCACACTTCACATACATGCAAGTGAAACACTAATACGCATAAAAAAATAAAAGCTTTCAAAAACAACCAGGCATGGTGGTACATGCTTTTAATCCCAGCACTGGGGAGGCAGAGGCAGGGGGAACTCTGTCATTTCAAGGCCAGCCTGGTCTACAATAGAGAGTTCTAGGCCAGCCTGCCTCAAAAAGACAAAAAAAAGCTTTAGAAAAAAAACAAAAATAACTAAGGAGGTGGAGAGATGGTTCAGTGGTTAAGAGCACTTGCTATTCTTCTAAAGGACCAAAGCTCAGATCCCAGCATCTAGGTGGGGCAGCTCACAACCACCTGTAACTCCAGGAGATCTGATGCCCTTTCCTGGCCTCTAGGAGCACAAGTGAATACAGCAAACACATAGACATTTAACAAACAACTAAAAAGTGACAAATGGCCTGGCGTGGTGGCACATGCCTTTAATCCCAGCACTCGGGAGGCAGAGGCAGGCAGATCTCTGTGAGTTCAAGGCCAGCCTGGTCTACAGAGCAAGTTCCAGGCTAGCTGGAACTAAGAGGGAGACTCTCTCTCAAAAAGACCAAAAAAAAAAAAAAAAGTGACAAATGATCTGATAGCAAACTCAGAGTGCCACAGGAAGGAATAACAAGGGCACAGTTCAGACTGAGTTGTCTTCGTAGTCACGAAGCCCTTGGGGGAAATGACCAAAGAGTAAGACCCAGCCTTGTGAAAGAAGACCAGGTACAAATGCCCAAGGTAGGAGGAGCTGGTATAGAAATGGTTAGAAAGCTGGAGTGTGGAGTGTGATGGGTGGTAGGGAGGTGAGACCAGAGGACACTGGGAAGCAGCACGTGTCTTTTCTCAAGTAAAGGAAGTCCTCTTTGATGGTGCAGGAGGCCAGCCAGGTAACTGAGTAGTTGGAGGTGCTTGCTGCCAAACCTGGCAGTTTGAGATTAATCCCTGGACACAGATAGGAGAGAGCTGACTCTTGCAGGTTGTCCTCTGGCCTCGACACTCATGCTGTGGCACAGCATACACACACCGACACACACACACAGACACACCCACCAACACACACACCCCGCAGAAGTGAGTAAATAAATATAAAAAAGTAACAGAAGAGAAGGGGTTCAGGTACCAGCTGTAAAACAGTTTTTTTTTTTTTGGTCTTTCGAGACAGGGTCTCCCTGTAGCCCCAGCTGTCCTGGAACTCACTCTGTAGACCAGGCTGGCCTTCAACTCACAAAGATCCACCTGCCTCTGCCTCCTAAGTGCTAGGATTAAAGGCGTACGCCATTATGTGCGGCTGAGAAATATTTTTTAATTGTACGGGCAGTGCACACATACTGCGGCCCCTGTGTGGAGGTCAGAGAATAACTTGGACATGAGGTATAGGATCTAGAGATCAAACCAAGGCTGTCGGGCTTGCACACAAGTGCTTTAGCCTGCAGAGCCATCCCACTGGCCCAGACAGGAGTTTTCTAACCCTGAAATCCTGAATCTTATGTGCCTACGTTCTTGGCAGGGTGGGGTGGTTGGCATCACCATCGACTGGGAGTGCGACCTGGACTGGCACATACGGCACTGCAAGCCCATCTACCAGTTCCATGGATTGTATGGGGAGAAGAATCTGTCTCAAGGATTCAATTTCAGGTACCTGCCAGACCCCTAGCTATTCTTGGAATCCCGTGGGTTGACAAGTGTCCCCAGACAAGACTAGAGGACCCTGGATGGCCTCCATTTTGTGTGGGTAGAAAGAGGAAATTAGCTGGAAACAAGATCTTGGAGGCTTGCATGCTTTGCCCTGGGTCTGTGAACCAGCAGGAGTCAGGACAGAGCTGGCTTGATGCTCGTGGAGGGAGACCAACCATTCTCTCTTTAATGCTGGAGGGACGGGGCTACTGTGTTCCTGGTACTCTGGCATCTGAGGTGACTCTGTCACCTCCAGCTCTGTCCTTTCTCCAGGTTTGCCAGGTACTTTATGCAGAATGGGACCAACCGTCGTCACCTCTTCAAGGTGTTTGGGATTCGCTTTGACATCCTGGTGGATGGGAAGGTGAGTGTCCTGTGCAAAGGACGCCAGCCAGGCCACCATCCTGCTCTTGGGTATCTGTACTTATGCACGACAGGGTGGGTTTGTTCCAGAAATATGCTTCTATCGACTGCGGGCATGGGTGAGGACTCTGGCCAGGCTTGGAGCCAGCACCATGCCTCCCTCCCCTGCTGTCTATCTCCCTAAGTCCAGCGAAACAGGGTCAAGGACAAAACCCAGGTCTGCTGACCAGCACCCGGCTCTTGAAGAGGGTCAGAGCCCTGGGCCATGGGGCAGTGGGAATAATCCAGAGTTGAGGGAGGGAGGGAGGCTGGGGAAGCCCCTTTGCCCTGAGCTTGACCTTTCTCAGCTGGGCCCCTTCTGTTGACCCTGTTCTCCTTTGGACCCTGCCACCAGGCTGGGAAGTTTGACATCATCCCTACCATGACCACCATTGGCTCTGGGATTGGCATCTTTGGGGTGGTAAGTGTGAGGACACATGGTCGCTGTGCTGGGCTCAGCCCCTCTTCTTCCACATTCAGCAGTGGAACCCCCAAACGTGACCATAGAATCTGGGTTCCCCAGCACTATATATCCACAGTATACCTGGGGAAACTGGGGGTCAGAACTCGGGTAGAATAGAGGTGGGACAGGGCTGGCTTGGCCCCTGAGGGGCTTTATAGTACCTTGTCCTATCTCCAGGAAACAGGGCTAGTTGCAGGATTCAGTTAGGACCACCATCAATAGGGACCACTGTGGGACATGGAAAGTTCTGTACTGTCCCAGACTCTTATGCTCCATCTGTGCCGCTTCCTGTCCCCAGGCCACAGTTCTCTGTGACCTCTTGTTGCTCCACATCCTGCCCAAGAGGCACTACTACAAGCAGAAAAAGTTCAAGTATGCAGAGGACATGGGGCCAGGGAAGGTAAGCCAACTTCAAAGACCTCAGGTCTGTGTGTCTGTGTTGATGGGGTGGTGCTTCCCTGGGCCTGACTTGCATCCCCATATTGCATACACAGGGTGAACATGACCCAGCGGCCACCAGCTCTACTCTGGGCCTGCAGGAGAACATGAGGAGCTCTTGACCTCAACCGTGGGCTCTGGACTTGACCCAGCGCATGGCTGCTGGCAAGGGCTGCCAGCTTCCAGCCAGGGTGGAGGCTATCCCCAGGGGCTTTTCTGCCAGGCAGACACCAATTTGCCTCCAGTGCAGGGTGGAGACAGGCAAGGCTGTGCATTCTGGGGATGTGGCTCCAATTGGACACCACCAAGGGATTCCCACTTGAGACTCAGCCGCTCTGAACCCCAAAGGCCCATATGGCCAACCCCCTCATGCACCTGTACCCTAGCTTTGTGCTTATGGCCCAGGCCTTCACTCTCTTCAACTGCCTAGATCTGTGCTCTTCCAAATGGCAGTCACTAGCCACAGGTGACTATTTGAACTTAAGTTAATTAAAATATAAAAAGAGCCAGGCATAGTGGCCCATGCCTTTAATCCCACTGCTCGGGAAGCAGAAGTAGGTGGATTTCTGTGAGTTCAAGGCCAGCCTGGTCTACAAAGAGAGTTCTAGGCCAGCTGGGGCTACAGGGAGACCCTAAAAGACCAAAAAGAATATATAATATATATATAATATAATATATATTATATATGTCATATATAATATATAAAATATATTATATATGTTATATATTAACATATATATGTTATATACTTTATATTATATATGTTACATATATAATAAAAAGATGCCTCAGCTGAACTAGCTCAGGAGACACATGTAGCCAGTAGCTGCCATACTAGACAGCACAGGACATTTTCATGGAGGTAATTCTGCTGGGCAGGCCCACTGGAGCCCTGTCCCTGCTGGATTACCCTGGGAGCTCGTCAACAGAGTGGGTATCAGGGCATACCCCCCACCTCCTCAACCAGGAGCACAGACAGCAAATCCCTAGGCCATGCTGAGTCCAAGGCTTAAGAATTGCTATCCTAAAGCTTTCTGACTCTAAGCTCCTGATCCAGCTATAGCAGCTTCAGCCTTGGCCAGCACCACTTGGCCTGTGTGAGCACTGAGAAGGGGCTCAACACCCCCCAGCAAGCATGCAGCATGCTCATGTGCCATACAGGGATTCACACATCCATGTGTATATCTCTATACACATACAGCCCTCCAATCCCTCTGTGGGTAGGAACAGCTTGGGTACTGCAAACCTAGCCATCTGAACACACGCACACCCCCTAGCAGAGACACGTGGTCCATGCCATTTTACCCCTGTGGGGAGATGCTTCTTCCGAGGGAGTCAGGCCAGGCCTGTCCACTTAGCCAGGGAGCCTTGCTCAGCTACCTCGGGTGGGGAATGCAAGCCTGACGGAATCCTGGCTTCTTGTCTGTGGCCCAACCCAGCTCTCCTGGCCTGCCCAGCTTGGCTGCAGCAGAGGGCTGAGGAAGCAAGGGGTGGAGCACAATAAAAGAAATGAGGACAAATTTCTTTTCTTCTTTGCTTTCTTTCCAAACCTCTCTGAAGCTCAGTGTGCATACCAGTGAGATGCATTGCTGGGCTGACTGGCTGAGGTTCCTGTAGGCCAGCTGGCTCAGTGGGCTTACAGAGGTCCCTGAGCCCTGTCTTTGCATATCTTCCTGATCCTGAGCAAGCTCCTCTCTGGCTGTGGATGCAGTACAAAACCCCAGGAGCAACCTCAGGAAACAGGGTTGGCTGTCTGGGGTGGGGGCTTGGGGGGTGTGGGTGGGATTTGAGGGCATCCCATGGAGTACAGCTGGTGGCTAGAGAGTGGAGAAGGGCTCCCCAGGGCCCAGCAAGGGCATGCCCTTCAACCTGGGCTTATAGCCAGCCCAGGGCTCTGAGCATCCCTACACTGGTCTGTCTACACCAGTCTGTCCAACTTCTCACAGTGACAGAAGCCTTCTGCTGTACTGTCCAGTCTGGAGGCTACTTGCCATAAGTAGCCAATGAACACCGGCTGGTCAGTGAAACCTGGAGTCTTTTAGACTTTATTTACCCTTTTTGTGAGAAGGCATTTTGCTCAAGTTGGTCTAGAACTCATGATCCTTCCAAACGCTGGGATTGCAGGCATGCACATCCATACCCAGCTCTTACTATTTTGGTTTTGATATATTTTTTTAATTTTTAATTAATTTTATTTATTTCTGTATGTGTATGAATGTACTGTCTGCATGCAAGTTTGTGCACCCGTGTCGTGCAATGCCTCGGAGGTCAGAAGACGGTCTCGGATTCCCCTGGAACTGGAGTTCTCCTGGAATTGGAGTTTCAGATGGTTCTCAGCCGCCATGTGGGTGCTGGGGATCAAACCTGGGTCCTCTGTAAGAGCAGTTGGCGCTCTTAACCGCTAGGCCATCTCTCCAGCCCCGGTTTTGATATTTTGAGACAGGGTCTCACTACGTAGCCCTGGCTGGCTTAGAACTCACTGTGTAGATCAAGCTGGCCTCAATCACACAGGGATCCATCTGGCTCTGCTTCTCAAGTCCTTAGATTAAAGACATGGTCAACCACACCAACCACTCCCTGCTATCTATTTATTTATTTATTTATTTATTTATTTATTTATTTATTTATTTATTTATGCTATTTTTGACACAAGGTCTCCCTTTGAGTCCCAGCTGGCCTGGAGCTCACTCTGTAGACCAGGCTGGCCTGAACTCACAGAGATTCACCTGCCTCTGCCTCCCAAGTGCTAGGATCATGCCCAGCTCTCTTATTTATTTTGAATTCACTGACAATGCTACATGTGGCCAATGGCTAGTGGAGTGGATGGCATAAGCCAGTCACTCTTCTTGCTCTCAGACATTGGCTTTCTGCCATCTTCTCCAAATGAAAACTGTGCTCTTCTACCTTCCCTTCCTTCTCTAACTCCAGCTGCCTATACTTCCTGTCCCTTCCTGAAAAGTTGTAAGACAAACTATCCAACCAACCCAGACACCTTGAGCCAAGGCCACCTCCTCTCTTACACAGCTGTGTTTTCCTCTCCTGCCTCCCCCTATGGCTTGTGCTCTCCCTCGGACTGGCCTACTCCCCTTCACTGCCGCCCTTCCAGAAAGACCAGTTTGCATTTCCCTCTGCAACTGGCCTCTACCTCACTACTTCCAGACACCCTTGCCAAGGTCACTGGCAGAGTCCTTGTTGCCAAATCCATACAGACGGTTGGGCCCAGATCCTGCTTGTCCTGCCAGCTTCTGACAGTTGCCTGAGCACTTTTGTTCAATAACCCCTTCCAGTAGTGCCCAGATCCAACCTGGTGTGCAGGGGACAGAGGCCTCCTGCAGCCCTGCCGCACCTCACCATGTGTTCTTGGTCAAGTTGATTTTTTACAGGGCTCCTCTGTATTGTTGGTGGCAATGGCAGCCTCTGCTAGAGTTGGAGTAAGAGATATACATATGAAGTGTGATATACACATGCCAGGGCTCACTAAGCCTGGGTATATATTCTCTTCTTGGTGTTCTTCCTCCTTGGTTGGGCATTTGGCTGCCTAGAACGGAAGTTGCATTCCCCTGTTCTACCTCTTGCAACTGGGTCTAGTCGTTTGAAAATATTTGAGTTTGTGGGGTGTGTTGCAGGAATGTCATGTGACATTTCCTGGAAGCCTTCTTTAAGAGAGTTGGTGTTGATCCCGTGCCTTCTTCTTTGATCTTTTTCCTCCATTCCAACACCTGGAATGTATATTTGGTGACTGGACCTCTGGCCTGTATTATGAATCATGAGGACAAGAGCCACCTCCAGAGGTGGCTGGAGCCATGAATGGTAGGAGCCACATCTGGGAGGTTTTGGTAGAGCAAAGCCCAGCACTGTGAAGTTGTTGCTAGGTCAGAATTCTGATCCTACCTGGGACAAATACTTTGTTCTTGGCCTTAACTTTATTTTTTTATTTTTTTTTTAAATATGGAACGCTTCACAAATTTGCATGTCATCCTTGCGCAGGGACCATGCTAATCTTCTCTGTATCATTCCAATTTTTTTAGTATATGTGCTGCCGAAGCGAGCACTTGGCCTTAAGTTTATTTGCTCTGATTGTTCCTCTCCCACGGCTCTATTTACTATTATGGGTCATTTCTGAGGACTCTCAAATGTGTCTCTTTCGCTCAGTAGGACAGCACTGAGGGTTTGAAACCCTGAGTTCAATCCCCAACATTGGGGTAGGGGGAGTCTCTGGCTCAACCCTTTTTCCTGAATCCCTGCCCTATAGATCCAATCCTTCAATTACTGCATCAAGTTAGTTATTCATTCAATGGACATCTACTGGGCACCTCTGAAGGGTCAGACAAATTCAAGCACAATCTCGAACCTCACCAGTTCCTATTCCAGATGGGAGCAGGAAGGTGAACAGGTAGAGTTCAGAGAGGCCTCCAAGGAAGGGCTGTTGGGCATGCTGGACAGAGAGGTCATGCTGAAGGCTTCCTGGCAGCAGGGGCTCTGAACTGAGCCCAGAACAAGTCGGAGTTAGGCAAGCAGGTGGTGAGGAGTGAGCTATGAGGGGCTTGAGTGGACCTATTCTCGGGGTAGTGGGGAGCTATGGGCAATCATGTGGAACATCCTGTGCAGCGGCTGTCTGCTACTGAAAGCCTGCTCTGGTTGCCCTACAAAGGCCAGTGAGAAGTGAGACGGGATGGGGGTGGGAGGCCAGGGAGGAAGGAGGCTGCTGTTGCAAGCAATCAGACGCATGATAAGACTATGATGGCTTGAGCTAAGGGAGGGGCAGGAGGTGGAGGCGGGTAGAGAGAGAGTGATTCCCAGCAGCAGCAGGGCAAAGCCTTGTGTTAGGCAGGTTGGGGCAGAAAACAGGTAGGCTGCAGGTGACTCCAGGTTTCCGGCTCCAGTTTGAGACAGAGACACAGGAGACCAGGTTGGAGACAGTGATATGGGTCTGGATTTGCAGCAAGTAGTGGTTGGGGATCCCCAAGTAACTAATGGCAGAAGCGAACTAAGAGTCCGTGAAGGGCAGAGTACCCAGTACAACCACAGACAGCCAAAGCCACTTGGTCCTGTAGGGCTGCCTCCTTTCTGCCCGTTGGGGCTTACTGTCTCCTGCTCACTTCCTCAAACCTGAGTGCCTCCCGACCCCTAGCACTCTGCAGAATATCCGCCTGGCTTCCGCGCACCCCAGGAGAACCCTCTACTCCAGGGCCTGCCACCTCGGCCCCGCTTCCCCGGTCTCAGCCTTGCCCCTCCCAGGCACGCACCACACCTTACCTCCCACCCCAACCGAGGCCGGGAAGGGAGACTGAGTCTGGGGGAAGCCTGGGTACCCGTCAGGCACAGCTGAGGAGGCCCACGACATGGCCTGAGGGACTCGGGTTCCCCCGCTTCCCAGCGGGCGCCGGGGGCGTGACTCCGCGGGGCTCAGCCGCAGGGCCCCCGAGAGCCACCACCCACCAGGGACCCGCCCCTCCAGAAGCGGGCGGGAGACTCGGGCTCTGATTGGACGGCACTGGGGGGCGCCGCGCGGTGCAGCCAATGAGCGCGGGCCGGTGCGGCGGCGGGCGGGGGAGCGGGCGCAGCCTGGAGCCGCGGCGCCGGCGGGTTGAGCTCTGAGATCCCAGCCCGGCAGGCGGGCGGGGCGGGGCGCGCGCCGCGGGAGCGAGCCTGGCGCCCGCGGGGACTGTCGCGGGGTTCCGGGGTAGGGGTCGGCGCGGAGGGACTTGGGGCGGGGACCTGGGTGCGAACGCCTGAGCCGCCCTGTGCCGCGCGAGTGCTGGAAAGCGGGGTGGTCTGCGAGGCCGCGTCGAGGGCAGCCGGGACCTGACGTGTGCAGCGGCGTCCCCAGCTCTGTCTGCGGAACCCGGTCTGCCGGGTGTCACCCCGAGCCTGCTTCAAGTCTAAGCCCGCAGCTCAGTCCGCATCTTCGCGGGCGCCCCGCCATCTGCGTCCCTTCCGCAGCTGCTGTCTGCGGGACTGCATCCGAACCCTGCGCGGTGCCCCAGCTCTGGGTGGAGGCCGTGTCTATACCGAGTAGGCCCGGACGGGTGCACCCACGTGTGGATCTTTGCGGAGCGCTCCTCCCACGGCCCTCCTGTGAGTCTTCCGTGGAGAGCTGGGGGTGGGGGTGATGAATGGGACGGATGCGGCGTGCGGCTTTAGCTGCGCAGTCGTCCCCTGGCTGGGGGCGGCGGAGGCAGGTGCTGCAGCTTCTGGGCCTGATGGGCTCAGGACTGGTGCTCAGAGGATGCACACGTGCGTGGGGAGCAGTGTATGGTGTTTGGAGGCGTGTGTGCGTGCGTCACGTGGACACAGGACCGTGCCTGTGAGTGTGGCGGGGGTGCATTCAGGATGGAGTGGTGTGCGAGCCCGTGTCACGCGGACATGGACTGCGCCTGTTGAGGGATGGGTGTGTGTCAGAGTGAGGAGAGTCGCTCACAGAACTGTCTCGGTGGGTAGCCCTTCACTGGGCATTGGTAGGTTTTGGATGTGAAAGAAACATGCAGCTTGTGTCCTTGAGAGTCCCAGCGTAAAGGAAAAGTCCGGGCCTTCTGTGCCCCCCTGCCTCCCTCATCCAGGACACACTGTTTGGCCCACACACTTCAGGGACCATCACTACTTGCACCTTGGTCTGCACCTTCAGTCCCCACAGAGCCAGATTCATTTAAAACCCTATCCAACAATTGCTTCCTTGCTCAAAACTCCCCTGGCTTTAGAGGCCTTTTGGGTTTTGTCCACAAAGTTCTCCCCAACCCCAAAACAAGCCATGAACTGCACTTGGGGAAGCACCCTCTGTTAGACACAGGGTGAACTCATAGCCTCTCCCCCTCTGAAATCTTGCTCAGTGGTTTAAAGGCTTAAGTGCCACCTCCTGGAGGAGGCCACCCTTAAGGAGAGCGCAAGTGGACCTCTGCTTCTGTCCAGACCACCCCTCCATCTCAGCTGCAGCCACAGCAGCCTGCTGCTGGTCTTCCAGCAGAGCAAGCACCTTGCCACCTCATGGCTTTTGCACCTGTTGGCCAGTCTGCAATGTTCTCCTGAGGTCCACACTGCTTGCTGCCTTACTTCCTTTAAATGGCTAATCAGATCTCGCATCTGAAAACAAGCTCTTCCTGCACTAAATCAATGGTGTCCCCCAGCAGATTTATTTCGGATCCGCCTTGCTGCAGTGGCTGTCTTCCCAGGGCATCTCACTTGACCTACCTTATATTTGTTGCTGGTATTCTTGTTTATCACTTCCTGCCTCTACTAGGAAGCAAACTAGGTGAAAGCGAGGACTTTGATTTGGGGTTCACTGCCTTTGTACCTAGTACCCAGCACTGGACCTGGCATAGGGCAGATGCTTGGTGACTAGTTGTGTCAGGAATGAATGACTGGATTTGCATGTCAGGAGATGGTATGCCTGTCTAATTCCCAGACTGTGAGGCCCCTGAAGAACTAGGGGGTGAACTCTGACCATATTTGCATGTTAGAAATCCTCCCACTAGCAACTGGTATGGAGGGTGGGGTAGGGTGGGATATGAGCTTGGAGTTAGGGAGACCCTGAAAGTAGTGAAAAGACAGTGGAGGTCAAAATCTGGTTCCCCACCCCTGAATCTGGACTGATTAAGGAGTTCAGCTCGGTGAGCTCAGCCATCTGGGAGTGGAGAGATCAGAGGAGGTGATGTCTGAACTGCTCCTCAAGCATGGAAGCCAAGGGAGGTGTGTTCTGACAAAAAGCACAGCCTGTGCAAAGCAAAGGCCTGGAGGCACGGAGCCTACAGTTTGGGAAGTTTGAAGTAACAGGATGCAGCCAGAGTGAAGAGCAGGTGTGGGCGTAAGGGAGCCAGGATGGGGGAGGGGGGTGGGAAGAGAGCTCTTTGGCTCTTGTCTTTCTGGCTCAAGCTCCATGAAGAGGGGGCTATGATGGGACAGAGGAGGGAGGGCAGTGTGGGTGATGCTGAGCTGCCCAGGAACATGGAGGGGAGGAAGAAGGTAGACGCTCAGCTGGTGAAGAGGAAGCCCACAAAGCCTACACATCAGCCTCCATGGGTGGGCCTGTGGGATGTCTTGAGGGTGGTTGCAGAGGGACAGGCATGAGCCCACCTGGGTGCTTGGGGATCCCCAGAGGTGGTGGGAGGGCCATTCTCACAGCAGGCGTTCTCAAGCATGACTTGGCACCAGACTCCTGGGTCTCCCTCAAGGAGACTGAGTCATCCCAGGCGGAGGTGGCAGCTGCTGCTGCTGCTGCGGGCACCACTGCCAGAACCATCAGACCCTTGTCAGGAACGTAAACAAGCCACAGTGAGGCCACCCTGGGACTTCAGCCCCTCTGGTGTGTGGCCCAGGTGGTCACTGTCTCCTTGCAGTTTTCCTTCTAGCCAGTCTTCTGCTCACCCTCTGCTTTGCCTGATGCTGGAACATTCTAACAGAACTCAGAATGAGACTTGAGGTCACTGGTATCCGAAGTCACCCTAGGTCGGGCTGCTTGAACCAGTGTGGGTGACAGCAGGGTGTGCCTGCACTTTCCTGTTCTGGTGTCCATTGAGGGATGCAGCAGGATGGGGCATGTCCTCAGAAAGAGGTCAGACTAAGTGGGCTTCTGTACCCATAACCTTGTCCACGTCCTTCCAGAGCGTCCAGAGGAGGTAGGACAGTAGCCTTCTGTCTGATTCACCTGTGAGGAAACAGGCTTTAAGGAGCTCAGTGTTCTGTCTCAGGCAGTGTAGGTCCCATGTGGAAGGACAGGATTGGGGCTTTGCCGCCTGGGGCTGCACAGTAGGCCAGTTCCTGGGAGGTGCCTTTGCCCACAAGAGTTATTACTGTGTCCTGGGACTGGGCCTGGGTCTCAGCCTGTCCATCTTTGTTTGCCCACCTGACTGACCCCTGGATACCTGCTAAGTCAGCTTCTACAGTGCTCTCCTTAGGCCTCAGCTTTGACAGGGTTTTGGGAAGAGCCTTGAGAAGACCCCGTGGGTGAGACCCCCAGGGAGGACTGGGCTCTCAGGCTAGCCCAGGAGGCCACCAGCCCCAGGCTGGTGGGACAGGTGACCCTGTGAGAAAATCCAGACCTTTGGGGTCTGGCTCCCGTGGCCCTGGGCAAGTGTATATGCATATGAACAACTGGTACCAGAAGAAACCACAGTGAGAGCTGCTTGTCTGCACCAGATGTGTCTCGATGCAGTCCGCGTGGCCTGGGCCCCCAGCCTGAGTATACTCTCTCCTGCTCAGATTCACGACCTCATACATTGAGTTGTGAGTGCCAGCCCTGTCTCCTGGACAAGCGGCTGGAACTTTGGGCCTACCCTGCTGCCTCCTTCCAGCCAAGCCATGCTTAGTCACCTGAATTTGATCCAGGCGGGAGGAAGGGATGGATGAGGGAGGGATGGATGGAGGGTCTGACGTCAGCTCTCACAGCCGCCTCCTGCTGCCGCCCTCGCACCCATCTGGGCCCCAGCTAGTCCCATACAATCACAACTCACTTCTTTGGAGTTTCCTAGAGGCAAGTGCTGTTCTGCATCCCTAACAAGCATCAGCAACTTTACACTTCACAATGACGAGGGTGTGAGAACTGCCTGTTTCATAGACCAGGAAACCCCAAAGTTAAGAGGCAAGGTTACCTGCTCTCCCCACACCCTGTAGCCAGGAAGTGGGTACCCTGGCTTCCCAGTCTGGGTGTCAAACCAGATGACAATCCTTTGGTTGGAGTGGCTTCTGTACCCACTTGGTGTGTGACCCTGGGCCGACTCTCCGCATCAGAGGAAAGGGGGAAGCTAAAGGAAGAAGCCTCTTAGGGGAAGAGGAACCTCAGGGAAATCACATCCAAATGCTATGGGCCAGGACAGCCTGTGTGGATCTCAGGCTCTTAAGTGTCTGCCTGAAGAGCTGAGGGCAGGAGCTCCTGACTCTGTCTCTGTCCCCCAGTTGAGGCTGATTGAGGTTCCTTTCCCCTCCGTGTATTGGGGACCTAGCTGTAGCGATCACTGTGGTGACCACTCCTGTATTCAACAAATATTGAGGTCTTATGTGCCAGGCGCATAAGACACTAGTGATCTTATGGAGACAGAGCAGAACTGAGTGCTGATCTCAGGAGCTTAGGGCCTGTTGGGCAGGCCTGCCCTATAAGGACGGGAAGAAGATGAGGAGGGGGCTGATCACCTTCCCGAGGAGCCTACCAGGCTTGGGGAGACTCCTTTCATCTTTGAAGCCCTTCTCATCTCCCTTATCTCTTCCAAGGAGGCCTCTCAGAGCTCCAGCTTCACAGCGCCCACCTCCTAGGTCATCCCCTGTTGCCAGTCTGACCTTCCTCCTCTTCTTATTCCTCCGCCCCCACCCCTTTCCTCCTTCCCCCTCCCCTCCCCTTCCCCCTCCCTCCTTCCATCCATCAGAAGTAACTCTGTTGCCTCCAGGCTCCCATTCACTCAGCACATGGGGTTCCAGGCCAAGGTCCTGAACCTTTCCTTACTACCATCTACCTTGAAGCCTGGTGGCACCCAGGGCATCTAGGGAGGCATAGCATCCACAGTAAAGAGGGGGAACCTGGTGTTTGGAGTTGGGAGGGAGCTTGCCCAGGGTTGTACTAGGTTGGTAGCAGGCCTGGCTTCCCAGTCTCCTCCTTGGCCAGGGTATTCCATCCAGCCTTGACATAGGTTATAGCAAAGGGTAGAGAGCCAGGAGTAGAATGGGCATAACACCCCGAGACCCATGTGCTCTGAGTTGCAGTGTATAGACAGAGGAAGTCACCAGCAGGACCAGAAGAAGGTCAAGGTTCAGGAGTCCACTCACTTCCTTCTCCTGAGTCGATTATAGTCAGGCCCAGGAAGGAGGGGGCATTGGGAGGGGTGGAGCCAGCATATGTGGCAGAGATGGTGGTCCTGGTCTGAGAGTAAGTCAGGGTTCAGCCATGGTCAGGTTGTAGCCAAGGGTCATGACGAAGGGGAGAAGGGCTGAGGGGTTGACTTGAGGCCCAAGCCAAGGCTACTGCCAGGGCTGCTAGTTGGTTTGGAGCCTAGACTGCAGTAGGGATGTCTGAGTGTGTGAAGCCAGACCCAGGAGCATCTCAGCTGGCCAGACCGGAAGGACAAAGCAGGAGGAATATAGAAGGGTCCTTTGCTGGACTGCTGTCCTCCGTAATGCAGCCTGTCCTGGGCTCTGGAGATGGTGAGAGGAGGTGACACAGGCCAGAGCTCCTGGGGAAGTCTTGGAAACAGTGAGAGGGGTAGGAGTGGAGGGCTGGGACATCTAGGAGGCCTTCCAGGAGGAGGTGTCTGGGCCTCCAGCTCAAACGCCCAGGTTGCTTCCAGGGGGATGTGTTAGAATGTTCTGCTGTTAAGGGCTGGGACTAGTGAGCCACCGGGATGCCTATGTGATTAGGGCTGAACTGACCTGACCTGGGAGACTCCGTTCCTTTGTGTGGCTGGGCCTCCAAGCCTGCCCACATCTATCTGTCCTGATTCCAGAACCAGTTTTGTTGTAGTGCTCTGTGATGCTGGCAGGGCAGAAGTGACTGTACTTGTTTTTCAGGCAGGGACATTGAGGGCTACAGGGTAGAGGGCTGGCATTCAGCAGAGCCAGGTGAGCTCCCAGGATTCCCTGGGTTTGTACGCTGGCAAATCAGGCCAAGCGAACAGCCAGGGCAAAGGCCTGGAGGTAGGTCTGTAGAACTGTGGCTGTGGTGGGAGAAGGGCCCAGGTTGAACCCACTTGCCTGTCCAGTCGAACATGCAAGAGTAATATCTGGTTTGCCCTTTCTCAGGTTCTCAACAAGGTCACACAGAGCCTCCCTTGATTGAGTGATGGAGGGTGGCCCGGCCGTTTGCTGCCCTGATCCTCGGGCAGAGCTGGTAGAACGGGTGGCAGCCATCGATGTGGCCCACTTGGAAGAGGCAGAAGAAGGCCTAGAGCCTGCCAGGAATGGTGTGGACCCTCCACCCCGAGCCAGAGCTGCCTCTGTGACCCCTGGCAGTGCTTCAAGACCACCCCCAGCACGGCCCAGCCTCTCGGCTAGAAAGTTCTCCCTGCAGGAACGGCCTGCCAGAAGCTGTCTGGAGGCCAAGGCTGGACCGTACTCTACAGGACCTGCCAGCCACATCTCCCCTCGGGCCTGGCGGAGGCCCACCATCGAGTCCCACCATGTGGCCATCTCAGATGCAGAGGTTGGTAAGGCAAAGTTAGAGGTTGCTCATAAAGTCCTCATGAGGCCCCTGGCAAAGCTGAGGTTTTTGCCTCTATCTTCGCCATATACTTGGCTATCTTTGGTTTGCATAGGGCAAGAGCTAGGAAGCTCACAGTCCTGATAGGTCTTCTTCCTATTCAGGAAGCTCTGTCCGAACCAAAGGCTACCTCTTGTCCTCCCATCCTCACCCCAGGGATGGGAAGCAGGTTTCCCCCTGTCCCTGAGAAGCCTTCTTAGAGAATTGGAACTAATGTATCCTAACCCTTCCATCATCCCAAGAGTGAGCTCAGGGCTATAATCTCCTCTTGAGAATCTGTTTCCACCTTCTGGGCCCTCATGGGCTTGGGTCTGAAGGTAAACCTGAGCATAATCAGAGTACAGCATAGCTAGGGCTTCAGCCTACATACTGTCACACCTTACCCAAGACTTCTTGTCCCTCATGGTGGCAGTGGTGTGCCTGCACTAATCTTCCCCCTTCAAACTTGAATGGCTGGTGAGAGGTGGGGTCTGGGAATTGGAGCTGGGGCTGTATCCAAGATAGGAGCACTGTTGCTGGATGAACCTTCCCTGATGTCTCCCTCTCTCCCAGGACTGTGTGCAGCTGAACCAGTACAAGCTGCAGAGTGAGATTGGCAAGGTAGGACCTGGGCAGAATGCGGGGCAGGAAGCTGCGGGTGCTCGCTGTGAACCTTCCTTTCCTTCTGGTGGAGTTGGAGAGCAGAACCGAGAATAGCCCAGCCCAACTGGGAGGACATTTCAGTCCTCTGAGAGATTATGGGATGGCGGGTGTGGACATGGCTGCTAATTCCTGACTCCCAGAGTCCTTGATGAAAACCAGAGAGACAAGGGGCTGCATGGAGTAGTGCTGAGCTAGGCAGGGATGGGTCCCAGGGCACAGGTGTCTCTTCCTCATTTATTAGAAACCTGTATTCAAGAGTCAGGTGGGAAGTGGGGTGGTCGTGGGATGCAGAGGCAGGGACTAGAGCTGTCAGGCCTGCCATTTTTTGAGCTAGACCTGAAGAAGATGCCCTGCCCTGTGGGACTGACCAATGGCTGTCTGCAGGGTGCCTATGGCGTGGTGAGGCTGGCCTATAATGAAAGTGAAGACAGACACTATGTGAGTCTGGGACCAGGAGGGGATGGTGGCCAGCTGGAGCCCTAGAAGCATGGGGGTGGGGAGGAGAACGGTCAGGCTGCCTCTTAAGGGAGGGACTCCTGTTTCTACAGGATGCTAAGGGGAGTATGCAAGCAGGGGCTGGCTCCTTCCAAGGGAGTCCGGGGAGGCCTAAACTCAGCTATGGCGATGTCAGCATTGTTGACACATACCTGGCCACGTGCTCAGTGCCAATAGCAGATTATCAGTGTGCCCATATGCACCTCAGTCCCAATGTAACTGTCAACAAGTGACATTTATGTTCCTTTCTCCATAGGCAATGAAAGTTCTTTCCAAAAAGAAGTTACTGAAGCAGTATGGTTTTCCCCGTATGTATCTGTCTTTTCCATAGGAGGAGGGGCCCAAGTCCCTAGCTAGTTTGGGCTGGGTGTGGTGGGTGGAAGGTAGGAAGCAAGAATGATGGCCTGGGATGGATTGGGCTTGGTGAGGTGGGACAAGCTCGAAGACTTGGAAAGGTCTCTCAAGACCTAGCTCCTGGTCCAAGACCTTGACTCGCTTTTTGGTCATAGGTCGTCCTCCCCCAAGAGGCTCTCAGGCTCCCCAGGGAGGGCCAGCCAAGCAACTGCTGCCCTTAGATCGTGTGTACCAGGAGATCGCCATCTTGAAGAAACTGGACCATGTGAACGTAGTCAAACTGATCGAGGTAGGAAGGATGGCCGTGGAACCACGTGCTCTGGGGCTTGTGGGAGGAGTACCCAGAGCTGGCGGTGGTTAGAGAGCAGGACCTAGGGAGTAGGTGTTGCTTAGGCCTGAAGCGCTCTGGGGCTTGTGGGAGCAGGACCTAGGGAATGGGTGTTGCTTAGGCCTGAAGGGTAGGCCAGCCTTGGGAAGGGGCTACAGAGGCATCAGAGGCCATTTAGGCCGGTCAGGGGTGTTCTTGCTGAGGGTCAGGAGCTACACTAAGGGTGAATGTGAACTCCTTTTCCAGCAGAAAAGGGGAAAGACCCAGTGCTCTGAGGAGAGTGGGGAGAGGGGGGCTTGAGGCCCATCTGTTGGTATCTATGTGGTGTCTGCTCTGTTTCGGTGGCTGCAGGGGACACTGGGGGTCTTTGGCCTGGGAAAGACAAGAGACCTGGGCCTCCCAATCCTGTCTCCTCAAGCTGTTTTCCGGTGTCTGCTCCCTCTAACCAGGTCCTTGATGACCCCGCAGAGGACAATCTGTACTTGGGTAAGTGATCAAACTCATTCCCATAGTAGCTCACCTAGGGCTGGTCCCAGTGGGGGCTCCCCAGGGACACACAGGATCTATAGGTGACCATATGCATGCAGTGATCTGTGGGCAGAGAGAAAAATGTGCTCTCAAGCCCTGGATGTCCCTGTGCAGCCCTGCTGAATCAGGCCCAGAAGAAACAGATTCAGACTATGCCGAGCCCCGCTCCCTGCTCCCCACAGATTACCAGATAGGGAGTCAGTGAGACTTTGCACTCAGCAGGTGCAGGAAACTGGCTGAGTGAGTTTGGGGACCCTTTGCTCACCACCAAAATGGACAACAGGGTCAAGAGTGTAGCTCAGTGGTAAAACACTTGCCTAGCATACTTGAGGACCTGAGTTCAGTCCCCAGCCTGCAAAAGCTTAGTTATAATAATAAAAGGATAAATGGGGGGGGATCTACCTCATAGGGCTGATGTCAGAAGGAAATGAGTAGAACACATTAGTAATTACCCTCATTATTCTGAATGCTATTACTTATGTTCCTTATCCTGATGATACCTGGGAGTTTTTGGAGGAGGTATCAAGAGATGGGGCAAAAGGGCCAGGGCTAGAGCATGTACGAGACACCGGGTTTCATCTCCATCACAGAGGGGAGGGGCAGAAGAGGCCAGTTAGGAATGGAGGCCAAGGCTTCATCTCCATTCCCTACCCTACTTGCCAGTCTGTCATGAGCTTGCGGAAAAATGTCTGCCCCTTCTCTGAGCCTCAGTTCCTCAGGAAAAGAGGTCCATGCTGACAGTCTCACCTGGCTCCTGAGGATCAGGTGAGGCAGGTCCACATCAGGCCCACTCTCATCCAGTGACTCCCTCTAGTATCCTATCCTGTCCGCCCCCAGTCCCCGCAAGTATGCCTGCATGCCTGTCTGCCTTTCACCCTCTAGAACAGGGAGGGACGCTGGCTTTGGCTGCCGCACCAGTCTTGCTACACCTTACCTTCTTTTCTTCTCTTTCAGTGTTTGACCTCCTGAGAAAGGGGTGAGTTCCCCGTCCCAATCAGGCAGGTCAATTCTAATCCCTTTCCTGCCTTGTATTTCCCTGCCCAGGGCCCAGCTATTGTAAGAGAAAGCAAAGCTGTAGGCCTGTCCTCAGGAATTCTTGCCTCTTTCTTGAAGGCTGGTGATGGTTGTGGAAGCTGGGAAGAGGGTGGATTTTGAGCCAGGCTTCGAAAAACTGGGAAGATATTTGGATGGAGGTGGGGAGGGAATGTTTTCCGGCAAAAATATAGATATGGGACATAACTCTTACCTGTGTTTAAATCACCAAGGACTCTTACAGCTTTACTACTAGCCAATGGTTGTGAATGTGGTACATGGGACTCCCTTTATTTCTATTTATGGGATGGAAAAGCCAAGGTTCAGAGAGGGTAAATGGCCTGCCCAAGGTTACACAGCAAGTTATTGAGGAAGTTGGTGTTCTGTCACGTCTGTCTGCCTGTTTAACTTTTCAGAACATTTGCAGAACAGCTGACATGGACTAGTGGACACAGGGCTGGGTGGACACTAACCCTTGAATGTAGGCTGTGGTCTGTCCCTCTGCTGGGCTTTCCTAAATTGCAACTTGGAGAGTATAGCAGGAGTGGTGTCCCTGTAAGCTATGGGCTTTCAGATTTTTTTTTAAATCTCCATTAAAAACAAAAAATGTTTTAGTGAGACTGTAATTCAGCTGGTAGACTGCTTGCCTAGCTGCACAAAGCATTGGGCTTAATCCCCAACACTGCATAAAACCACGGGTGGCGGCTAAAGCCTCTAATCTGAGCACTCAGATGGAGGCAGGAGACCTAGAAGTTGAAAGTCACCCTCAGGTACCTAGTAATTTTGAGGCCATCCTGGGCTACATGAAATTCTGTCTCAAAAATTAAGCTGGGTGTGGTGGCACACGCCTTTAATCCTAGCACTTGGGAGGCAGAGGTGGTTGGATCTTTGTGAGTTCAAGGCCAGCCTGGTCTACAGAGTGAGTTCCAGGACAGCTGGGGCTACAGGGAGACCCTGTCTCGAAAAGACCAACCAACCAACCAACAAACAAACGAAACCAAACCACAGCGTGTGGTTGTTTTTTTGTTTCTTTTTTAGAGACAGGTTCTTACTTTGTAACCCTGGCTGGACTGGAACTCATGAACTCATGAACATCTCCTTGTATCTGTCTCTGAAGTGCTGGGATTATAGATATGCACACTGGGTTGGGCTGTGATGTGAAGTTTTTTTTTTTTGGTCTTTTTTTTTTATTAATTTTATTTATTTCTGTATGTGTATGAATGTACTGTCTGCATGAAAGTCTGTGCACCCGTGTCATGCAATGCTGCGGAGGTCAGAAGAGGGTGTCGGATTCCCCTGGAACTGGAGTTCTCCTGGAACTGGAGTTTCAGATGGTTCTTGGCCGCCATGTGGGTGCTGGGGATCGAACCTGGGTCCTCTGTAAGAGCAGTCGGCTCTCTTAACCGCTAGGCCATCTCTCCAGCCCCTTTTTTTGGTCTTTTTGAGACAGTGTCTCCCTGTCACCCCACCTGTCTTGGAACTCACTATGTCACTATGTAGACCAGGCTGGCCTTGATCTCAAGGAGATCCACCTGCCTCTGCCTCCCACCACACCTGCAGAATAATATATATCTTTATATGGGCGATACATTCTGAAACTTTCTATTTCATTAGGAAAAAGAAAAGCGAACCCACTGGATTGCTTTCATGATTGTCGGGTCTGGATCCACTGGTTTAAATTATTTGATTAAACTTAAATACTCAGAATTATAAACCAATGGAAATGAAGATAAAGCTCCCTGAAATTATGATTGAAGGGGTATTTGTAACAGTGTTAAAGTTTTCGGCCTAGGGGCAGCTAGTATCTTGAGTTCTCTGCAGCCAGGTGAGCGCAGGCTTCCTGGAGCCCTAAGGGCCTGAACGGCCAGCCCCCTTTTCCCAGTCCTGCGGCCACGTGCTCCTGATTCTGCTAACAGCCCTCCCTCCGTCCTCACAGACCCGTCATGGAAGTGCCCTGCGACAAGCCTTTCCCGGAGGAGCAAGCTCGCCTCTACCTGCGAGACATCATCCTGGGCCTGGAGTACCGTGAGTGAGATCTCGGCTTCCTGTCCACTGGGACTGAGGCTGGAGGACACTGGAGCCGACGAGCCCAGGCTGAGCAGTCCTCTTGTCAGTCCGCGCTGATCTGCCAATCAGCTCTAGGGGAGGCGGGGCTGGGAGGCATGGGCGGGGCCGCAGCAGACTTCACTAGGCATGCGTCAGGTCCTTTTCTGGGTGTGCTGTTCACCACTCTGGCTTGGGCGTTCTGTCCCAGGCTTTTTTTTTTTTCTGCTGGGTTCCAGCCAAGCTTCGCCACTCCCGCAGGCCTCAAGGAGATGTGGGTGGAAGGGGGTTGCATCCAGCTGCTTGGGGAAGAGTGTGTGCCAGCGGCAGGCTTGGCTCAATTGTGAGGGACCCTTAGGCGGGAGGAGGACGCCATTAGTCCCTGTGTCAAGAGTACGTTCACTCATTTGCTCATTTATTTCATTGATTGACTTCCCTTAGTTGTAAGTGCCTACTAAGTGCCCACTGGAAGCACACAGGTGACAGTCCTAGACCGAACCCAAGGGAGCTCAACCCAGGAGTGGCAGGTGGTGCCTGCCAAGGCTGGGGACGCATGGGTGCCAGGGGAAGCTTTCTAGAAGAGGCCATTTGGGACCAGGTCCGGAAGGATGAGTTCACCGGCAGCAGCTTTTGTAGGAGCGAGTGGCAGCAGCAGGAGGAGAGGCGTTGGGCTGTGCTGTTGGAAGATGGGGGTTAAGTCTGCATGAGGGATGCAGTGGCCGGGACTAATGAACAGTCTGGCTGGAACTCTGTCCAGGCCATAGTCTGAGGAAGACTTCCTGGCAGAATCCTGTCAGTATTGTGAGACCCTGAGGGCCCCAGCAGGGAGGGGCCTGACAAATTTGCTTCTTAGAAAGCTCTGCCTTGCAGCTGTGTGATGGCTGGACCTTTGGTGAGAGGAGGCCAGCTGGCCAGGGAGGAGGTATTTCTACAGCCCAAGTGACAGACGGCGATGCTGGGATTCAGGCAGTGGCGAGGGGATGGGAAGGGGGTGGGGTGGCTACACCTAGTTTTAGGTAGATCCACTAGTTTAGGTAGAGGAGGGACCTCAGAAACTAGGATTCTGGCCTGGGTGGGGAATGGGGGTGCTGCGCATCTCTCTACCATCTTAGCTGAGCTTGTTGGGAGCATTCTCCCTGCAGGAATAAGATTGGGGGCCTAGCTGAGGTGTGACCCAGAGTGACATTAAGAAACTTATCCTTACTGAGCCTTTCTAGTGTCATCAGATTACTGCTCTCTTTGTATATATAGGGAAAATGAGGCACACAGAGGCCAGTGCTTTGTGCATAGACCCCAGCAGTGGCCTAGAGGACACAGAAGGGTGGTACATTTTACCATTTTACTCTTGGTCTGTTGGTCTAGTCAGTAGCAGGAACAACCCTTCCGGAGCTTGGCTACACCCTCTTCCTTTTTTGGGCCCTTCTCTGCTGAAAGCCTGTTGTCTGCCTTCCCCAGTCCCACTTCAGAAGCATAGTAACCTTGGGTTCGTTTTCTCTCTCTCTCTCTCTCTCTCTCTCTCTCTCTCTCTCTCCCTCTCTCTCCTCTCCCTCCTTCCCTCTTTCCCTCTTTCCCTCTTTCCCTCTTTTCCTCTTTTCCTCTTTTCCTCAGGCTGACTGTGAACTCCACCAGGCTCTGCCTCCTGAGTGCTAGGATTAGAACCATGTGTCATCATACCTGGCCCTGATCTTAGGGCTCAGCTGAAGGCAGTGAAGGGACTCTCTGGAATGCTTGGTTAGGTGGACAGGCGGATGAGCGAGGCACTTGAGTCTTGTAGACTTGCCATGTGATTCTAGGCCCATGGAGGAATAGTTGAGGCTGGTCAGAGAGGCCCAGACAACGAGAGCAGGGGCATTAGGAGAGGCATTGAGATGCATGTGCACATGTACATATATGTACATGCGCATATTTTTCCCCTTTTTATTTTTTTTTAACTAGGTGTCACTGTGTAGCCCAGGCTGCCCTCCAATTTCTTATCTGCCCCAGTCTCTGGAGTAGTTCCAATTATGATGGATGGCAAGTGTGCACTACTACACCCAGCTTGTAGTATTTTGAACTTGAGCTCCCAAGGCTAGTTGATATGAGGTATGAAGAGAGGAGTTGAGGATGGACCTGAACTTTTTGATGCTATTCTTTAGGGGATGGGGAAGACTACAGGAAGACTAGGACATTTCATTTTTCTTTTTTTGAAGCCGTCTTACTGTGTAGCCCTGGGTGGTAATGGAACTTGTATTCCTCCTGCCTCAGCTAGAATCACAGGCACGTGTCACTAACCTGGCTATAACTGGGATTTTCTGTTTTGATTTTTTTGTGTGGTGGGGGGGGTATTGTAGACAGAGAAATCAAGCTTTGATATCTGCAGTATAATGAGATACGCACGAATACATTCATACACCTTAAGAGTCTGTTGGAGATATACACAGAGCTTGGAGGTCAGGGGAAGACTAGGGTTTGAGAAAAGAATTTAAGACCACTTTCTGTGCTCAGGTGTTCAGTACTCAGGGCTTCTGTGCTCTGATGAGGATGTCAGATTCTTGGTCCTTTTGGTAGTGCTGAGCTCAGGAGGCAGATCAGGTTCCAAGTGTTCTGAGTCATTTATGATTCTGGCTTCACCCTATTGGAGATGGCTGATCTTCTCCCCAGCTATCTTCATCACAGTGGTGCCAAGGCCTGGGGTGCCCTCCATCTCCGCAAACCTATTGCCCCAGATGAGGGCTGCAACAGCCCCCACCGTCCAAGCTTCAGACCTAGGAGCAGGGATCTTCTTGACTAGGCTGCGTGTGGGATGGTGCTAGGGAGAGGTTTGGGTGGGTTTGGGGCTTGCAGCTGCACTGATGTTGGGGGGGGCTATGGAGAAATTTGCTCCCCACAAAACAGAGGGTTCCTCTGACCTTCCACCTCAGCAGGAGGTGCCTTGTTTGTTGTGGAAAGAGCACAGAACTTAGAATCCAAAGACTCAAGATTCCCCTCAAACTATCCCCTTCAGAATGAAATAGGCAGCCCCCATGCCATCTTCACAGTTTTCTCATGATGAGAGTGGACATGGGCTGGGTGAGGGCGGGCAAATGGTGCTGGGCAGTGGTTCTCCAGACCAGCATGTCAGCTGCTTCTCTCTGCAGTGCACTGTCAGAAGATCGTCCACAGGGACATCAAGCCATCCAACCTGCTCCTGGGGGACGATGGGCATGTGAAGATCGCCGATTTTGGTGTCAGCAACCAGTTTGAGGGAAACGATGCTCAGCTGTCCAGCACAGCGGGGACCCCAGCATTCCTGGCCCCTGAGGCCATTTCTGATTCTGTCCAGAGCTTCAGTGGAAAGGTGACTCCCAGGGCCTGTGCCAGGGTGGGGTTCAGATGGAGGGCAGAACAAACTTGCAACAGGGGTCACTTTCCAAGCTGAGTTCCAGGCTCTTGAATCTAGAGACAGACATGTTTTCAATCTCCCTGTGGCTATTACTACCACTTGCTCTGTGCAGGACCCTGTGCAGGGCTATGGGACAGCCAGAGCCAGAGTAGCCCTGTCGCCACCCTTTTGCCTGGTGATGAGGGCTGAGAGTTATAGTCAGGAGAAGGTGGGGGCTTCCTCGGACACGGCAGGGTCTGGAGTGGACCATGAAACAAGATTTGAGGTTGAGGCAGAGTCTGAGAATTTGCATGAAGATTGAGAAGCACAGGGTAGGACAGGGTTTGGACTCTGGCTGGAGGTAGCTATGAACACAGTTCAACACAACATTGTGAAGTGTGTGTGTGCACGCGTGTGTGTGTGTGTACGTATGTGTTTTAGAAAGTAGATTGTGTGGTTCTCTGGTGTCATCACCATAGATGTGTTTCGATGTCAACCACACCTCTGCCTTTTTTAGAGGACCTACGTGTTTGGGCTTTTCCTAAGGACGGAAGCAGGTGTCCTCTAAGTGTGTGCACTGCAGCCAGCATGGTCCCTGGTGCTTGCCTGGCCTCTGCCTGCTGCACTGCAGCCTCTCATGTAGGGGAGAGTGGGACGCTATTAGGCAGAGTAGGCTTGGAGCTCAAGCAGAGGCCAAAGATGTAAATTTTTTTTCAAGTTTTTATTTATGACTGGGCACATATCTCAGTGGTAGAACATTTATTTGCTGAGTGTATATATGCTAGGGTTCAATCCCCAACATTGCAAAAAAAAAAACCCCAAAACTAAATATTATTTTTTATTTTGATATAATTCTAATTCACAGAAAGGTTGTAACAATACAAAGGAATACTGTGTAACTTTTTATCCAGCCTCATCAGTTTTGTCTCATAGCTTTTTTACTAGCTATATATATTCATACGTATTCCTATTACATTATTTTAGCCATTCAAAATTTCAGTTGGAGACAGTATGTCTATTTTTTTTTGTTTTGTCTTGTTTTTTTGAGACAGGGTCTCCCTTTAGTCCCAGCTGGCCTGGAGCTTGCTATGTAGACTAGGCTGAGCTTGAACTCATAGAGATCTGCCTGCCTCTGCTTCCCAAGTGCTGAGATTAAAGGCATGCACCACCACACCCGGCTGACAGTATGTCTATTACTACATACTTTGGTAGCTATTTCCTTTTTTTTTTTTTAAGAATTTTTTATTTATTTCTGTACGTGTATGAATGTACTGTCTGCATGCAAGTTTGTGCACCCGTGTCGTGCAATGCCACGGAAGTCAGAAGATGGTGTCGGATTCCCCTGGAACTGGAGTTCTCCTGGAGTTCGAGTTTCAGACAGTTCTCGGCCACCATGTGGATGCTGGGGACCGAACCTGGGTCCTCTGTAAGAGCGGTCGGTGCTCTTAACCGCTAGGCCATCTCTCCAGCCCCGTGGTAGCTATTTCCTAAGATGGAGGACATTCTCTTACATAACCAAGCACAGTGACCGACATCAGGAACCGATCTCTGATCAACGCGAACTGTTCTGAAATGCTACTCCGAAGTTCCGTCAGCCTGCCTGGTGTTTTTCTTGTAGCTTTTTCCTTTCTTTCAGATGAGATCCATCCAAGGCTCATTTGTCCTCTCTCCTTGGTATCCCCTGTGGGGACAGAGCATCACATAGCCTAGGCTTCTCTCAGAATTGCTGTGGAGCTAAGGATGACTTGAATTCCTGATCCTCCTGCATTTACATGTTGGGATCACAGACTTGCCGGCATGTGTTCTCCCCTGTTCCCGCTTCCAATCTGCATTTGTCTGGTGCTCCCTGGTTAGATTCTGAAGATGATGATGATGATGATGGTGGTGGTGGTGTCTGTGACAGTGGAACATAAGGTTCCTACTGGGAGCTTGACCTGGGCCTGAGAGGGGTCGCGGCAGGGTGTGGGGGTGAGGCAGGCAGGGCTTTGGAAGCAGTTGCACAGTGGCCTCTAAATTAGTTGAAGTGATGGATACTTTGAAGTCAGAGGTGTTTACTGAACATAAGCTCAATACATGCTTCTATGTTGAAGGGTACACCTGTGTCATAGATAACCCTGTGGATGAATGAGGTTTTGTACCTGCTGAGTTCAAAACAACTGTCTCTTGAAAGTCCACCTCTAGGAGTGCTACGGCTCTGTTCTGGTCGTCCTTGTGTCCCCTATGCTTAGCACAGGGCCCAGCATGGAGCAAGTATCTGGGAAGGAGTGTCCCTGCAGGGCTCTTCCATACCCATTGGAGTTGGGTGTGCAGGGGTGGTCGTGTTTACTGATGTGAGATATTTCTTTCTAGGCCTTGGATGTGTGGGCCACTGGGGTCACACTGTACTGCTTCGTCTATGGGAAGGTGAGTGCAAAGCTGGCACTGTGACTGTGCCCGAGGACTCAGGTATGGGTGACAGACGCATGTCCTCCCATGGTATCTCCAAACAAAGTAGCTTTTGAAGAAGCCTACCTGGTCCAGGAAAGCTGAGGGAGAAAAGGCTTTTGGTTTCTCTCTTATCCTCCTGGGATAAGAGAGAAAAAATAAGGGATTGATGTGGAGTCCCGGGATAGCAGACATACCAAAGGAGGTGTCAATAGTGTTTACTTCTCACCAGCCAGAGTGTGCTCTGTCCCTTTCCCCTTGATGCCATTCATTCCTTCATTCATCCAGAAAATCATTTATTTGTACAACAAATTCTTGGACCTTGGAGACATCTAATACTGATATGACAGAGATTCCTGCCCATAGGTACTTTTGGCTCTAGTGAACACACTGAGACGGCAAGTGGATCTCAGTGAGCACGTCCCAAATGCAGGCCTTGATGCAGTACTGCTGGTAGCAGGTATAGCCATCCGCATTCCCTCAGTGGCTCCTCTGCTCAGTTACATTTGCTGCATGAGCTCCTGCTGCATTCCCAGTCCGGAACAAGTTAAATGGAGCCCTTGCCATCTACTTGGGGACCTAAACTGTTTCCCACCCCTGGCTCCCTCAGTGTGGCTCAAGCCCTCTTTTCTCTCTGTTTCTCCTTCCTACCAGTGCCCGTTCATCGATGAGTACATCCTGGCCCTGCACAGGAAGATAAAAAATGAGGCTGTGGTATTCCCTGAGGAGTGAGTTTTCCATGGAGGGGGTCATGGAGGTTCCCGCCTATTTTTGGGAAAGGTGTCTGAGCCTCAGCAAGGTCTTTGCTCTGTGAGGGCCACACCTCAGCCTGCAGAGCTGGATTGGGGTTACTGATCCCTGGGAGGGGCCCGAAGCAGATAGAGGGTGGGAGCTGAGAATCTTTAAGGCATGGGGGGGTGGTGGTGTTGGATCTTATTGTTTGAGTGGGATGTCTGAGGCCCAGGTCACACATCACATCCCAGCTTCATTGCAGGCCAGCATGGGATCAGCGGCACCAACCCCACATTACTCGTAAGCCTTAGGTGAAGTCCACTTTTCCCACATAGGATGGGGATGATGGAGGTATCCTGAAAATGGTGTTCTAACCATTTCACTGATGGGAAAGTCGACGCTCAGAGGAAAGCTGCCAGAGCCTGGGATTTGGAGCTACCCTGTCTTCTATACTCCTCCACCATAACTGGGGAACTGCTGGGCATCCTCTTGGACCACCCCAGTTCTGGTTGTGTTCTGCCCACTGTGGCAGCAGCCTAGATTCCCTGGCTCCTTGTTTTCTAAAGCTGTTCTCCCATCTGCTCAAGTGGCTGGGGCTGGACAGAACTTGATGGGAGTTGTGCTTATGACTCCTCTCTCCTCTACCTGCTTCCTTTCTGGTTCCCAAGCCCCACCGCATCCACCTCTTACCTGTCCTTGGCCTCGGCTGCCACCAGTGCCCCTGCCCAGCTTAGATCCTAGCCACTTTCCCAGCTTGTCAAGCCACCTCCTTCCTGGCCTCCTTGTAGTCCACCCAACACGATCAGGCTCAGGCTGCACTCATCTTGATAAAACACAACAGACTGTGCTCCACAGCGTCCGAGGCTTTTCAGAGACCACAGGATGCAAGCTCATCCCGGCCACAGTGTTCGGGCACTCTGGGTCCTGCTGCTGTTTATCTGCCACTGGGTCCCTCCACTGAGCACTAGCCAACAGCATTGGATCCATTTCCCTTTTTTTTTCTTAATTTCTTGGCTTCCTGCTTTCTTTCTAATGTCCCCTTACCAACGATATCTTTCCCTCCAAAGAGGGACCCCAAGAGTGGATTCTTGCTCCCCAGTTCGGGACATATGAGTTTCCTAAGCACATCAGTGCCAAAGAAGTCTGTTTCTAGGTAGATGGTTCAGGTTGCTGTGGGCTGAAGTTTACTCTCTCCCTATGCAGACTCTTCTGATTTACTAACCTCCCCAGGCCTCGGTTTCCCCCTCTGCCAAATGAGATATGATCTTTCCTAGCCAGCTGCAGGAAAGGATACGATGAGTGGGAATGAAGGCCATGTGTCTATCCTGTAGCTCTTCTCACAGAGCCCTCACCATCTCTGCCCTGATTCCCAAACTCTATGTGTGGCTTCTGACCCTAGGAGACTACTTCACTTCCTGCTCAGGCAAGGAGTCCACATGCTGTTCTGAAACTCGCCTCGGCCTGCTAGGAGTGTGGTTTGGGTTATGCCTGGTCCCAAGGTGTGGAAGAAAAGGTCTCTGTCAATGGTAGCATCCTCATCTCCTTCCTCCTCTCTGCCTAGGCCAGAAGTCAGCGAGGAGCTCAAGGACCTGATCTTGAAGATGCTAGACAAGAACCCTGAAACAAGAATTGGGGTGCCAGACATCAAGGTGGGGGGAGCACAAGATCTTGGGCTAAGCCCGGACAGAAAAAAGATAGGCCTCAGTTTCCCCTTCTGGAGAGATGTGTGTTGGGTTTGGATTTGGGGTTTGTGGGCTGTGGACTCCTTCAAGGTCACTGCCAGAGATTCTCGAGGCTTTTGCTTATGGGTGTCTGTCTGCCTGCCTATGGCCCTAATTCCTCTCCCCTCTCTCCTGGGGCCCACAGTTGCACCCTTGGGTGACCAAGCATGGGGAGGAGCCCCTCCCTTCAGAGGAGGAGCATTGCAGTGTGGTAGAAGTGACTGAGGAAGAGGTGAAGAACTCAGTTAAACTCATCCCCAGCTGGACCACAGTGGTAAGACTGAGGGGCTGGGCTCTCTTGTCTTAGCAGGGTTTCAGCAATGCATGGGACTTGCTCTGGTTCTGGGGGACAGTGGAACGTCCGGCTAGCCAGCCACGGTTCTACAGAAGCCCCTGTTCCACTGAATCCAGTGGAGAAAGGCCATGTTACTCAGCCTGATGGCAGGGAGACCCCTGAGGGTGGGTGAACAGATCACCAAGCAGCAGCACTCACCATGGTGGGAAGAAGCAGGTCCTTCCTGGCAAGCATTCACTGAACTGCTCTTTCCTCAGGCACTAAACTGGTGTCCAGGCTGGACAATAAAAGGCCTGGAGGACTTTGGAGAAATGTCTCCAGACTCCTGAGTGTCAGTTAGACCCCATCCCACTCCCAGAAGCCGTGCTCTTGGGAGCCAGCACTGCTCGTGTAGCAGGGGGACTGGGTGTCTGGCCTCTGCTCCCCATGCTGATCTGTGCTCCCCAGATCCTGGTCAAGTCCATGCTGAGAAAGCGTTCCTTTGGGAACCCGTTTGAGCCCCAAGCACGCAGGGAAGAGCGATCTATGTCTGCTCCAGGAAACTTACTGACGTAAGTACAGTGGGCTGTGGTCTGTGGACTGCTTCCTGGGATGGGGTGTGGACGGAGGCACATCTCCAACTTGGACTAGTGGAGGGATATCTCCAGGGCCTGGGATACAGCCATGCCTCTGAGCAGGGTTTCATTTGCACCTCCGTAGTCAAGACTAATTAAGGTTAGAAGGGATCTTCTTGGGCCATTCCCGCCCTAGCCTAGGCCCAGGAGCCCTCATGCACATGGACACACTGCCGGGGAGGAAGACTTCACGCAGGCCTCCCTGGAGCAGAAGGGCTCCCGTCCTTTGGAAGCTTGGCGCAGTCGCACTCCTCCGCTGGGTCCGGCTCAGCCCCGGCTTCCCGTCTGTGCTGCTCTCGCCCTTGGCAGTCAGACGTCTGCAGACGGGGATCTGTGGAAGGCTGACACTCATGGAAGGATGGGCACTTCTGCCCACTTTCCCTGGGCCCAGCTGGGTACTCATTGCTTCTCTGAGTGGCTCATGCCACACACAGCCAGTACTTTTTGAGTGCCTATAGAGGAAGTCCACACAGACAAGCTGCTGACTGGGCCAAAGGTGAAGAGCCCTTTGCTGAGGCCTCCTTACTATGACCCACATGTCTTAGTTTCTAATAAAAATACCGACCAAACCAACTCAGGGAGGAAAGCGCTTATTTGGCTTACAGCTCACAGTCCATCATCCAGGGAAGCCAGGGCAGGAGCCTGGAACCCAACCATGGAGGAGCAGTGCTTACTGCCTTGCTCCCCTGGCCATGCCCAGCCTGCTTTCTTCTATAACACAGGACCTCCTGCCCAGGGGTGGCACTTCCCACAGTGGCCTGGACATGACTCAGCAATCAAGAAGATGCCCCACGCACCTGGCCACAAGGCCAGGCCAGTGGAGGAGATCCCTCAGTTGAGGTTCCCTCAGACCTGACCACAAGGCCAGGCCACTGGAGGAGATCCCTCAGTTGAGGCTCCCTCCACCCACTGTCAAACTGACAAGCAGAGCTATCCAGCGCACTCATGGTGTGGCTTCACCACTTTGTAGGAGGAGCCACAAGAGCAGCTCCCTTGACACTGAGTCTTGGTGTTAGTTTTTCTGCTGTAGTAAAATTTAGTTTGGGATTCCAATTAGTTTGTGCACAAACAGACCTTCAGAGAGAACGTGAGGAGTCACTGAGCACAACGAGGTCCTGGGGCAGTTTCACACTTCCCCTGGCCTGAGAAGGGAGCTCCAAGGAGAAGGGGGCAGGAGGAACTGTGCTTCCAAACTGCCCTGTGGGGAAGGTGTGTCCCCAGGGAGGTGAAAGGTGACACTGTGGAGGTGCTGTCATACCTCTCCTTACAGGAAGTGGCCACCTACTGAGGTGGACCCTGAAGAGACCTGTTGTGTACAGTTATCATGTCCCTTTGATAACTGTAGACAACAGGTCTCTTCAGTGAGGTAGTTGGTAGAGGGTCCTGATGTTGAAGTTGTACTTGGTAGAAGGGGTCATATAGAATTTAGCAAACAAACTGAGCCAATCCTGAGAGCGAGATGCTATTAATAATTATGTCAGGACAACAAGGTGAATCAAGATTGCATCCAGCAAACAGGCCATTGGATCACTCCTGCTCTGCTCAGCACCTGTAGCCGAGCGCCCCCTGGTGGTGGAATGAGCCAGTCTCTGACACCCTCTTCTGACCTCCGCAGCGTTGCACCACACGGGTGCACAAACCTACATGCAGACAGTACATTCATACACATAAATAAATAAATAAAAATAAAAAAAGAACAGATCTAACATCTAGTTTGTGCCCTGGAAACTGTCCAGGATCGGGCTCAGTACTTTCCAGTCATTAAATTTGAGACTTCAGTAACCCAGCTAGGTGCCCATGCCTGTCACCCTAGCTAACACTCAGGAAGTGGAGGTGGGAGGATCGGAATCTCAGGGTCATCTTAGCTACATTATCAGAGGCCAGCTTGGGCTACATGAGACCCTGTCTAAAAAAAATTGAGAACCAAAGTACATATTAACATCATCAAGGTCCTTAGAGTCTTTAATAGACCCTAGTTTTTATACTTCGGGGTATTTTATTTTTTGTCCTGTTAATGAGGATTGGTCATTTCATGGGCTATTTTAAAAATATCAGTTGATCTGGGCATGGTGGTGCACGCCTTTAATCCTGGAAGCAGAGGCAGGCAGATCTCTTTAAGTTCAAGGCCAGGCTGGTCTACATAACGAGTTCCAGGCCAGCTAAGTCTACAGGGAGACCCTGTCTCAAAAGATCAAACAAACAAACAAACAAACAAACAAACACAAACCAGTTGAATTAGTAACCGAATCCCAACTGCCTGTGGTTGAGGCAAGAAAAAAGCCAGAATTAAATCCTTTCTATCCACTCTACCCACTGGGGGGGGGCCAATCAAAGTCAATGTGGAAGACCCTTGAACTGGCTGATTACTCCCAGGATGCCAGGAAGGTAGCTAGTCAACTCAGAGCAGTGGGGAGCCATAAAAGGGCTGTGGTTGAGGCTGGGGCTGGGAAGCCAAGAGAGGGGCTACCACAGTATAAGGTATCCCAGTTAGGCCTAGTGTGGAGAGGGGTTTGAAAGACTAGGATACCCATGCATTTATGAATGTGTGTGTGTGAGAGTGTCTTCTGCGAATCTGTTCTGACCCCTGGGGTTCTTCTGTGTCTGGTATTCCCTAACAGGAAAGAAGGGTGCAGTGAAGGGAGCAAAAGCCCAGAGCTCCCTGGAGTCCAGGAAGATGACACTGCATCCTGAGTCCCCGCATATGCCCAGGGCCATCGGCAGCATGCTCGTCCCACCAGAGGCCCACTGCCCTCATGCAATAGCTGCCCCTGCGGGCAGGGGGTTGGGGACTGCAGCCCCTCTCCCAGCCTCCCACCCCCATCATGCTGCATGACCAGTGTGCACAGGCACGTCCGGGGACAGGATTGGAATGTATGTCATATGGGGCTTTGGGGGTCCTGGTTCTCTGTCCTGATCCAGCTGTGGGAAAGCCAGGAGCTACAACAGAATATTTAAAAACTCTACCTGGCTAGCTGGCGAGGCCCAGGGCAGGAGCAGGAGACCAACAATTCAGGTGGAGGCCCGGTGGGCCGCATCTCAGAGAACTCCCACAGGGCTGAGTGAGTCTGCGCAGCTGCCATACCACAAAGGGTGGTCACCCTACCTCTGTACAGAAGGTACCCAAGCGCCTGTCTACTCAGATCGCCAGCATGAAGGCTCCAACTTCTGATGTGTGGCCAGCCTCATGGTGGGGAGGACTTGTATTGGAGAATTCAGATTCCTTTTCTGTTGTCTTTTACCAAGGGGCTGGGTGGGAGCAGCTGAGGTAGGGGAGCATCAGGTGAGCCTTCCTGCAGCTTTGGGTGGTTCCTGGCACACCCGCCATTTTTTGGCAGTTACTTGGAGCTGACTTCGTGGACTGTGTTTTGTACTCTGGAAAAAGGGCTGAACTGCATCTAGCTCAGAGCACAGCCCTGAGTCAGGAGCAGTGCACCTTCCCTGCCTACCTCCCTTCCTCCCTTTGTGGGTCCCCAGAGCTAAGGCTGCAGAAGAGGCCTGTGGAGCGGCACCAAGGGCCCTGGACTCTCAGAACTGTGGCCCTTCCAATGATGGAATCCAAGCTCTGCTCCTACACTGGCTTACCAGTACATGCCAATGATGAAGGACAGACTACCCAGGTGCGAGGCATCACCAGACAGGGGCCCTGCGGGATATGCACCCTGCCAGGCACGTGGTCCTTCTGCCAGTTGCTTCAGCACAGGCCAGTGGACAGCCAGCTTGCACAGGGCCGAGCTGGGGCACACATGTGGTCTGGGTTCGTTTGGAGCAGGTGTCATCTCATCAGAACCCACAGCTGTCTAGCTAGCCTGGTTACTGACAATGCCCATAGAAGTTGATCCTCAAAGGGAGATAAGCAGGACTCAGGAACCCTCTCTAAAAGCATCCCATGTGGAGTGCCCACCTACCTACATGTCAGGTTTCAGGAGGGCTAGATTGGAGAGGGAAGCTGGGCCAGAGTGCTGCGTCCCACTGCATCTCTGTGCCCATGGGTGTACATTGTGCTATCACGGACACGCGTGTGCATGCCCACCTGCTGTACATGGCACATTCGCATGTCTTGTACTGGCACATGCATCTAGTTTCTATGTCTACTTAAGGCCAGGAGCAGAAAGTGGCCCATTGTCAACGGGCTCCCATTTTGCCCCAGCTCCTCTGCACTAAGGCTGCCAGTATAGCCCAGGACTTTAAAAGAATCATTTAATTCTATCTTTAAGAATACTTTTATAGAGTTAATGGAAGGCAAGTTAAATGCCATTCATTGAATAGCAAAGCTTCAGGAGCTTCACTCTTGGAAAAAGCTTGGAGCTGGATGGCTGGCTTCATTGTCTCCAGCAGAGCCAGAAAGGTGTGCTCACTCTCACCTGTCACTGAGGGCTTTGGTTGACATCATTGTTTTTGAATGTAGCACAAATGAACAAACTCCATAAGAGTGTTTAAAAAAAATTAACTTCCTAGGAAGTGAGTTAAAAAAAATAAAAGCCCTTGAGTTTAAAAAAGGCTTTGTATGTTTTCTTCATCTAGACAGGTGTTCTTTCTCATCAGCTGGACCAGTTGACCAGGATCACTTATCTGGAAGATTCTGAGATATTGTGGGTCTCTGAGCAGCACAATAGTGAGAGTTGGGGCGAGCTGAGGTGGAGAGAGGAGAACTGGACACTTGGGAAGCAAGGTGATGAGCAGGGGCACGTGCTTCATTTCATAGAGGTTACATGAAGGCCGAGAGAAAGAAGTGCTCTACCCAGTGTGCCCCCCATGCCCTGGGCACTAGTACCCTATCCATAGTAGGGTTCTCCAGGCCAGTGATAGGAAGTGTCGGCCTGGAGCTTGACAGCAAGCTTTGCTGCCTAATGACTGTGTCACCTTTGGCAAGTCATTGCCAGAGCCTTGGGTTTTGTTTTCTTTTATCTTTTCTTTTTTTTAAATATTTTTTAAAATTTATTTTTGGACCAAAAAAAAAAAAAAAGATTAGCTGGGCGTGGTAGCACACGCCTTTAATCCTAGCACTTGGGAGGCAGAGGCAGGCGGATCTTTGTGAGTTCAAGGCCAGCCTGGTCTACAGAGTGAGTTCCAGGACAGCTGGGGCTACAGGGAGACCCTGTCTTGAAAAGACCAAAAAGAAAAATTTATTTTTGTATGTGTATGAATGTACTGTCTGCATGTAGGTTGGTGCACCCGTGTCATGCAATGCTGCAGAGGTCAGAAGAGGGCGTCGGATTTCCCTGGAAGTGGAGTTTAAGACGGTTCTCAGCCTCCATGTGGGTGCTGGAGATCGAACCCAGATCCTCTGCAAGAGCAGTAGACGCTCTTAACCGCTAGGCATATCTCCAGCCCCTGTTTTTTTTTTTTAATCAGCACCTTCATGTCGTCACCTTCATGGCCCCTTCGTGACAGTAAATTTAGTCCTTGTGACAGGACCCTGGCTTATAGTAAATACTCAGCATATGAGACCCTTAGGAAGGAAGCCTGGAGACTGTGGCCCAGCAGACCCGGTGTGGATGCTGTTAGCCCAGTTGTGAGCTCCCATCTAGATGAAGCCAGAGACTGACCAGAGGGCTGAAGACCAAGAAGAAGGCCAAGCTAGAGGCTGCTCCCAGTGGTGATTAGTCTTCCCAGTTGAGAAATGCAAACTCTTTTGCTCCTGTGAGGGGCAGTACCAGACCCTCAACAGGAGGGATGCTGGTCTCCAGGTAAGAGTTCTCCAACTTTATCAGACTTTAACAAGACCCAACAAGTGGGTCTTGTTCCCACTCCCTCCCAATCCTCACAGCCCCTCGACTTCAGCCTTGACCCTTACTAGCTGCCTAGTAATCCCAGTTCAGTGTCCAAGGCCTGCTGTTGGCCTCTCTGAGTACTCAGCTGTGTCAGACTTTACCTACCCACTTCATTCACTTGCCTCCTCGCTGTGCCTCTGGCCTGCCTCTCCTTCCATGGCACTGCCCTGCCCACACCCTTGCCTCTGCCTGCCAAAGTTGGCCCCACTCTCAATCAAGGCCTTTTGGGGCCCCAAGAACTTTGGAAAAGAACCACAGGTGGTTGATGTTCTTTGCCCACGAGTTTAATCCTTTTAGCAGGCACAGTGGTAGGAAAACTCAGGCCCAAAGATGTGATGCATAAAAGTGCCAGGCCAGAGCCCACATCTCTTGGTCACTGACCCCCACCCAGGCCTTCCCCCACCAGCTCCTGGGAGAGCTGGAAGCCCTACGTATGAAAAGACATCTGGACAAACCAAAGCTGCGGACCACACCACCACATATGGGAGCTGAGTCCTAGCAACAGCAGGTCTGGTTAAAAGCTTGAAAGACAGTCCAGGTTGTGCTTTGGGAGGTTCTGGTCCCTTCCAGAGGACATCTGCAGGCTTTGGATTCTACAGGTAAGACCTGGGGGCTCCCGAATTTGCTCAGCCTACATGGTGGCCTTATCTGGGAAGTGCTTGGAACCACTGAGGGTCCAGCTTTTTCAAGGGATATATGTACCTCAGGGTTCCCCTTACCACACACATGTGGGCACATTCATACAACCTTCCTGAGGGCAACTAGACATATGCCTGTCCCCTCTGAGGAACCAGGTGTCCTGGGTGTCACTCAAGGCCTATAAGTACTGTGCAACACTGTGGCTGGAGCAGGCTTCTGAGAGTGCCGTGCTGCTCAGTTCCAGGCTTAAATGACCATCCCCTCACCACACACTTGTATTTGGTTCTACCTTTTTTTTTTTTTTGGTCTTTTTGAGACAGGGTCTCCCTGTAGCCCCAGCTGTCCTGGAACTCACTCCGTAGATCAGGCTGGCCTTGAACTCACAAAGATCCGCCTGCCTCTGCCTCCCAAGTACTAGGATTAAAGGCATGCGCCACCACGCCCAGCTACACTAGGGAGTTTTAATAAACATCAAGAGTAGACATCAATAGTTCTGGCCCAGAATTTAGTGGAAGACTTAGAAATACTTGGCGCACTATGTTCCTAAATATAGTGTGTGTAGGTCTCTTATTTTTTTTTTTTTGAGACAGGTTCTCCTGTATTCTGGGTTGGCTTTCAACTTCCTACGTATTAAGAATGGCCTTCACCTTTAGTCCCAGCACTTGGGAGGCAGAGGCAGGTGGATCTCTGTGAGTTCAAGGCCAGCCTGGTCTACATAGCAAGTTCTAGGCCAGCTGGGGCTACAGGGAGACCCTGTCTTAGACCAAAGCAAAAATAAAAGAATGGCCTTGAACTTCTGATCTTTCTGCCCCCACCTCTTGGATTACAGATGTGCCGCTGTTCTAGTTACCTTTCAATCACTGTGACAAAACACTAACCAAAACCAACTTGGAGAAGATAGGGTTTATTCTGCTTTATCTCCTGGGTCACAGTTCATCACTGAGGGAGCCCAAGGTAGGAACTCAAGGCAGGAACCTGAAGGCAGGAGCTGGAGCACAGGCCATGGTGGAATTCTCACTAGCGTATGCCCCTGGCCATGGCTCAGCCTACTTTCTTATATAGTACAGAACCATTTACCCAGGGGTGATACCATCCACAGTAGGCTGTGCCTTCCCACATCACTGAACAATCAAGAAAATACCCCACAGACATGGCCACAGGCCAGTCCAATGGAGGCAATTCCCCAAATGAGGCTTCTTCAACCCAGGTGTGTCAAACTGACAACTAAGCTATTAAGCAGAGCCGCCATGCCTACTTTATTGGCTTTGTGAATGCTATGTTAAACATTCTACCGACTGAGCTTCATCCATAGCCTGTGCATTTATTTTATATTTAAGTCATTTCTTTAGATAAGTTTCACTCTAGCCCAGGCTTGCTCTGAACTCTTGGTGATCATCATGCTTCATCCTTTTGAGTGCTATACTAATAGGCGTGAGCTACCATGCCCAGCTCTACATTTGTGTGTATGTATAAATATATATATTAGTTTGTGTGGGTGTGTGGAGGTTCTCTACTTTGTTTTTTTGAGATAGGGTCTCTTTTTTTTTTTTTTTTTTCTTTTCAAGACGGGGTCTCCCTGTAGCCCCAGCTGTCCTGAAACTCACTCTGTAGACACCAGGCTGGCCTTGAACTCACAAAGATCCACCTGCCTCTGCCTCCCGAGTGCTAGGATTAAAGGCGTGTGCCACCACGCCCGGTGAGATAGGGTCTTTTACTGAAAGTGGAGCTCACAGATTTGGCTAGGCTGGCCAGTGAGCTCCAGGGATCTGCCTGTCTCCACCTTCTAGCCCTGGGGTTTCAGATGCTCAACGCTTTTGCTGGCTTTTACATGAGTGCAGGGGATTTGAACTCAGGTCCTTATATTTTCAAAGCAGGCTCTTTACCAAGTGAGCCATCTCCCATTCCTCATCTAACTTTAACTTTGTTTTTTGAGACAGGGTCTCCCTGTAGCTCCAGCTGTCCTGGAACTCACTATGTAGACAAGGCTGGCCTTGAACTCACAGAGATCCACCTGCCTCTGCCTCCCGAGTGCTGGGATTAAAGGCGTGCACCACCTCAACCAGCCTAACTTTAACTTTTTGAAAATTAATCTTTACCACCTCCTTAAATTCTTCATAGCTCCACCTCATCAGGCCGCACTGTGGACAGGGAGGTGGTATAGGGGATTTGTAATATCAAGAAGAGAAAGGCATGGGCAGGGCTGTCGTGACGGCAGCCAGCCTGGGAGCTCTGGGGTTGACTGCTCCGTGTCCTGGTTTGCTCTGGATTCCTAAGTCTCTGCCAGCTGTAGCTGCCCCACAAGGCTGGTTCTTTTCTGAACTGCTTCGAATTGCTATTCTGAATCCCTCTAAACTGAATCCTCAAGCTACATATCTCCTTCAGCAGGAAGAGGGGCCTGCCTCGCCTTCCATGCTGGCCTCCTGGTATCCATAGACAAGGAATCTGCTTCTGTCTCTTCCACCTCCCACTCTAGAAACCCAATGTAGCATGTGCGTGTGGGGGGCACTTTCCTTTGGTTTTATATATTTATTAATTTTTTTGGTCTTTTTTGAGACAGGGTCTCCCTGTAGCCACAGCTGACCTGGAACTCAATATGGCCTGGAACTGCTGACCCATCTCTCCAGTCCCCACTTTTCTTTAAAATATGCACCAGGAAGCTAAGGCATGGTGGTACATGCCTGTAATCCTGTCATACAGAAGGTGGAGGCAGGAGTTCAAGGTTATCCTCTGCTGTGTAGTGTGTACCAACCAGCAAGAATTACATAGGAAGATAATGTCTCAAAATAATACAGGGCATAAGGAGCCAGGCATGGTGGCACATGCCTTTAATCCCAGCACTTGAGAGGCAGAGGCAGTCAGATCTTTGTGAGTTCAAGGCCAGCCTGGTCTACAGAGAAAGTTCCAGGCCACCTGGGGCTACAGGGAGACCGTGTCTCAAAAAGAGAAAAACAAAACAAAAATCCAAGCAAACTAAAATGTACAAGGCTGGGGATATAGGTCATTGGTGGAGGGTTTGCTTATCATGCTCAAGTCTAAATTGCATTGTCAGTCCAGCAAAATAATGTACATACAAATATTACACATGCATTACATTCATTCAAATCAATCAAAGCCACCCAGGTAAAGAGTTTGAACTTGTTTGTCCCATGGTTTAGCTTAAATTTAGGAAAAACTAGGATATACTATTTCTCTTCTCTTGGAGCCTATAACCACAGGGAATTATGTCATTTAGTCCTAACAATCTCCTCTGGAGGTGGGTGACATCGTTCAATTTAAGGATGAAGGAAATGAGACTTAAAGGTTAAGTGGCATGCACAAGGTCACACCTGATGTGTCTGATTCTTAATTGTGCTTTTCCATGTTTTAGAATTATTTGTTCTCCCATGAGCAGACCTTCAGAGGCTCACACACTCCGTCTCACATACTTCTGCTTCAGATAGACAGGTTTGTAAAGGAGTCAGAGCCAGCCAGAGGTCACATAGGAAATGCAAAACTGGGACTCAACACAGACAAGAAGTGCCCTCTGGAAACCTGAACACATCTGTCCTCTTTCCCAGCCAGGTGTAGAAATATCTGCAAGAAGTCATGCTCAAGAATCTATATGGTGGGGGGCTGGAGAGATGGCCTAGCGGTTAAGAGTGCTGACTGCTCTTGCAGAGGACCCGGGTTCGATCCCCAGCACCCACATGGCAGCTGAGAAGCGTCTTTAACTCCAGTTCCAGGGGAATCTGACACCCTCTTCTGACCTCTGCGGGCATTGCACGACACAGGTGCACAAACCTACATGCAGACAGTACATTCATACACATAATAAAATTAAAAAAAATTTTAGATAAGGTCTCACTATATAGTCCTGGCTGGTCTAGAACTCACTATGTAAGAAGTCAGGCTGGCCAGGAGTGGTGGCGCACGCCTTTAATCCTAGCACTCAAGAGCCAGAGGCAGGTGGATCTTTGTGAGTTCAAGGCCAGCCTGGGCTACAGAGTGAGTTCCAGGACAGCTGGGGCTACAGGGAGACCCTGTCTCAAAAAGACCAAAAAAAAAAAAAAAATGACGAGACCCAGGACTCTTATTGGTAAAAAAAGAACTAACTNTTTGAGACAGGGTCTCTCTATAGCCCCAGTTGGGCTAGCTTCCGTTTTTTGACTACATAAAATGGTCCAGTTACTGCAAGACTTGAAAGAGACAGGGTTTACCAGTTGGATAACTTAGTAAACGTTCAGATTGCCAAGAGCTGAGAGGGTACGGCTCATTCTGGGCTCCGAAGCCAGATTGCCTAGGCTCAGAACCAGGTTTTTTTTTTAAAAAAAAAATTTTTATTAATTTTATTTATTTCTGTATGTGTATGAATGTACTGTCTGCATGCAGAAGAGGGTGTTGGATTCCCCTGGAACTGGAGTTCTCCTGGAATTGGAGTTTCAGACGGTTCTCTGCCACCATGTGGGTGCTGGGGATCAAACCCGGGTCCTCTGAAAGAGCGGTGGGCGCTCTTAACCGCTAGGCCATCTCTCCAGCTCCTCAGAACCAGGTTTTAACCCTTAAATAGCCTATACCTTGGGTAAACTATGCCTCAGGTTTCTGATATGTGGAAAGAGGGTAACAATAAAACCTATTTCATAGGGTTGTTGTAAGCCCTTGGACATATTCCGCACACAGTAATCGCTCAGAAGTTAGTTTTTAGGAGGGGTGTAGTCCTCAAGGTGTAACCCCAGACAACACTGACAGGAGCAAGCCCCGCCTCCGTCCTACTTGGTCCCACCCTCTCTCAGCCAAATCCTTCCCCTAGCTGGCTGTACGTTCATGTTCATCCTAGGGTCGAGGGGGCGCCAGCGATGAGGGCGACTCTCTGGCCGAAGCAGACGACGCTCTAGCTGACGGCGGCGCTCGTCTGTGGCCAGTGGCAACGGCACTCTAGCCGGCGAATGTGAGAAGCGGGCTTTCACTGGTACGGCCGGCAGGCAGCTATGGCGGCTGTCCGAGGCCTGCGAGTGTCGGTGAAGGCGGAGGCCCCGGCAGGGCAGGCTCTGGGGCTTCCGTCGCCCGAGGTAGAACCCGGCTTGGAGCGCAGCGAGCCGGAGCCCATGGAGGTGGAGGAAGGCGAGCTGGAGATCGTGCCGGTGCGGCGCTCGCTAAAGGAACTGCTCCCGGTACGAGCGGGGGGCGGGGACGAGCCGGAGGTCGCTAGAGTGTCCCTTGCAGGTGGGGGCCAGGCGGGGAGGCAGCAGGCGGCGGGTTGCGGGCGGCGGGAGTCCAGGGACCTGGAGAGGGGTTTGAGGGACGGGGGCCGCCCTGGATCGCGAGAGAGGCGCCCGGAAATAGGTGCCAGGAGGGCTGGAGGAGGCGGGGGAGCTGGGAATAGTTGAGGACAGCGCTGGGCCGCTCCTCGGGTCGGGCTGTGTCCGGAGCGAATACGCTGCGGCCGGCGGGAGATAAAGGGGAGCTGCCGGCAGGAGCAGAACCCGAGCGGCTCTGAAAGGAAGTGTTAGGTGGCGCTGGCTTCCAGGTCTCCTGATGGAGACCGGGTGGGTCCTACCTCGGCGGAGTTGGTGTCTTCTCTTGAAGGGTGGACCTGTCAACTCCACTCACTCTGTTGTGGGTGAGGGTCATCTTGCTCCTGAGCACTAGCTTCCGACTTGCTGTGCAATCAGGAGTATCAAGGGACCAGCAATGGCACATCTTTTGCCACAGTGGGTAGGAAGGGAAATGTTTTGCTTGTGGTTTGGTAGTTATATGCCCAGTTAGAGCTGATCCGAAGTCTGGATAAGTCATTTTCTGCACACAACATGAACTATTTTTAAAAAAAACTGTTAGCAATTCTTTCTTTTCACACTGAAGTTCTGAGAAAAGGCTAAGATAGTGATGGCCAAATAATAACTTTGGGGACAACATAGTGACAATTTTGCCATTTACTACATTATATAATTTAGATTTCACTGCACTTATGATGTAGGTGTCATTCATTCATTCATTCATTCAATTTAACATATATGTATTGCATTCTCACTATGTGCTAGGCGTAATCCTAGGTGATTGATCAAGATCAAACTCCCTCTTGGAGTTAAGTCCTAGTAGGGGATACAGCAAATAATTTCTTTTTGTGTTAAGTGTTACAAAGAAAACAAAACCTGTTAATAGGAGAGAAAGTAGAGCAGCCAGGAGGGTGGGAAGCATTGTGTATCAAGATGTACAGGGAAGTCCACTGTGAGATAGTGACATTTAAGCCACACCATAAATGAAAAGGGGCCAAACGTGGATTGAAAGGGAGCAGGGGCTGGAGAGATGGCTCAGTGGTTAAGAGCACTGACTGCTCTTGCAGAGGACCCAGGTTCGATTCCCAGCACCCACATGGAGGCTAAGAACCATCTTTAAGCAGGGCAAAAAAAAAAAAGAAAAAAAAAAAAAGAAAGGGAGCAATCCTCAGCAGGTATGACAGCAAACACCAAGTCTCTGAGATGGAAACAAGAATTTTTTATTTTTTTTTGAGAAATGTTGAGTTTTGTCTAATGACAAAGGAGAGAGTGAAAAAGAGGTCAGGAACGGAAAGCTAGTCCCATCGCCGACCACCCGCGGCCCCGCGAACATGATCCAAAGAATTGTACAGTGATATATGTAAATCGTGAACAATACAGGGTTTGAGATATTACGTCCTCACAGCCATTGCCGTTTCTGTTCTCAGCTGCCTGGGTGGTGCACAGCTTTATAATCCCAGCACTCCCAAGGCGAGGCAGGCAATGTCTGTGAGTTTGAGGCCAGCCTGTACCACATAGCGAGGATCCAGGTCAGCCAATCTTCATAGTGAGACGCCTAGTCTCAAAACACAGAACAGAAAATTCCATCGTATTTCATTGTGTCGGGCTGTTTTTCCCAGAGATCTATGTGAGTCTGGACTTTGAATTTTCAAGAAGGCGTTTGCTCCACCTGGTGGCTTTTCATGGGAAATTTGTCTAATCAAGGTTGGGGAGATTAGGGACCGTGTCTCATTTTTGACATTTTTCTACTAAAGCTTTTAGAGTTTCATTTACATAGATACCTTCATTGGACAGAATTATTTGATATTTTGAACAGGCTCTGGTCTGGGGTCTAGAAATGACTTCTTGCTAGAATGGCTGATTGCCACTGGGGAGTCACAAAGATGGGATTCTTTTTAAGGGGTTGTTGAAGTGGAGAAGTTTGCTGAAAAGGATTATTTCAGAAAGAACCAGTTGTAAGGCTGCCTTTTATCATGGATATTTGCTGTCAGAATTTCTCACCCTTCCTCTTGTGTTAGGACACAAGCAGAAAATATGAAAACAAGGCTGGAAGCTTCATCACTGGAATTGATGTCACCTCCAAAGTAAGAGACCATGATTTATTTATGTAGTTTGATAAATGAACATAATGATGAACTTGGGCCTTAGGATGTGGCCAGGAAATAGTCTTCCTTTTTGCTTTTTGTTGCGGATTAAAAAAATTTTAAAATACAGTTTCTTTCTTTTTTTTTGGGTCCTGTGGGGGGGAGATTTTTGTTACCTAAGGATATCCTTCTTATTCCTTAAAACATCCTTAAGGGGCTGGAGAGATGGCTAGTGGTTAAAGAGTGCTGACTGCGTCTTGCATAGGACCTGGGTTCTTCCCAGCACCCCCGTGGCCGGCCTAAGAAACCTGTCTTTAACTCCAGCTCCAGGGAAATCAAGCCCTCTTCTGACCTCCGAGTCATTTCATAACCGGTGCACCAACTACATGCAGACAGTCATTCATACACGAGAAAAAAAAATTAAAAAATTTAAAAAAAATTCCACAATTAAACAGACACGAATTTCTGTGTACTTCTCTCTATGAAAAGATAATCTAGCTGCCTCCCAGCACTTGGGAGGCAGAGGCAGGTGGAGTCTCTGTCAGTTCAACGCCAGCCTAGTCTAAAACATAGTGAGTTAATCCAGGAAGAGGGCTAGAGAGACTACATGGAGGATTCTCTCTCAAAAAGACAAAAAAAGAAAAAAAAAAAAAAAAAAGGAAAAGATACTCTATACTGTAATGCTTGTGTTGTTTAATCATTTCCAAGAAAGAGTTTGTATTGTGAATGCGTCGTTTTCTTATATTTTTAATATTTTATTATTTAGACTTTTATGTGTATGAGTGTATTTGCTGCAGTGTAGGTAATACACCATGGTGCTGTGCAATGTCCACAGAAGTCAGAAGACTGTGTATTGGATTCCCACTGGACGCATGGAGTTATAGACAGTTGTCAGCCTTCAAATCGGTGCTGAGAATCAAACCCACATCCTCTGCAAGAGCAGCCAGTGCTTTTAACTGCTGAGCCCCCTCCCCCAGGACTCATTTTTAATATTTTTGTTATTTTTTTTTTTTTTTTTTTTTTTTTTTTTTTTTTTTTGTGTGTGTGTGCACACGTGCCACACCGCCCATGTGGAGGTCAGAGAACAGCCTCAGGTGTTGGTCCTCACTTTCTACCTTGTTTTTGAGCAGGATCTCTCATTTTCCATTACACTGTATACTTTAGGCTAGCTGGCCTGTAAGCTTCTGGGAACCCTGTTGTCTCTATCGCTCTGCTATAGGATGCTGGTTTATAGACTTGTGCCATAATGTCTGACTTTTACATGCATTTTGGAGATACAGACTTAGGTCGTCAGGCTTGTATGGCAAGCACTTTTTTTGCGGGGGGTATTTTTTGAGACAGGGTCGCCCTTTAGTCTCCGCTGGCTTGGAGCTTGCTCTGGAGACCATTTGGCCTTTACTCACAGAGATCTTGCCTGCTTCAGCCTCGGAGTCTGGTTTTAAAGGCGTGTACACCCATGCCCAGCTGAGCAAACACGTTTACGCCACTGGACCAATCGCCGTGGCATCAGGAATTGCTTACTTTAATATTATATTCCTACGCTTTTTTTTTTTTTTGTTTGGGTCTTTTTGAGTAGAAGTGGTCTCCCTGTAGCCCACTTGGGCCCTGAAACGTCACTCTGTAGGCCAGGTTAGCCTTGAACTTCACAGAATCCACCTGCCTCTGCCTGCGGAATGCTGTATTAGGTTTACGCACCACTTCTGGCTTATTTCCACCATTTTATTTTTAATTTTATTTATTTTGTATGTTTATAAATGTACTTTCTGCATGTAGGTCTGTGCACCCATGTCTGCATCGCATGGGAGGTCAGAAGAGGGCGTCGGATTCCCCTGGGACTGGAGTCAAAGACTGTTCTCAGCCCCCAAATCTGGATGCTGGGGATCAAACCGGGGTCCGCTGCAAGAGCGGTCGGAGCTCTTAACCTTTAGGCCATCTCTCCAGCCCCTATTTCCATCTTTTTTTGGGTGTACTTTTCGCGACCGGGTCTCCACTGTAGCCCCAGCTGTCCCTGAACTCACGCTGTAGACCTTGACCGGCCGTTGAACTCACAAAGATCTGCCTGCTTCTGCCTCGCGAGTGCTAGGAATTAAAGGCTGCCCTACCACGCCCAGCAATTATGATGTATAGCTTGATATAGTAATGACGTAAAAACAAAATTTTTTTAAAGGTCATATTTTTGTGCATGCCTTTGATCCCAGTGGCTTGAAGGCCAGAGGCAGGCAGAGCTCTGTGAATTTAAGGCCGCCTGGTGTAGGATAGCATTTCCAGGCCAGCTTGGGGCTACAGGGAGACCCTGTCTTTAAAAAAGTCATACTTAATTTTTTAAAATTTGCTTTCATCAGTCCCTGTACTTAGATTACTAAGGCCAAAAAGAGGAACTGGAGCATCTGCTAGACAGTCCCAGAAAATATGTATAATAAACACCTAGACTTTCTGCGTATTGTCAATAAGAAGTAGTACTCCGCCCAGCAAGGTAGCACTACCGTTAGTCCCAGTACTCAAGAGGCAATGTAGGTGGATCGCTGTGAGTTCAAGTTCAGCCTGGTCTACAAAGCGAGTGAGTTCCAACAGAGATGGGGGTACGGGAGACCCTGTATCAAAAAGCCGCCAACGAAACAAAAACCACGTACACTGGCTGATTGCTCTATAATCCTCCATCCATTTTCTGTTACCATGACATACGGTCCCTGGGGGCACACAGATTTGGTCCTTAACTTGTTACTCGACGATGCAGCGCCCCCTTAGGAGGCTATGCGTTCGTCCGCAGAAGTGGCCTGCGGCAGTAAGCATGAGGATCTAAGTTTTAAATCCCCAACCCCATGCAGAAAACTGGGTGTAGGAGTGTGCACCTATAACCCCAGTGCCTAGGAAGACCTGGCCCCCAACACATGCATACACAATTGTAATAGTTTACCGGGACCCACACATACAACTGCACAAACTAAAGAAGAAGAAGGCTTGTTTGTACTGAGAAGATATCAGTGAACAAATTAGCAGTACTATTGGGAAATAACAGGAGTGTTGCCATTTTACCACAAGCTTTCTGTAGTCAGACCTTCAATTAGTGTGGCAAAGTCGATCTACAATTAGTGAAGCTTCCTGAGAGCCATCAGAAAGTCACAGGTGGATTAAATTTGTTTTGGCTCTTGAGAGAGATTTACAAAGCTGAATATTTTTTCAGCAAAGTATCAGTGCTTTCTGTCACTTAAAAATGAAAACTGGTAATTCCATGGACATAAGGCTGGAATAGAGGAGACAGTTCTTTGCTTCAGTGTTATTTTTAAGTGGGGGTATAGCTTTTTGGGAGTAGACCGTTCAGGCAGACATGATGTGGAAGAGCATAATAGGTGTGATTACCATACCCAAAGACAATGTAAAGAGATGGTGATAGTTGTGGGTTCCTATAAATACAACTATATGTGACTACATATGCCTGACTAACTATTGAGAAACATCCTCCTTAAAGCCTTATATTTTTGTACTCTATTTCTGACACATTGGAAAGTTGAATTTTTTTTTAATATTTTATTTTAGGTGTATGAATGTACTGTCTGCATGTAGGTCCTGTGGCAACCGCATGTTGTGCAAATGCCCAGCAGAGGTCAGAAGAGGGTCTCGGATTCCCCTAGAACTGGGTTACAGACCGTTCTCAGCCGCCCTATGGGTGCTGGGGAGCTAACCGGGTCTCTGCAAGAGCAGTCGTGCTGTTAACCGCTAGCTCCCTCCATCGCCTTTTCATTGAATGTTTGTGGATTACTGTTAAATAATGGAAATAACAAGAAAAGCTATTTTTTTTTTGTCTTTTGGAGCGGGTCCTCCCCCAGCTGCCTGGACTCATCTGTAGACCAGGCTGTCCGTGAACTCCCAGAGATCTGCCTGCTCTGGCCCTTCAGAATGCTGGGATTAAAGGGTGTGTGCCATCATGCCCAGCATAATACCAGAAAACTTTATTTCATTGAGTTCCTACTGGGCATAGTGATAGGTTGTGACAGAATGGAGAGATTCCAAATTACAGCAAGGTTACTGTAGGCTCTTCATATCCAGCCTGAAAATACATTCAAAGCATGTGGTTGCTTATTTCTTCTGACTTATTAGGATTGCAATGTGTTCTAGTTGTAATTTAAACTTTCCTATCTTTTAACTTTTACTTGACTTTTTCTGTCTTTCAGGAAGCAATTGGAAAATGAAAGAACAGCGAGCCAAGCGCTTCCATTTTCGATCAGAAGTAAATCTTGCCCAGAGAAATGTAGCTTTGGACCGTGACATGATGAAGAAAGGTACAGGATGTGGGGGAGAATTCTCCTCATTGTGCCGAGAGTGACTTTCGCTGCCATCACTTCATGCTTCTGGTTTTGCCATGTGTATCCTGTCCTCATCCAGCTACTCCCAGAGAAAGGGATTTTTGAGTCCCCATTCTGAGGTCACCTGCTTAAAGTTATAGTGCTGTGAGGTGTTTCTCAGATGGTAGAGCTAGAAAAAGAGAGCGACTTTTCTAGTGAGGCCCAGAAAATGTCCTCAATTTGTGGCAGAGATGAGATGAGAGCCTTGCTTCTATGGATCCTTTTCATTTGCTTTCATCATAGAGGCATTACTTTACTTTCTTTGCCTTTAAAAACAGTGGAATTGCTGGCGAGATGGCGACCCCCGCCGTGCCCTTTAATCCCAGCACTTGGGAGGCAGAGGCAGGTGGATCTCTGTGAGTTCAAGACCACCTGGTCGACGATAGTGACTCAGGCCAGCTGGTACTAAGGTGAGACACTGTCGTCAAAAAAAAGACAAAAAAAAAAAAAACCAAACCCCAGAACCAAACCACAACAAAAAAGAAACATGGGAATTGTACCTCTGCTTCTTTTGGGGCAATTGGAACACTTTGAGGATTGGTGGGGTGTTTTATTGACAGTGTGAATACATGGCACATACAAATTTCCCAGTAATGCTGGGCACCGTGGTGCAAAGCCGTTATCCCAGCACTTGGGTGCAGACTCGGCAGATCTGTGTAGTTCAAGGCCAGCCTGGTCTACATAATCGAGCTCCAGGCCAACTAGGACTAAAGTGAGAGAGACCCGTCTCAAAAGACCATAAACAAACCAAAAAACCCCAGGATTTCCCAGTAATGTACTATTGTCAAAGAAACCTAAACAAATTGTGCCCTATTTTATTAATGACATTTTGTTCCTTAGAACTCAAAGCAGTTTACAGTGGTTTTGTCTGTGGAGGGGGTGGAGGGTTGTTGGGTGCTAGAGCTGTTACCTGGAATATCATGTATGCAAGTGCTTTACTAACTGGCACGCTATAACCCCTAGACAAATTACTGATTGGTTGGTTGGTTTGGTTAAGGCAGGGTCTCCTGCCTGCATATATGCATAGGTGGCAGTATGCTGCAGTGCCTGCAGAGTCCAAAAGGAGGGCATCAGATCCCGAATGGAACTGGAGTTACTGCAGCAGCATGACATATAGGTGCTGGGAACTGCACGNAAAAAAAAAAAAAGAAAAAAAAAAAAAAGAAAGGGAGCAATCCTCAGCAGGTATGACAGCAAACACCAAGTCTCTGAGATGGAAACAAGAATTTTTTATTTTTTTTTGAGAAATGTTGAGTTTTGTCTAATGACAAAGGAGAGAGTGAAAAAGAGGTCAGGAAGATAGTTAACATAGAAGAAACCAAGGCCCAGAGATGTCCAAGGAATTGTACAGTGTATTGTAATTAGTGAACATCAGGGTTGAGATTTTAGTCCTCACTCCATTGCCATTTTCTGTTCTCAGCTGGCCCTGGTGGTGCACAGCTTTTAATCCCAGCACTCCCAAGGCAGAGGCAGGCAATGACTGTGAGTTTGAGGCCAGCCTGGTCTACATAGCGAGTTCCAGGTCAGCCAAGGCTTCATAGTGAGACCCTGTCTCAAAACAAAACAAAATTCCATCTTTTCATTGTGTCGGGCTGTTTTTCCCAGAGATCTATGTGAGTCTGGACTTTGAATTTTCAAGAAGGCGTTTGCTCCACCTGGTGGCTTTTCATGGGAAATTTGTCTAATCAAGGTTGGGGAGATTAGGGACCGTGTCTCATTTTTGACATTTTTCTACTAAAGCTTTTAGAGTTTCATTTACATAGATACCTTCATTGGACAGAATTATTTGATATTTTGAACAGGCTCTGGTCTGGGGTCTAGAAATGACTTCTTGCTAGAATGGCTGATTGCCACTGGGGAGTCACAAAGATGGGATTCTTTTTAAGGGGTTGTTGAAGTGGAGAAGTTTGCTGAAAAGGATTATTTCAGAAAGAACCAGTTGTAAGGCTGCCTTTTATCATGGATATTTGCTGTCAGAATTTCTCACCCTTCCTCTTGTGTTAGGACACAAGCAGAAAATATGAAAACAAGGCTGGAAGCTTCATCACTGGAATTGATGTCACCTCCAAAGTAAGAGACCATGATTTATTTATGTAGTTTGATAAATGAACATAATGATGAACTTGGGCCTTAGGATTTGCAGGAAATATGCTTCCTTTTTGCTTTTGTTGCTGGATTAGAAAAAAATTTTAAAATACATTTTCTTTCTTTTTTTTGGTCCAGTGAGGGGGGATATTTTTGTTACCTAAGGATATCCTTCTTATTCCTTAAAACATCCTTAAGGGGCTGGAGAGATGGCTCAGTGGTTAAGAGTGCTGACTGCTCTTGCAGAGGACCTGGGTTCTATTCCCAGCACCCACGTGGCTGCTAAGAACTGTCTTTAACTCCAGCTCCAGGGAAATCCAATGCCCTCTTCTGACCTCCGAGGCATTGCATAACACGGTGCACCAACCTACATGCAGACAGTACATTCATACACATTAAAAAAAAATTTAAAAAATTAAAAAAAAATTCCTTAAAACAGACAGCATTTCTGTGTACTTCTCTCTATGAAAAGATAATCTAGCTGCCTCCCAGCACTTGGGAGGCAGAGGCAGGTGGATCTCTGTCAGTTCAAAGCCAGCCTGGTCTACATAGTGAGTTCCAGGAAGGCTGAGGCTACAGGGAGATTCTCTCTCAAAAAGACAAAAAAAAAAAAAAAAAGATCCCATACCTACCCACTGTCACAGTACTTCCTGTCTGTAAGCATCACGGTGTTTGCTAAGCCAGGGCCGGGCCTGGGAGGCAGGGAAGAAGGAAGACATTTACATCTCCACGTCACCCTGGTGCTGCAGGCGCTCACTGGTCTCTGGGCCTGGCCACCGGCCATTACTCTGAAGCCAGGAGTCACCCTAGGGCCTGACCAGATGCCAAGCACTTTGCTCTCCACTCTCCCTCAATGACCCATGCCAGCTTGTGCTCCCTTGGGCTAGGGCTGCTCTGGGTCAGGGCTGTAGCGTTGGATAAAGGATGCCCAGAGTTCCACGGGGGCAGATGGCTCTGTCCATCCTTGAGGCAATGCGTGCTGTGCGGGGGCCCTCTGCTTCCCACCGCACTCTTCACCTTATCCTGTGGCTTCGGAGGCAGAGCCCAGCCTGCTGCTCTCGCTCCCTGTGTGGGCAGCAGGCTGACCAAGCTCTGCCCGAGACAGCATGATAGATGGGAAAAATTAAGGGAAAGCCCCCCCCCAGGCTGACTGAAGTCTCTTAGGAGTTGAAAATCAAGAGT
>VZQC01003749.1:996211-1023839 GCA_009823505.1 Rhizomys pruinosus | reverse complement strand
TTTTTTTTGGTCTTTTTGAGGTAGGGTCTCCCTGTAGCCCCAGCTGGCCTGGAACTCACTCTGTAGACCAGGTTAGCCTTGAACTTCACAGAGATCCACCTGCCTCTGCCTGCGGAGTGCTGGGATTAAAGGTGTACGCCACCACTTCTGGCTTATTTCCACTCTTTTTTTTTTAATTTTATTTATTTTGTATGTGTATGAATGTACTGTCTGCATGTAGGTCTGTGCACCCATGTCATGCAGTGCCTTGGAGGTCAGAAGAGGGCGTCGGATTCCCCTGGGACTGGAGTCAAAGACTGTTCTCAGCCACCATCTGGATGCTGGGGATCAAACCCGGGTCCTCTGCAAGAGCGGTCGGAGCTCTTAACCTCTAGGCCATCTCTCCAGCCCCTATTTCCACTCTTTTTTTTGTCTTTTCGAGACAGGGTCTCCCTGTAGCCCCAGCTGTCCTGGAACTCACGCTGTAGACCTGGCCTGCCTTGAACTCACAAAGATCTGCCTGCTTCTGCCTCCGGAGTGCTAGGATTAAAGGCTGCGCTACCACGCCCAGCATTATAATAGTATATCTTGATATAGTAGATGCTTAAAAGCAAAAATTTTTTAAAAGTCATATTTTTGTGCATGCCTTTGATCCCAGTGCTTGAGAGGCAGAGGCAGGCAGATCTCTGTGAATTTAAGGCCAGCCTGGTGTATATAGCAAGTTCCAGGCCAGCTGGGGCTACAGGGAGACCCTGTCTTTAAAAAAGTCATACTTAATTTTTTAAAATTTGTCTTTCTCAGTCTGTCTTAGATTACTTAAAGGCCAAAAAGAGAACTGGATCATCTTCTAGACAGTCAAGAAAATTGTATAAAGTAAAAATGAATGTTTGCTTATTGTAAATAAGAAGTAGAGTACTCAGCCAAGCATGGTAGCACATACCTTTAGTCCCAGTACTCAAGAGGCAGATGTAGGTGGATCTCTGTGAGTTCAAGTTCAGCCTGGTCTACAAAGCGAGTTCCAGGCCAGCTGGGGCTACAGGGAGACCCTGTCTCAAAAAGACAAAAGAAAAAAAAAAAGTACACGGCTAGATTGCTCTTAATCCTACATCATTTTCTGTTACATGAAATAGGTACATGGGAAAAAAGAGTTGGTACTTAAATTGTTACTAAAGGATGAGGCTAGGAGGATATAGCTTAGTCAGGAAAGTGCCTGCTCAGTAAGCATGAGGATCTAAGTTTTAAATCCCCAACCCCATGCAGAAAACTGGGTGTAGGAGTGTGCACCTATAACCCCAGTGCCTAGGAAGACCTGGCCCCAAACACATGCATACACATGTGTATATGTACCTACCCACACATACACTGCACACACTAAAGAAAGAAGAAGCTTGTTTGTACTGAGAAGATATCAGTGAACAAATTAGCAGTACTATTGGGAAATAACAGGAGTGTTGCCATTTTACCACAAGCTTTCTGTAGTCAGACCTTCAATTAGTGTGGCAAAGTCGATCTACAATTAGTGAAGCTTCCTGAGAGCCATCAGAAAGTCACAGGTGGATTAAATTTGTTTTGGCTCTTGAGAGAGATTTACAAAGCTGAATATTTTTTCAGCAAAGTATCAGTGCTTTCTGTCACTTAAAAATGAAAACTGGTAATTCCATGGACATAAGGCTGGAATAGAGGAGACAGTTCTTTGCTTCAGTGTTATTTTTAAGTGGGGGTATAGCTTTTTGGGAGTAGACCGTTCAGGCAGACATGATGTGGAAGAGCATAATAGGTGTGATTACCATACCCAAAGACAATGTAAAGAGATGGTGATAGTTGTGAGGTTCCTAGAAATACCACTAGATGTGACTACATCTGCCTGCTAACTAGTTGAAACATCTCCTGAAAACCTTATATTTTTGTACCTCTATTTCTGCACTTGGAAAGTTGAGATTTTTTCATTGTAATTTTTTTTTTAATGTGTATGAATGTACTGTCTGCATGTAGGTCTGTGCACCCATGTTGTGCAATGCCGCAGAGGTCAGAAGAGGGTCTCGGATTCCCCTGGAACTGGAGTTACAGACGGTTCTCAGCCGCCATGTGGGTGCTGGGGATCTAACCGGGTCCTCTGCAAGAGCAGTCGGTGCTCTTAACCGCTAGGCTCTCTCTCCAGCTCCCTATTTCATTGTAATTTTTTGGTGTGATTACTGATTATAAATGAAATACCAGAAAACTTTTTTTTTTTTGTCTTTTTGAGACGGGGTCTCCCCAGCTGGCCTGGAACTTACTCTGTAGACCAGGCTGTCCTTGAACTCACAGAGATCTGCCTGCCTCTGCCTCCAGAATGCTGGGATTGAGGTGTGCGCCATCATGCCCAGCATAATACCAGAAAACTTTATTTCATTGAGTTCCTACTGGGCATAGTGATAGGTTGTGACAGAATGGAGAGATTCCAAATTACAGCAAGGTTACTGTAGGCTCTTCATATCCAGCCTGAAAATACATTCAAAGCATGTGGTTGCTTATTTCTTCTGACTTATTAGGATTGCAATGTGTTCTATTTGTAATTTAACTTTCCTATCTTTCTTTTACTTTGACTTTTCTGTACTTTCTAGGAAGCAATTGAAAAGAAAGAACAGCGAGCCAAGCGCTTCCATTTTCGATCAGAAGTAAATCTTGCCCAGAGAAATGTAGCTTTGGACCGTGACATGATGAAGAAAGGTACAGGATGTGGGGGAGAATTCTCCTCATTGTGCCGAGAGTGACTTTCGCTGCCATCACTTCATGCTTCTGGTTTTGCCATGTGTATCCTGTCCTCATCCAGCTACTCCCAGAGAAAGGGATTTTTGAGTCCCCATTCTGAGGTCACCTGCTTAAAGTTATAGTGCTGTGAGGTGTTTCTCAGATGGTAGAGCTAGAAAAAGAGAGCGACTTTTCTAGTGAGGCCCAGAAAATGTCCTCAATTTGTGGCAGAGATGAGATGAGAGCCTTGCTTCTATGGATCCTTTTCATTTGCTTTCATCATAGAGGCATTACTTTACTTTCTTTGCCTTTAAAAACAGTGGAATTGCTGGGCGAGATGGCGCGTGCCTTTAATCCCAGCACTTGGGAGGCAGAGGCAGGTGGATCTCTGTGAGTTCAAGACCAGCCTGGTCTACATAGTGAGCTCCAGGCCAGCTGGGACTAAAGGGAGACCCTGTCTCAAAAAAAAGAAAAAAAAAAAAAACCAAACCCCAAACCAAACCAAACAAAAAAGAAACAGTGGAATTGTACCTCTGCTTCTTTTGGGGCAATTGGAACACTTTGAGGATTGGTGGGGTGTTTTATTGACAGTGTGAATACATGGCACATACAAATTTCCCAGTAATGCTGGGCACCGTGGTGCAAGCCTTTAATCCCAGCACTTGGGTGGCAGACTCGGGCAGATCTGTGTGAGTTCAAGGCCAGCCTGGTCTACATATCGAGCTCCAGGCCAACTAGGACTAAAGAGAGAGACCCTGTCTCAAAAAGACCAAAAACAAAACCAAAAAACCCCAAATTTCCCAGTAATGTACTATTGTCAAAGAAACCTAAACAAATTGTGCCCTATTTTATTAATGACATTTTGTTCCTTAGAACTCAAAGCAGTTTACAGTGGTTTTGTCTGTGGAGGGGGTGGAGGGTTGTTGGGTGCTAGAGCTGTTACCTGGAATATCATGTATGCAAGTGCTTTACTACTGAGCTATAACCCTAGACAAATTACTGATTGGTTGGTTGGTTTGGTTAAGGCAGGGTCTCCTGCCTGCATATATGCATAGGTGTCTGTATGTGCAGTGCCTGCAGAGGCCAGAAGAGGGCATCAGATCCCCTGGAACTGGAGTTACTGACAGCTATCAGTGACTATTTAGGTGCTGGGAACTGCACCCTGGTCCTGTAGAAGAGCATCCAGTGCTCATAACTGCTGAGCCCTCTGTCTAGCTCCCTCCTGAGTAATTTTAATGTGCAGCTAGGGTTGAGAACCATTGATTTTGAACTAAAGTTCTGAATCTCAACTGCCTAGATTCAGATACACTTTGTAGCTCTTTAGCTATGTGTACAGGTACACAAGTGTGTGTGCATGTGGAGGCCAAAGGATAACCTCAGTTGTTCTCAAGGCACTGTCTGCCCTTCACTCTATCTATCTATCTATCTATCTATCTATCTATCTATCTATCTATCTATCTATCATTTTTGAGACCAGTTCTCTCACTGTAGATTTTTTTTGAGACCAGTTCTATCACTAGTAGATTAGGCTGGCTGGCTGCCTTCGAACCCTAGGGATCAGCACACCTCTCCACTGCTAGGATTACACCTGTGTCACATCTGGCTTTTTATGTGGATTCTGAGGATTGAACTCAGATCCTCATGCTTACAATGCAACACTTTGCTCACTGAGCCAGTGCCATCTCCCTAGTTCTTGCCTTTTCTTTGGTGGTGGTGATTTTTTTTTTTTTTTGAGGCAGACTCTCTTGTATCTCAACCTCACTATAAATTTGCTGTGGAACTGCTATGACCTTGAAGTTCTGACCTTCCTTCCTCTGTTTCCTAAGTGTTGTGCTGGGATTACAGGTGTGCACCACTACAACTGTTTGGTTTTGCTTTTCATCTCTTTAGTTATCTACTTCACTGTCCTCTCCAACGAAATATGTGTATGTAGTTTTTTTGTTGTTGTTATTTTTGAGACAGGGTCTCCCTTTAGTCCTAGCTGGCCTGGATGGAGCCTACTCTGTAGACCAGGCTGGCCTTGAACTCACAGAGATCCACTTGCCTCTGCCTTCTCAGTGTTGGGATTAAAGGCATGTATTACCACACAAATTTCTTTTTCTTTCTTTTTTTTTTTATAATCAAGGGTTTTTTAAATTTAAATTTTATTTATTTTTGTATGTGTATAAATGTACTGTCTGCATGTAGGTTTGTGCACCTGTGTCGTGCAATGCTGCGGAGGTCAGAAGAGGGTGTCGGATTCCCCTGGAACTGGAGTTAAAGACGGTTCTCAGCCGCCATGTGGGTGCTGGGGATTGAACCCGGGTCCTCTGCAAAAGTGGTCAGAGCTCTTAACCGCTAGGCCATCTCTCCAGCCCCTATTTTTTTTTAATTATTTCTTATGTATATGAATGTACTGTCTGTATGTAGGTCTGTGCACCTGTGTTGTGCAGTGCCACGGAAGTCAGAAGAGGGTGTTGTTCGTATTCCCCTGGAACTGGAGTTCTCCTGGAAGTGGAGTTACGGATGGTTCTCAGCCGCCACGTGGGTGCTGGGGATCGAACCCGGGTCCTCTGCAAGAGCAGTTGGTGTTCTTAACCACTAGGCCATCTCTCCAGCTCCCAAAGTACCCTTTTTTTTTTTGGTATTTTTGAGACAGGGTCTCCCTTTAGTCCCAGCTATCCTGGAGCTCGCTCTGTAGACCAGGATGGCCTCGAACTCACAGAGATCCACCTGCCTCTGCCTCCCAAGTGCTAGGATTAAAGGCGTGCGCCACCACGCACAGCAAAGTACCCATCTTTAAATAGCATTTTTTCTCCTCTTCTTTTTTTTTTTTTTTGGCTATTGAGGTTTTAGATTTCCTTATGTAGTCCTTATGTCAGATATGAGACTTTGGCAAATGTTTCCCCATTTTATGAGTTGTCTCTTCATTCTGATGCTTATTTCCTATAGTGTGCAGAAGCTTTTTGGTTTGATGTAATTGCCTTTGTCCTTGGTCTGGTTTGTTTTTGTTTACTGTGTTTGGGGATAATGTCCAAAGAATCCTTTCCTTCCCAGTGACCCGAAGCTTTCGCCTTATTTTCTCATGAATATATTTATTTCATGTCTTTATGTATCTTGTTATCTAATTATATATTATCTATATATATATATATATTATATATTATATATCTATATATATTTATATATATATTTTTTAGGGGGCTTCTTTTTGAGACAGGGTGTCTTTGTAGCCCAGCTGGCCTTGAACTCCTGTAGACCAGGCTGGCCTTGAACTCACAGAGATCCACTTACCTCTGCCTCCCAAGTGCTGGGATTAAAGGCATGCACCACCATGCCTGTCTTATATTTAAGTCTTTTTCAGTTGTGTCCAACCTATAGCCTGTGGACCTAAAACATTATGAGATTTTGGTGTATCTGGTTTTTGTTGTGTTTTGTTTTGTAACTTGATTACGCAGTTCTCCAGCCTGAACTCTGTAGATGGACAAGATCGTGTTGCAATGTTAGAAGATTAGACATGGCCCCATCTGTTTTGAGTTGATAACAAGTGCTAGCAAGAATGTGGAGAAAAGGAACTTTGCTTATTACTATGACAAAATACCTGACAGAAACAATTTTTTTTTTTTTTTGGTCTTTTCGAGACAGGGTCTCACTGTAGCCCCAGCTGTCCTGGAACTCACACTGTAGACCAGGCTGGCCTTGAACTCACAAAGATCCGCCTGCCTATGCCTCCTAAGTGCTAGGATTAAAGGCGTGCGCCACCACGCCTGGCTTTGACAGAAACAATTTAAGGAAGGATGAGTTCATTTTGGCTTAAGTCTGTCATGGTAGGGAAGGTAATATGGAGCAGTTTGATTGATGACAGTGGGAATGTGTGACAGAGAAAGGCTGGAGCAGAGGTGGGGATGTTTAAAGGCCTGTGCCTAGTGACCTGGTTCCTCCAACTTGTCTCCACCTCTTGAAGGCTACTGTCTATAACCTTCAAAATAACGTCCAAAGCTGAGGATCAAGCCCTTAAAATATGAGTCTATAGTGGATAGTCATATTTAGATTATAACAGGAACCTTTGTACACTGTGAGTAGAAATGTAAATTAGTATAACCACTGTGGAAAACAGTATGGAATTCCCTCAAGAGATTTAAAAATAGTACGAGTATATGACCCAGCAGTCTCAATTTGAGCATATATAAAGAAAATCAATATGTGAAGACATGTTTGTTGTTTATTGTAGCATTATTCACATAGCCAAGATAGGCAAGTTAAATATCCACCAGCTGATTTTTTTGGGGGTGGGGAGGAGGGTGTGGTGGTGCTAGAGGTTAAACCCAAGGCTAGGTAAGCACTCTATCTCTGAGCTGCAGCTCCCCCGAGTTGCTGAATAGATTAATAAAATGTGGTACATGCACATATTGGAATAATTTTCATCTATAAAGAAAGGAAGAAATCCTGTCATTTGTGACAACATGGAAGCAAGTAGAGATCATTATGTAAGCAAAATAAGCCTGACAGACAATGATAAACACCTTGAGATCCCACTCATGAAATCTAAACAAGATGAACTCAATAAGAGTAGAGTCATGGGGCTGGAGAGATAGCCTAGTGGTTAAGAGTGCAGACTGCTCTTGCAGAGGACCCGGGTTCGATCCCCAGCACCCACATGGCGGCTGAGAAATGTCTTTAACTCCAGCTCCAGGGGAATCCAACACCCTCTTCTGACCTCCGCGGCACTGCACAACACAGGTGCACAGACCTACGTGTACACAGTACATTCATACACATACAAAAATAAATTAAAAAAATAAAATTATTATTAAAAAAAGAGTAGAGAATCAAATGATGGATACCAGAAGCTGGGGAGAGGAGGAAGGATAGAGGGGTCAGAAGAAGTTGATGAGTGGGTACCAAGTTGTAGTTAGGAATTGAGAAGCTCTGGTTTGCTGGGCTTGGTACCACACGCTTTTTTTTTTTTTTTTTTTAATTTATTTCTGTCTGTGTATGAATGTTGCTGTCTTCATGCAGGTCTGTGCACCCCGTGCTGTCGTGCACTGCCGCGGAAGGTCAGAAGAAGGGGTCGGATTCTCCTGTAACTGGAGTAGTTCTCCTGGAATTGGAGTTTCAGACGGTCTCAGCTGCCATGTGGGTGCTGGGGATCGCACCCGGGTCCTCTGTAAGAGCGGTCGGCGCTCTTAACCTGCTAGGCCATCTCTCCAGCCCCGCCACAACGCTTTTTTTTTTTTTTTTTTTGGTCTTTTTGGACAGGGTCTCCCTGTAGCCCCTAGCTGTCCTGGAACTCGCTATGTGACCAGCTGGCCTGAACTCACCAAAGATCCGCCTGCCTCTGCCTCCAGTGCAGATTAAAAGGCGTGCGCCACCCACGCCCCCGCCACACGCTTTTAATCCTAGCATTCAGGAGGCAGAGGCAGGTGGTTCTCTGTGATGGAAGCCAGCCTGGTCTACATAGAGAGTTCTAGACCAGCTGGAGCTATAGGAGAAACCTATCTCAACCCCCCCCAAAAAAGCTCTGGTTGTGATATTACATCATAGGGTGATTATAGATAATGGTTATGTAATGTGTATTTCAAAAGTACTATAGAAGAGAGTTTGAACATTTTCTAAATTTTTTTTTTTTAATTTTATTTATTTCTGTTGTGTTTGTGTACTGTCTGCATGCAGGTCTGTGCACCCGTGTCATGCAATGGCGGAGGTCGAAGAGGGTATTGGATTCCCCTGGAACTGGAGTTCTCCTGGAATGAGCCTGGATTGGATTCAGCGGGTTCTCAGCCGCCAGTGGGCGCGGGGGATCGAACGGGGGCCTCTGGAAGAGCGGTCGGTGTCTTAACCGCTAGGCCATCTCTCCAGCTCGAGTTTGAACGTTATCACCGAAAGGTATAATAGATGGCAAGTTTTTTTTTTTTTTTTTTTGTCTTTTTGAGACAGGGTCTCCCTGTAGCCCCAGCTGTCCTGGAACTCACTCTTAGACCAGGCTGGCCTTGAACTCACAAAGATCCGCCTGCCTCTGCCTCCCAAGTGCTAGGATTAAAGGTGTGCGCCACCATGCCCGGCTAGGTTTTGTTTTACTTTGTTTTTGAGACAGGACTCTTCTGAAACTTACTATGTAGCCCAGGCTAACCTTGAGTTCTTATTAATCCTTCTGTTCGCCTCTGAGTGATTAGCCTGGTTCTGCTAGATACAGACATGAACTAGCATCCCCAGCTGAGGAATGATAGTTTTTGGAGATAGCTGTAGTCAACCCAATTTAAACATTATACAGTCTATGTGCATATTGAAATATTAATGTTAATATGTATACATTTTCTGGTTTGGGGTTTTTTTGTTTTTTTTTTTTGGTCTTTTGAGACAGGGTCTCCCTATAGTTCTGGCTGTCCTGAAACTCGCTATGTACACCAGGCTGGCCTTGAACTCACAGAGATCCACCTGCCTCTGCCTCCCAAGGTCTAGGATTAAAGGTGTACACCACTGCCCAGTGTAAATTTCCTGGGTTTTTTTGGGTTTTTTTTTGTTGTTATTGTTTTTTTTTTTTTTTTTTTTTTTTGAGACAGGGTTCCTTGTAGCCCAGGTGTCTTGGAACTCCTATGTACACCAGGCTGGCCTCACTTTAATTTATCAGCACTCGTGGAGGCAGAGGCAGGAGCATCTCTGTAAGATCTAGGCCAGCTGGTCTACATAGTGAATTCCAGGCCAGCTGGGACTAAGGGAGACCCTGTCTCTCAAAAAGACCAATAAAAAAAAATTTTGGGAATAATAGGAACTGAATTTGTCCCAGAATTGCTTCAAAAAGGGAGAAAGGAAGGTAAATTACAGGGGTCCCAGTTTTATGTGGGATGTTTTATTTGCCCAAGATAAAAAATTTATATTAATTATACAGATCAGTGGGTTTCTGTCATTTTCATATGTATATATAATGTTTAGTTCAATGATATAAGACTAACATGCTTTACCTTATCCTTTGTTTCACAGTTCTTTTGAATAATTGTTTCTTTCAGCTTATTTTTCTGGTGGACACATGTTACTATACCTGTTATAAGAAGTACTAGTAAGCTGCACAGTAGCAGGTTTGAAAATTCCTGTCTGGGACTGGAGAGATAACCTAAGGTTAAGCGCACGGCCTGACTCTTGCAGAGGACCCGGGTTCGATCCCCAGCACCACCCCATGGCGGCTAAGAAACCATCTGTAACTCAAATTCCGGGAGAACTCCATTCCATGGGAATCCAACACCCTCTTCTGAAATCCCAGGCATTGAACAACACTGGTGCACAAACCTACAATGCAGATAGTACACTCATACACATACAAAAATAAATAAAATAAAAAAAATAGACAAATTCTGTCTTGTTTTTCTCAGCAATCCCTAAAGTGAGACTAGAGACAATCTACATTTGCGGAGTAGATGAGATGAGCACCCAGGATATCTTTTCCTATTTTAAAGAATATCCTCCAGCACACATTGAATGGTTGGATGATACCTCCTGTAAGTACATCCATATTTTCTGTTTAATACTCTTTTGCTTACGATTTTTTAAAGCATTCTTGCTAACTGTGATCGTAGATAATTGGCCCATAAAATTGTTTATGCTTTAAAAAATTACCATTGATGCGGCTGGAAGATGGCTAGTGGGTTAAGAGGCCCGACCTGCTCTTGCAGAGGACCACGGGTTTGATTGTCCCAGCAACCACAGTGGCGGCTGGAGAACCATCTTTAACTCCAGATCCCGGGAGAATCCAACACCTCATTCTGCCTCTGAGCACTGCCAAGACACGGTGCACTTAAACCTAGATGCAGATAGAACATTCATACACATAAAAAAGAACAAAAAATTTAACATTCATTAAAAAAATATTACCCATTGAATCCAGGCGTGGTGTGTGCTGCCTTTAATCCTAGTACTTGGGAGGCAGAGCAGGTGGATCTCTTTGAGTCAAAGACTGGCTTGTTTACAGAGTGAGTTCCAGGCCGCTGGGGCTACAGGGAGACCCCTGTCTCAAAAGGACAAAAAAAAAAACAAAAAAATTGCCACAAAGAGAACCATAGTGCTCCATAATGCATATCCCTAGATATTCTGAGACAGCCCAGAGGTGATGACCCAGGCTGTTTGTAACTGGTATCCGAGTCTAATATACATGATGATGCCTCTCTAAGACCCACCATTTCTCAGAGGATACATGGGGCTTTTTTCAGGGCTCTGGATGTTGTTGCTGTTTGCCTTTCAGTTATCAGGGGATTGGCTACTTCTCAGTGTCTCTGACCTATACTAGAGTGTTCTGATGCTGCAACAGACCTCACACCTCTACTTGCTGTGCACTGTGTTTTCTGGAATGTCGTCTACTTGCCGTCACCTGTGAATGTCCAGCTTGTAAGCCAGCTGTCCTCTGACCTCTTTTGCTGGCTGCCACTTCTGCTCTTTGGTAGCCTGGCTTTACTTGCTACCAGCTAGCTGACTTACTAGATAGTATAGCTGGGACAAAACTAGTCTCCTCATCTCAGCTCTTTTGAATGGGTATGACAGTTTATGTTTTTCATCGAAAGGACATTGGACTGAACAGAAGCTTTTTTCTTTTTGTTATTTTGTTTAGCTTACACACTATCCAAAATCAGGGGACTCAGTAAATTTTTTTCTTAAAGGACCAGATAGTAAATGCTTGGGGCTTTATACCTTATTTGGTCCCTGTAACATCTATTCAGCTCTGCTTTTGGCTATCAGCAGGATATAAACCAATAATACATCTAGTACTTTTCCAGTAGTACTTCCTTTACAAAACTAGGCAGTGGATATGTAGTTTATTGTGTATGTATACCTAAATACAGGTGATAAAACTAATCTGCAATAACAAACAGACCGAACTTCAAACTAGAGCTAACGGGATATAAGAGTGAGAGGCTTCGATATTCCGACTGTTAGGAACAATGGACGCTAGCTCATCGTATTCTAACAAGGTCGGCAGGCCTATTGAAAATTGCTGTCAAGGAGCTGTTTGAAAAAAGTCAACTACGTGCGTATGCTCCAATTGTCTGCCCAAGGCTACATGGCCTGTATTGCTAACACAAATTGTCTGCCCAAGGCTACATGGCCTGTATTGTTAACCAAATTGTCTGCCCAAGGCTACATGGCCTGTATTGCTAACCAACTTGTTTGCCCAAGGCTAAATGGCCAGTATTGCTAACCAAATTGTCTGCCCAAGGCTACGTGGCCTGTATTGCTAACCAAAGTGAGTCTTCAGATCTTTATTTCCCAAACTGAGGTAAACAGATAACATAATTTTGAGAAATACTGTTTGTAACAGAGTTAAAGAGGCTTGCTTTCTACCAGGCTTCTCAAATCCTTTTTCTTGCTAAATTAAACTACTTTAAAGTCATGGGGGCTGTCATACTAGTGTCCATATGTCCCATGAATATCTTCTTTAAAAAAAAAAAAAAATCAACCAACCATCTTCATGGTAGAACATCATTTAGCCTCCACATAGAAGACAACGCCTGCCGAGGCCATTTTCTCTTTCTTTCAATTTCCTGTGACAAACATCTCTGACAACCAGTTGCCACTGGGGAGAAGGGTTTTGTTTGGTTCACCCTATCTCCTGGGTCCACGTTCTCCTAGAGGGAGCCCCACCTAGGACCTCGAGGTCAGGCCCTGGGGCCGGCACTGGACAGGACCGGCCTGGGAAGCGCTGGCTTATTGGCTGCCCCCCCCCCCTCTTTTTTTTTTGCGCNCTGCTCCCCCCTGCCTGCTGCCCTACAGAGTGCTGAAACTCTAAACGCTGAGGCCAGCCTGCGTGTACCCATCCAGGTGACGTCTTCCAGATCCACGCTGGGGCTAATCAAGGACCAACCCCTTGCTCTTCCAAACCAAAAACACAAAAAAACAAAACCAAACACAAACACAACAAACAATAACAACAAAAAATACGCCACATAGACACACCACGGAAATTTACACCTGGCATGCGTGGTGTACACTTTAATTCCTAGCACTTGGGAGTCAGACGCAGGTGGATCTCTTTGAGTTCAAGGCCACTCTGGTCTATACATCAGCTCGAGTTTCAGGACACCAGAACTATGGGAGATCTTGTCTCGAAAAAGACAAAAAATATAGAAACCAAAAACCCCAAACCAGAAAACTGTATATTACATATTACATTATCATTTCAACTATGCACATAGACATGTATAATGCTTTAACATTGGTTGACTACAGCCTATCGTCCAAAAACTACTCATTCCTCACGCTGGGGAACTGCTAGTTCATGTCTGTTACACCCTAGCATCCAAGAGCTGAAAACAGAGGATTATAAGATCCAAGGTTAGCCTCGGGCTACATAGTAAGTTTCAGAAGAGTCCTGTCTCAAAAAACAAAGTAAAACAAAACCTGTAGCCCGCGCATGGTGGGGCACACCTTTAATCCTAGCACTTGGGGCAGGACCAGAGGCACGCGGATCTTTATGAGTTCCAATGGCCAGCCTGGTCTAAGAGGTGAGTTCCAGGACAGCTTGGGGTTTCAGGGAGACCCCTGTCTCAAAAAGACAAAAAAAAAAAAAAAATAACTCACCTCTGGCCATCCCATATCTATATCTCATGCCCTTTCATGGTGATACGTTTCAACTCCCGAGTGGAGAGCCATGCCTACCGCGGTTAAGAGCACGAACCCGCTCATTAAAGAAGCGACCCGCGATTCGCATCCCCCCAGCGCCCACCTACTGGCTGCTGCAGACTGCTCTGCTCCACTCCATCTTCCAGAGCAACTCAGTACCAGTGCGGATCCAATACGCCTCTACTGACCGTCCGCAGCATTAGAGCCATTAGAACTACACGGGTGCATTACAGACCTGCTCCATGCAGACAGACATCTCCATACACACTACAGAAATAATAAAAAATTAAATAAAACAAAAAAATCCTCTTAGAAAATTTCAAACTCATGCTTGCTATAGTACTTTTGAAAATACACATTTCAATAAGCTCATTCATGATTCTCTATAATACACCCTTATGCACTGCTATATCATCCAACCAGCCACGCTTCTCTTTGCGGGGGGTTTGAGATACTTTCTCCTTATCAGCGCTCCAGCCTGAAGTCTAAGACACTTCTCTACTCTACGACCAGGGCTCGGCTTCCATCACAGAGAACACCTGCTCTTGCCATGCCGCTGAATGCTAGGATATCTAAAAGCGTGTGGGGGGGCGTGGTGAGGCACCGCCTTAATAATCCCTAGCCACTCTATGTGAGGAGGAGAGCACGACGGATCTGTCTTGTGAAGATTCAAGGGCCCGCCTGGCGCTACATTGTGATCTCCCGGCCAGCTGGGGCTACGGGAAGACACCCTGTCCTCAAAAAAGACCAAAAAAAAAAACCCAAAAAAAAAAAAAAAATAGGGCCTTGGAGAGATGGCCTAGGCAGTTAAAAGCGCCCCCGACGTCTTAACAGCAGCGACCGCCCGGGGTTTCGATCTCCCCCCCCACATGCAGCTGAGACCCCCTGTCTGAAACTCCATATGCCAGGAGAATCCAGTTCCCACAGGACGAACCGACACCCTCTTCCCTCGCACCTCCGCGGCCATCTGCATCGCCAGCATATGGGTGCACAGTACGTTCCATGCAGACAGTCACCACTTTCTCCACACACAGTTCACAGAAATTAAATTAAAATTATTATTGTTGTTTTTTTTTTTTTTGAGACAGGGTTTCCTTGTAGCCCCAGCTGTCTTGGAACTCACTATGTACACCAGGCTGGCCTCACTTTAATTTCAGCACTCTGGAGGCAGAGGCAGGAGCATCTCTGTAAGATCTAGGCCAGCTTGGTCTACATAGTGAATTCCAGGCTAGCTGGGGCTACAGGGAGACCCTATCTCAAAAAGACCAAGAAAAAAAAATGTTTGGGAATAATAGGAACTGAATTTGTCCCAGAATTGCTTCAAAAAGGGAGAAAGGAAGGTAAATTACAGGGGTCCCAGTTTTATGTGGGATGTTTTATTTGCCCAAGATTTAAAAAATTTATATTAATTATACAGATCAGTGGGTTTCTGTCATTTTCATATGTATATATAATGTTATAGTTCAATGATATAAGCTAACATGCTTTACCTTATCCTCTTGTTTCACATTCTTTTGAAATAATTGTTTCTTTCAGCTTATTTTTCTTGTGGACACATGTTACTATACCTGTTATAAAGAAGTACTAGTAAGCTGCACAGTAGCAGGTTTGAAAATTCTGTCTGGGACTGGAGAGATAACCTAGCGGTTAAGAGCACCGACTGCTCTTGCAGAGGACCCGGGTTCGATCCCCAGCACCCACATGGCGGCTAAGAACCATCTGTAACTCCAATTCCGGGAGAACTCCAGTTCCAGGGGAATCCAACACCCTCTTCTGACCTCCACGGCATTGCACAACACGGTGCACAAACCTACATGCAGATAGTACACTCATACACATACAAAAATAAATAAAATTAAAAAAAATAGAAAATTCTGTCTTGTTTTTCTAGCAATCCCTAAAGTGAGACTAGAGACAATCTACATTTGCGGAGTAGATGAGATGAGCACCCAGGATATCTTTTCCTATTTTAAAGAATATCCTCCAGCACACATTGAATGGTTGGATGATACCTCCTGTAAGTACATCCATATTTTCTGTTTAATACTCTTTTGCTTACGATTTTTTAAAGCATTCTTGCTAACTGTGATCGTAGATAATTATGGCCTAAATTGTTTATGCTTTTAAAAAATTACCATTGATGGGGCTGGAAAGATGGCCTAGTGGTTAAGAGCGCCGACTGCTCTTGCAGAGGACCCGGGTTTGATTCCCAGCACCCACATGGCGGCTGAGAACCATCTTTAACTCCAGTTCCAGGGGAATCCAACACCCTCTTCTGACCTCTGAGGCACTGCAAGACACAGGTGCACAAACCTACATGCAGACAGAACATTCATACACATAAAAAAGAAATAAAATTTAAAATTCATTAAAAAAAATTACCATTGAATCCAGGCGGTGGTGCATGCCTTTAATCCTAGTACTTGGGAGGCAGAAGCAGGTGGATCTCTGTGAGTTCAAGACTGGCTTGGTCTACAGAGTGAGTTCCAGGCCAGCTGGGGCTACAGGGAGACCCTGTCTCAAAAAGACAAAAAAAAAAAACAAAAAATTGCCACTGAAGAGAACCATAGTGCTCCATAATGCATATCCCTAGATATTCTGAGACAGCCCAGAGGTGATGACCCAGGCTGTTTGTAACTGGTATCCGAGTCTAATATACATGATGATGCCTCTCTAAGACCCACCATTTCTCAGAGGATACATGGGGCTTTTTTCAGGGCTCTGGATGTTGTTGCTGTTTGCCTTTCAGTTATCAGGGGATTGGCTACTTCTCAGTGTCTCTGACCTATACTAGAGTGTTCTGATGCTGCAACAGACCTCACACCTCTACTTGCTGTGCACTGTGTTTTCTGGAATGTCGTCTACTTGCCGTCACCTGTGAATTGTCCAGCTTGTAAGCCAGCTGTCCTCTGACCTCTTTTGCTGGCTGCCACTTCTGCTCTTTGGTAGCCTGGCTTTACTTGCTACCAGCTAGCTGACTTACTAGATAGTATCTGGGACAGAAACTAGTTTTCTCATCTCAGCTCTTTTAATGGTATGACAGTTTAATGTTTTCATCGAAAGGACATGACTGAACAGAAGCTTTTTCTTTTTTTATTTCTGTTTAGCTTACACTATCCAAAATCAGGGGACTCAGTAAATTTTTTTCTATAAAGGACCAGATAGTAAATGCTTGGGGCTTTATACCTTATTTGGTCCCTGTAACATCTATTCAGCTCTGCTTTTGGCTATCAGCAGGATATAAACCAATAATACATCTAGTACTTTTCCAGTAGTACTTCCTTTACAAAACTAGGCAGTGGATATGTAGTTTATTGTGTATGTATACCTAAATACAGGTGATAAAAATAAGTATTGTAAATAACAAACAGACACTGAACTTAAAACTAGAGCTAACGGATATAAGAGTGAGAGTGACCCTTAGGACTATCCAGTTCAAGTGGATATTGTGTGTCAGGAGCTGAAAAACAAAGGAGATTGTCTGCCCAAGGCTACATGGCCTGTATTGCTAAACAAATTGTCTGCCCAAGGCTACATGGCCTGTATTGCTAACCAAATTGTCTGCCCAAGGCTACATGGCCTGTATTGCTAACCAACTTGTTTGCCCAAGGCTAAATGGCCAGTATTGCTAACCAAATTGTCTGCCCAAGGCTACATGGCCTGTATTGCTAACCAAAGTGAGTCTTCAGATCTTTATTTCCCAAACTGAGGTAAACAGATAACATAATTTTGAGAAATACTGTTTGTAACAGAGTTAAAGAGGCTTGCTTTCTACCAGGCTTCTCAAATCCTTTTTCTTGCTAAATTAAACTACTTTAAAGTCATGTGGCTGTCATACTCTAGTGTCCATATTCCATGAATATCTTCTTTAAAAAAAAAATAACCCAACCGATCTTATGGTTAGAACATCATTTAGCCTCACATAGAAGACAAAGCCTCGCGAGAAGCCCTTCTGTTTCTTCTTCATTCCTGTGACAACACCATTCTGACAGACCGTTCCACTGGGCGACGGAAGGGTTTCGTTTGGTTCCCACTATCTCCTGGGTCCCGTTCCCTGAGGGGAGCCCCCACCTGGACCTCGATGGTCGAGCCTAACTGGGGCCGGGCTGGAAGGACCAGGCCATGGGAAGCCTGGCTTTGGCTGCCCCCCCCCCCTCTTTTTTTTTTGAGACGGGGTCTCCCTGTAGCCCCCAGCGGTCCGGAACTTACTCTGTAACCAGGCTGGCCTTGAACTCACAAAAATCCTCCTGCTCGGCCTCGGCGTCCCGAGGGGGTGGGGGTCCAGCCTGGTGCTTTTTTTTTTTTTTTGGTCTTTTCGAGACAGGGTCCTCCTATAGCCCCAACTGGGTCGGGAAATCAACGCCTTTAGGCCAGGCTAGCCTTGAACTCACAAAGATCCCCTGCCTTTGCCTCCTAAGTGCTAGATTTAAGGCGTGCGCCCACCATGCCGGCTTCCAGCTTGCCTTTCTTAGATTGTAATAACAACAAACAACCTGCCCAGGGGTGGCACCACCCAGGAGTGGGCTGGGTTCTTCCACATTGTTCAACAATCAAGATAGTACTACTCTCCACAGACCTGGCCACAGGCTAAATCCATGGAGCCAATTCCCCAGTTTGAGGCTCCCTCAACCCAGGTATGTCAAGTTTGAACTCTAAAGCTATCCGGCAGAGCCCCCTAGGGGGCAGTCGTGTACTGGATAAGTTTATTTGACAGCAACTTCATCAAGAATTGCTAACAGGACTGTGAATGTGGCTTAGTTGATAGAATGCTTGCCTAGCAGCAGGAAGCCCTGGGATCAATCCCCAGAACCACAATAAAACGGGTTGGGTGGTAGCACAGCACTGTTAATCCCAGCACGAGGGAAGTAGAGGCCAGGAGGATTAGATCTAGTTCAAGGTCATCTTCAACTACATAGTGGTTTTGAGGCCAGTCCGGCCTACTTAAGACCCTATCTAAACAAACAAAGCAAGCAAAACAAAATAAAACACTCATAGAACAAACAAAAAAAAATCCCTAACAAAATTTAGTCAGATGTGCTGGTTTGCACCTATAGTTCCAGTTACTCAGGAAGCTGAAGTAGAAGGATTAAACTCCAGAATTCAAGGCCAGTCTAGACAACATACATGCCATTAAAACAAACAGCCCGATGGCGTGGTGGTACATGCCTTTAAATGCCAGAAGGCAGAGTCAGGCAGAAATCCGGTGTAAGATGAGACCAGCCTGGTCCGACGTGGTGAAGTCCATGCCTGCTGGGGCATTGGGAGACCCCGGTCGCATAAAGACAAAAACAAAAGAGTGGAGCTCTATGGTAAAAGTTCCTTGCCTCAGGAAGACGGCCTCTGGAGGCTCTGATCAGTCTTCATGCATGGGCCAGTTAAGGGGACCTGTTATAATACTTACATAAGATTTATTGTGTTCCAGGTTCCAGTTTATCTCTAGCCCAGGCTGCCTTAGCACTGCAAATCCTCCTGCTTCTACCACCTCCCCATGTACTGGAAGCTGGTGTGTGCTTGCCACATCGGGCTTTTGGTAGTTGTAATGCATAGAATATAATTTTTCATAGACTTATCTAACAGGTGTTTACTTACTTTGTAGAAATGAGTTTGAGAGGCAGCTCTAGGATGAAAGTTTCATCAAAAGGTTTTACCACTTTCCTTTTTTTTTTGTCTTTTGTGAGACAGGATCTCGCTGTAGCCCAAGCTGTCTGGAATTTGGCTTTTTAGAGCAGGCTGGCCTTGACTCACAGAGATCTACCTGTTTTCCTTCCAAGTGCTGGGACTAAAGATGGTTGCACCACCACACGCCTGAGCATTGACCCACCACTTTTTTTTTTTTTTCCCCGTGCAGCTGGGCTTTGAATACGACCACCAACTTTTAATGCTTCTTTTCTTTCCATTAGCTGTCTTTTGCATTTACTAATGGTAGTCTCTAACCAGATGAAGCTGTGATAGTGAATGAAATGTGAAATCTGCTCTCAAGAACTTACCATTGGGGTCTAAATAATATTGTCTTTTCTATTTTTAAGTTTAGGTAAGGTGGTTTGGCTAGATGAGATGACAGCCACACGAGCCCTTATCAATATGAGCTCTCTGCCAGCCCAGGATAGGATAAGAAGCAAAGAAACCAGTGAGGACAAGCCATCTGAGAAAAGTAAAAAAGGTGACCAAGCACAGGAGAGGCAGCTGCCCTGTTCTTTGCACAGACCTTTGAATTTTGCCTTTGTTGGTTTGTTTTGGTTTGGTTTTGGAGACAGAGAATCCCTTTTCCTTTTCCTCTCCCCTCCCTTTTCCTCCTCCACAGCTCTGGCCGAAAACTCCATTATATAGATTGCAGCAGGCCTGGCCTCAGTATACAGGGAGTGAAGGCCTCTGCCCTCCCCATGTGGGACTAAAAGCATGTCCCACAACACCGCCCCTGTCCCTGGCATTGAGTGTTTAAGGAGAAATGTTTAAAGTAATTATACAATATCCCAACACTAAATGTTTCTGAGATAAACTATGATACTTTGGCTTACCAGTAAGTAGGAATAGAAAACACTGGACTTTTAACATTTTATGAGCTAGAGTTACATTAAGGTTTACCTCATATTGTCCCTCACATTCTATTTTAGACAAGCATGAAAACAGTTCAGATGATGATGAGGCTGAAGAAGGAGAAGTTGAAGATGAGAATTCAAGTGATGTAGAGGTTAGTAATAGGACAAATATCTGTAAGGTTTTACTATAAGAATTGCATATTCTATTTTTAAATGTAAGGCTTATTAGGTGTAGTAAGTTGTGTTTGTCTAGCTTTCACTGTGAAACTTTGTGCAGCAGACTGTTGGCCTTTTAGCTTGTGTGGATATAACAGTTCATTTCAAGCTCTTAGAACAGTAGTTATACTTCTGCATAAGAGAAAATGGTTTTATTAAATACTTTGAAGTGTGACCTAATTAGTAAAATTAAGGAAGAGCAAATAGGACTTGTTAGAAATGTTGAAATGTATATCATTTAAAAAATTTTTTGTATTTGCCTGCAGGGAAGATACCATGATCACAGAGGTGGTTTTCACAGGGCGAGGCTCATCCATCGCACTTGGGAAGTGCTGACCCCTGCGATATCCCCAAATGTGGGAAACTCGACCTCAATAATTTGGTGGGAGTGGTAGGGGGGACTGCGTGGCGCGCTCTCCCCGGGGAAAAAATATTTTTCTGGTGTGTTGGCTGGTACTTGGGGGTGAACCCCAGGGCTGGACATGATAGGCAAGTTTCCAAATGGGGGGGGAGCAGTTAAAACTGGCATATAACCTTTATGAATGGCCACAACTATCTGTAACTCTAACTCCATGGAATCCAACAGACCCTTCTGGCTTCCACAGGCAAATGGACAAACATGCACCTGCATGTACATACACACACACACATATAATTTAAAAAAATAAATAGATCTAGAGAAGAGGCTCGTGGTTAAGAATGGGGTATTGTTCTGGCAAGGAAAACCATGAGTTTGGTTTCCCACTGCGTGTTGGCAGCTCACAGCCCAGGGGGCCTCAATCAATCATCAACCCCTTCTGTTGGACCTTTCTAGGCAACTGTACTTCACATCCACAATCCATCTCTATCCATACAACACACACACACACACACACACACAACACAAAAAAAACACGCACACACATGACATGCACATCAACTATGGAGACTATTCTTTTAGATAGGATAGTCAGAGAAGACCTGACTTCAAAAGTCTACAGAGGAATTAGTTCTGTAATGAAGATCGATATAAAATGGAGAGAAACTTTCTTCAAAGTGTTAACTGTTCTACATAAAACAGGTAATTACACATACTTATGTGTTTTTACCTTTGAACTTGTTCTTTTTTTTCTTATTTTGCATGACCCGTTGTCGCTCCGGTAGAAGAAGAGTCTCTGTTAAGAAATGATCTTCGTCCAGCTAACAGACTTGCTAAAGGAAATAGGTTATTCATGAGATTCGCTATAAAACGAAAATTTAAATTTTTTTTGGATTATTGGGGGTACTGATTTTTCCCTTTGTTTTAAAAATTTTTTTTTTTTTTTTTTTTTTATCTATCTTTTTAATTTGTTATTATTTACTTTCCTTGCATGTAGGTCTGTGCAACCCGTGTATGCAAATGAGGCGGAGGTCAGAATGAGGGTGTCGGATTCCCCCCTGGAACGGGGAGTTTCTCCTGGAATTGGAGATTAACAGACGGTTTTAGCCGCCATGTGGGGGTGCTGGGGAATCGAAACCGGGTCCCTGGCAAGAGCGTCGGTGCTCTTAAACCGCTAGGCTATCTCTCCAGTCCTTGGTACGAAATGATTTTTTCAATCAGAATAATTATTAGAGGACTACCCTCCCCTTTTTTTTTTTTTTTTTTTTTTGGTCTTTTGTAGACAGGATCTCCCAGTAGCGCCCGCCTGTTCCTGGAACTTACTTATCTGACCGGCTGGCCTTGAACTCACAGATATCGCCTGCCTCTGCCTCCTCGCCTCCCAAGTGCTAGGAGATTAAAGGCGTGGTGCGCACCACACCCAGCTGATAGACCCTCCTCTTGTTCCTCTTTTGACTAGAAGTTAGATTAACTCATCTCAAAGCTCACTTCAAACAAATACTTTGTGCTTATGAAAAAATGGCTTACTGACTGAGAAAAATTTCTTTTTTATGTATTCCAGTGTATATTTATTATACAGAGTTATATATTTCATTATTACATTTCCATTAATGTATATGATGATTTGCTTTGGTCACATTCATCCCTTTATTACCTTTTCTTAAACTCCTTCCCCCTTTATCCCTTCTACCTCCCTGATTGTTCCTGTTTATTTAGCCTTTAAATTCCATGTGCAAGAGCAGATGTGGGGATAAAGGTGATCACAGCAGTTAAGAGCAACTGACTGCTCTGTCAAAAGACCCAGGTTCATGTCCCAGTACCCAAAGAATAGCTAGTAATGTCCATAACAATGTCCAGGTGATCTGATGCCCTACTCTGACCCTCTTCAGGCATGACACAGGTGCACTTGCATGCATGGGTGTACTTATATACATAAAGCAAAACATCATACACATGAATGGGATGGGGGGAAGCAAATTTATTTTGTGAAGACTTTTTTTTTTTTTTTTGTCTGTGTCTACAGGGAGTCTCCCCTGTACCCCAGCTGTCCTAGAAACTCAACCGTAACCAGGCTGGCCTTGATCCACAAAGATCCGCCTGCCAGCTGCCTCCCAAGTGCTAGGGTGTGTCACCACGCACGACGACTTTTTGTTAAGAAGATGTTTCTGGCTTCTGCGCCTAAATCCAGGTAGAGGCAAGGAGCCTCTGTGAGTTTCAAGGCCAGCCTGGTGTACATAGTGAGCTAGTGAGTTCCAGGCCACTAGAGCTACAGGGAGACTCTACTTGAAAGATCAAAAAACAACAACAATGAAAAAAGAAGTTTTATTGGAATAGAAAATTTGTAGGAAGTATGGGTGATGGGCACTGGGTCAGAATGGCATTGACCAGGCTCAAAGCACCCTCTGTATGCAGAACCCATCATTGAAGCTGCTGTAGTGGATGAAGATTTAGTCAGGGGTGATACCACTGATCTGAGCCACATCCTCACTCCAAAGACACCACCTTGACTATGGCAAGGGCAACTGGCTTTGAAATGAAAGGGGTTCATACCTTGAGCATACTCTGGACTCACTGCCTTTTGTCCATCCTGGTCACTATAGATAACAGAGTGATGACCACCAAGGAGTGACAGTCCAGATTCTAGGTGGTAAAGGTTCTCTTTCTGATCTCTTGCCAGTCTCACTATCCCCCCACTTAAATCCACCTAGAATCACTCACTGGACCAGGGCCTCTCCCATCAAGACCAATAACTATCTGTGGTGTTAGATGTCTGATCCACATCTGTTGTGTGCTTAACCACCAACCAAGACCTATGCCTTGGTGTCTTGGTTAGGCTGTTTTCAGGTGAGATTAAGCTGAGCACCTCAGGCATTCAGCATGTTGGTAGGTGTATATTGAGGCTCCTCTTCTCACTAGATCATTGTCCACCATGTCACCTCTTTCATGAAGTTCTCATGCATCTTGTCATAGAGGATGGTCACCTTCATAGTGCCCAGGAAGTAGGCCAGTAGTATGTGCCCAAAGCACAGATCCATGAGTCTTGTATTGCTTGACTTGGTCTGCCACGGCTTCCAAGAGAACAGGAACACATGGTGAAATCCACTGGTAATGGTCATGTCAGTGCTACCAGCATGTCTACCGTAGAGTCTTTAGCTTTTTGAGATGGCAAGTCCACATGGTTTCTGTATTATTCCAGCAGGAGAATTGTATTTGCCAGTGTCTTGCCACAGTAGAAGTTGCCATTGTACGTCCCAATTGAGGCAGTGCCATGAGGTTGCTGCAGGGTCTTTTGGGAGTGATGAGATGGACTCTGAAGAATATGCGGTGCCAGATCTGGAAGGGTGATTGCTGTAGCAGCAGCCTTAAGAAATTGTGCAGGACATTGCAGCTGTCTGACTCCTGGGCTCACAACTGTGGTGTTTTGCTTAATAGGATCTTCAGTTTTCTCTGGTTTTTTTGCATTTTAGATAATTTCATTCTTTATTGCTAAATAATGCTCATATATATGTCAGTAGAAGATGTATGCGCCTTAGACACACAGGCACACAACACTATCTCTTCATCCATTGATGGGTACCAAGGCTGATTTATTTATGTTATATTTTATTTTATTTATTTATTTATTTATTTATTTATTTAGAGACAAGGGGTGGGTCTCCCTAATAGCCCAGCGGCCTGGGAACTCACCTGTAGAAAAGGCCCTGGCCTGGAACTCACAGAGATCCACCTGGCTCTGGCTCCTGAGTGCTGGGACTAAAGGCGTGGGCCACAAGAGCCTGGCTTAAAGACAGTTATCAGCCACCATGTGGGTGCTGGAATTGAACCCGGGTCCTCGTCAAGAGTCACATGCCCTTAACCCTGAAGCCATCTCTCCAGCCCCCAAGGCTGATTTTTTTTTTTTTTTTTTTTTTTTTTTTTTTTTTTTTTTTTTTTTTTTAATTTTTTTTTTATTATCTTTTTGGTGTTTTTTGAGACAGGGTCTCCCTGGAAGCCCCCAGCTGTTCCCTGGAACTTTGCTTGTAGACCCAGGCGGGCCTTGAACTCACAAGGAGCCTGCCCTGCCCCTTGCCTAGTGCTAAGAGTAAAGGCATGTGCGAACCATGCCTGGCCTAAATGTAATTTATGGGGCTAGAAAGCTGGCTCAGCAGTTGANAAGTGCTAGGATTAAAGGCGTGCGCCACCATGCCCGGCTCCAGCTTGCTTTCTTATATTGTACATAACAACCTGCCCAGGGGTGGCACCACCCATAGTGGGCTGGGTTCTTCCACATTGTTCAACAATCAAGATAGTACTCCACAGACCTGGCCACAGGCCAATCCAATGGAGCCAATTCCCCAGTTGAGGCTCCCTCAACCCAGGTATGTCAAGTTGACTCTAAAGCTATCCGGCAGAGCCCCCTAGGGGGCAGTCGTGTACTGGATAAGTTTATTTGACAGCAACTTCATCAAGAATTGCTAACAGGACTGTGAATGTGGCTTAGTTGATAGAATGCTTGCCTAGCAGCAGGAAGCCCTGGGATCAATCCCCAGCACTACATAAAACTGGTTGTGGTAGCACCAGCCTGTGATCCCAGCACTAGGGAAGTAGAGGCAGGAGGATTAGATCTAGTTCAAGGTCATCTTCAACTACATAGTGGTTTTGAGGCCAGTCCGGCCTACTTAAGACCCTATCTAAACAAAACAAAGCAAGCAAAACAAAATAAAACCCTCATAGAACAAACAAAAAAATCCCTACAAAATTTAGTCAGATGTGCTGGTTTGCACCTATAGTTCCAGTTACTCAGGAAGCTGAAGTAGAAGGATTAAACTCCAGAATTCAAGGCCAGTCTAGACAACATACATGCCATTAAAACAAACAGCCCAGGCGTGGTGGTACATGCCTTTAATGCCAGAGGCAGAGTCAGGCAGATCCCTGTAAGAGTGAGACCAGCCTGGTCTACGTGGTGAATTCCATGCCTGCTGGGGCTATTGGGAGACCCTGTCTCATAAAGACCAAAAAACAAAAGAGGTGGAGCTCTATGGTAAAGTTCTTGCCTCAGGAATACTTGGCCTCTGGAGGCTCTGAGTCAGTCTTCAGTGCCATGGGCTATGGGGACCTGTTATAATACTTACATAAGATTTATTGTGTTCCAGGTTCCAGTTTATCTCTAGCCCAGGCTGCCTTAGCACTGCAAATCCTCCTGCTTCTACCTCCCATGTACTGGAGCTGTGTGTGCTGCCACATCTGGCTTTGGTAGTTTTAATGCATAGAATACTTTTTCATAGACTATCTAACAGTTACTTTGTAGAATTGAGTTTGAGAATGCAGCTCTAGATGTAAGTTCATCAAAAAGGTTTTACCACTTTCTTTTTTTTTGTCTTTTTGAGACAGGATCTCGCTGTAGCCCAAGCTGTCCTGGAATTTGCTTTGTGGACCAGGCTGGCCTTGAACTCACAGAGATCTACCTGTTTCTGTCTCCTGAGAGTGCTGGGATTAAAGATGTGCACCACCACGCCTGGCATTGACCACCACTTTTTTTTTTCCCCTTGCAGCTTTGCTTTGAATACTGACCACCACTTTTATGCTTCTTTCCATTAGCTGTCTTTTGCATTTACTAATGGTAGTCTCTAACCAGATGAAGCTGTGATAGTGAATGAAATGTGAAATCTGCTCTCAAGAACTTACCATTGGGTCTAGAATAATATTTTCTTTTCTATTTTATTTTAGGTAATGTGGTTTGGCTAGATGAGATGACAGCCACACGAGCCCTTATCAATATGAGCTCTCTGCCAGCCCAGGATAGGATAAGAAGCAAAGAAACCAGTGAGGACAAGCCATCTGAGAAAAGTAAAAAAGGTGACCAAGCACAGGAGAGGCAGCTGCCCTGTTCTTTGCACAGACCTTTGAATTTTGCCTTTGTTTGGTTTGGTTTGGTTTGGTTTGGAGACAGAGAATCCCTTTTCCCCCAGCTGGCCATAACTCATTATATAGATCAGGCTGGCCTCAGTATCACAGGGATATGAAGGCCTCTGCCTCCCACATAGTGGGACTAAAAGCATGTACCACCCTCCCTGTCCCTGGCATTGAGTTTTTAAGGAGAATTTTTAAGTAATTATACAATATCCCAACACTAAATGTTTCTGAGATAAACTATGATACTTTGGCTTACCAGTAAGTAGGAATAGAAAACACTGGACTTTTAACATTTTATGAGCTAGAGTTACATTAAGGTTTACCTCATATTGTCCCTCACATTCTATTTTAGACAAGCATGAAAACAGTTCAGATGATGATGAGGCTGAAGAAGGAGAAGTTGAAGATGAGAATTCAAGTGATGTAGAGGTTAGTAATAGGACAAATATCTGTAAGGTTTTACTATAAGAATTGCATATTCTATTTTTAAATGTAAGGCTTATTAGGTGTAGTAAGTTGTGTTTGTCTAGCTTTCACTGTGAAACTTTGTGCAGCAGACTGTTGGCCTTTTAGCTTGTGTGGATATAACAGTTCATTTCAAGCTCTTAGAACAGTAGTTATACTTCTGCATAAGAGAAAATGGTTTTATTAAATACTTTGAAGTGTGACCTAATTAGTAAAATTAAGGAAGAGCAAATAGGACTTGTTAGAAATGTTGAAATGTATTCATTTAAAAAATTTTTTGTATACTTGCCTGGCAGGGGAGATACCATGATCACAGAGGTGGTTTTCACAGGGCGAGGCTCATCCATCGCACTTGGGAAGTGCTGACCCCTGCGATTTCCCCAAATGTGGGAAACTCGACTGCATAATTTGTGGTAGTGGTGGGGGGGACTGCGTTCGCGCTCTCCCCTGGGAAAAAAATATTTTTGTGTGTGTGTCTGGTACTGGGGGTGAACCCCAGGGCCTTGGACATGATAGGCAAGTCCAAATGGGGGAGCAGTTAAAACTGCATATACCTTTATGACATGGCTCACAACTATCTGTAACTCTAGTACCAGGGAAGCCAATGCACTCTTCTGGCCTCTTTGGTTACATGCACATACACACAGACACGCACATATAATTTAAAAATAAAATAGAGGCTAGAGAGATGGCTCAGTGGTTAAGAATGAGTATTGTTCTGGCAAAGGACCTGAGTTTGGTTCCCAGCTGTCTTGTTGGCTAGCTCACAGCTCCAGGGGGCTCAATCACCCTCTTCTGGCCTTTCTAGGCAACTGTACTCACATCCACAATCCATCTATCTATCCATACACACACACACACACACACACACACA
>VZQC01003749.1:903723-988687 GCA_009823505.1 Rhizomys pruinosus | reverse complement strand
GGAAAACCATGAATGACATCCTGTGAAGAGGTAAGCAGGTTGCTCATCTTCTTAGGGTGGTTCCCATTCAATACTCATACATTTTATCACAGAATACATAACTAAAAGTCCCTTCTCCTAGGCAACCAATCTTAAGCAGAGGCCTGCAAAGAGGCTAGAGCTCTCTATTCACCAAGCTGCAATCTGGCTGTGGTGCAGACACAGGAAGGTCTAGAAAACCTTCCCTAGAAAGATATTCCTGGGGGCTGGAGAGGATGGCTCAGAGGTTAACGAGTGCTGACACTCTAGCAAAGGACCTGGGTACCATTCCCCCCACACCCACATGGTGGCTTAAGAACAGTCTTTCAAGCCTGGTATGGTGGCATAGGCCTTCAATCCTAGCACTAGGAGCGGAAATACAGTCAGAGGCAGGCAGATCTTTGTGAGGTTTAGGCCAGGACTGGTCTACAGAGTGACGTGCCAGGCCAGGCTGGGGCTATAGGGTTTTGACCCTACTCTTTTTTTTTTTTTTTTCTTTTTGTATTTTGAGACAGGGTTCCCCTTTTAGTTACCCAGCTGTCCTGGAGCTGACTCTGTAGACCAGGCTGGCCTCGAACTCCCGGATCCGTCTTCCTCTACCTCCCCAGTGGGGATTAAGGCACGTGCACCATCCGCTAGGAGACCTTACCTTAAAGCAGACAAAAAAAAAAAAAAAAAAAAAAAAAAAAGAAGCTACTTCCCTGTCAAACGTATCACCAACTCTGCTACGAGAAGCACTTCTGGTCAGTAGAATTCGCTATTAGGAAGTTCAGTGGGAAGCCAGGATTGGTTGGTATGCCTTTAATACTTTAGCTACGGTGGGCGGTGGGGGGGGGGGGTGCACACCTTTAATCCCATAATTTAGGAAGCAAAGGCAGGCAGATCTCTGAGGCGTTCCAAGGCCAGCCTGGTCTAGGTCTTACATAGTGAGCTTCCAGGCCAGCAGATGGGACTAAAGGGAGACCCTTGTCTCAAAAAAAAGACACAAAAACGCTCTACAAAAACAACAACACCACACACAAAAGTTCGTGGAAAACTAAAAAATAAAGATTCCAATAGGGCCACCTTCACATTAACATTAAGGCATTTTTTTCCTTGCCTCACGAACTATCTTAGAAAAAGCATCCTCTGGAGGCTGGAGATGATGGCCCTATTGGTTAAGAGCCGCCGACCGCTCTGTGCTAGGACCCCGGGTTCTGTTCCCAGCCACCCACATGGCGGCCGAGAGGAACCGTCTCGAAAAACTCCAACTCCAGGAGAACTCAGTTCCAGGGGATCCATTACCATCTTCTGACCTCCGCGGCATTTGCACAACATGGGTGCACACGCTTGCATGCAGACAGTACATCTATTACATATCCAAAAATAAAAATAAGATTAAAAAAAAAGAAAAGAAAGAAAAAAATACAAGCATCACTGGGCTGGAGAGATGGCCTTTCCTAGCGGTTAAGATCACTGACATCTCTTGCCGCGGTACCCGTGGTTCGATCCTAAGCACCCACATGGCAGTGAGAGCAAACCCATCTTTACCTCCAGTTCCAGGGGAATCTGCAACACCCTCTTCTGACCTCCTCGGCATTCACAAATACATGGGTGCACAAACCTACATTGCAGACAGTACATTATTACATTCATTACAATTGAAAAAAAAAAAAAAAAATGAAAAGCAAACCTAAGCCAGGCCTGATGGTGTAGGCCTATAATAGCAGCAATTTAGGAGATTGAGGCAGGAAAATACAAGTTCATATCCTGCTGAAGTTCCAGAGCTTGTTTAAGGTCACCCCTCGTCAATTTCGGAAGACTCTGTCTCAAAAATAAAATTTTAAACAATAAAAATTTTAACTAAAGAAAAGCCATATACCTACCAATCTACCCTTCAGCGTTTTGTGTTATACCTTATTACTCAGGGAATCTGGTCTCCTTCTAGAAACAAAGAAATGGGCTTTACACAGGGAGTGAGACCTTATCTCAAACTCCAATTCTAAAGGAAATAAAAACTAAATGAACAAAGACCAGTAAGGGAGCTTGCTTCTAGACTGAATGACCTGTGGTCTTATCCCCAAATCCACATGGTAGAAGGAGGTAACCCACTCCCCTAAGTTGTTCTTTGATCTCCACACATGTACTGTGATGAACACACATACAGTCACCCCACACAAAATAAATGTAAAATTTTTAAACATAAAAAAACAAAATATGATTGGGTCACTGGGAGAGAATAGGCCCAGCAGTTTTAAGAGCACCGGACCGCTCTTACAGAGGACCCGGGGTTCTATCCCAGCACCCACCCATTGGCAGCTGAGACAAACCGTCTGTAACTCCAATTCCAGGAGAACTCCAGTTCCAGGGGAATCCGACCCCCTCTTTGACCCCTGCTGAATTGCACGACAAGGGTGCACCAAACTACAAGCAGACAGTATACTCATATACATAATATAAAATTATATACAATAAATAAAATTTTTAAAAAAAATTAAAAACTAAATAAATATGATTTTAAACAAGTAACGATAGTTTCAAACAATGCACTATATATGGTGAAAAAAATAACATGTCTAAAATAGTGGTAGTTTTCACTTTCTGTAATGTCTATACAACAAGAGTATAAATATACAGAGAAAAATTTGATGCTTCTACTAAATGCCTACAAAGGACTGAAAATTTGGGGTTATTTAAAAAATGGATGCAACATGCCTAAGAATCCATTTGTAATTCACACTTAACAAGGTACAACTTAAAGGGTAGGGAATACGTTCTCATTGTGCGCGCATGCTTGCCCTGAATCTCCCATAAGGGCCTGGGGTTTCATCCTCTAGTTACCGCCATAAGTAAATAAAATAATTTAGAACTAGAATTGAAGAAAGTGTTTTTACCTGATACTTTTCAACTGTGATTCGACTTCATCAGCGTACATAGTCATTTTCATGCTTTTCTTTGGTGAGGGAGTAGAAATCATTTTCAGTTCCAGATCATAGTCCATTTCATCGGAGTCTGAGCTGCTGGCGCTGGACCTCCTGGCTGCACTCCGCTCACGCGTCTGCTTGAGAGCTGGGAGCTCCTCATGGTACTCTACCACAACCCTGTCGTCTGCATCAATGTCCTGGTCTTCTCCTCTTCTCCTTCTTCCTCACCCTCAATGGGCTCCTCAGGAACATTCACTAATCCTGAAGAAATTTAACCCAAAAAATTACAACTAAAATTTAAGGCTAAAAATAACAAGTATGACTCTATTCTAACACTGGTGGGGGGAAAAGGCCATCTCTGGCCCTCTGCAAAAGCAGCCCAAACCAGTCCGGGGTGTCGTGGCGCACGCCTTTATTCCTCGCACTTGGGAGGCAGAGGCTAGGCAAGACCAGGAGATCTTGTGAGTTCAAGGCCAGCGTGGTCTACAGAGCGGGCTCCAAGCCAGCTGGAACTAAAAAAAAAAAAAAAAACAAAAAAGGACAAAAAAAAAAAAAAAGGACCAACACCAGTCGGGCTCCACTATAGAAGAAAGTTAGACAAAGATGAGCGAAGCAGCCAAGGGATGTTAGTAAAAGCAGTTTAAAAATAAGAAATGTTCATTATTCATGAAGTTGTATTTATAAATTTGTCCAATTTATTTGTAACTCCTAAATCAATACTTAAAATGTCCTCAAGATAATTTACAGACACTAGCAGACCAAAAGAAAAACAGTGACTAGATGCACTTCTTCCTGGCTTACGCCGCACAGGGCACACTACTTCTTAATAATATTTTTTTAGCTTTTTCTAATTTCTCATTCTGTAAGCAAAGTCCTTTTCAATTTACCGACTGCCATATTTTTGTGCTTTCTGTTGATTATTTCACTGTTTAAAAATGCCCCCCCCCCGCCAGGCTGGAGAGATGGGGGTGTGGCCTAGGCGGTTTTTTCAGAGCGCCGACCCGCTTCTTGCCGTTAAGAGCACTTGGGTTCGATCCCCAGCACACCACATGGCGGCTTTGAGACCATTCTTGCCTCCGTTCCAGGGGAATCCTGAAACCCTCTTCTGACCTCCCATGGCCACTGCCATGCACCTGTGCACACACCTACATATAGACAGTACATTTCATACACAACAAGAATAAATAAAAATTAATAAGAAATTAAAAATACATGCCCCCAAAATTACCGTATTGACGTATTATCTAGTGCAAAAAGGTTGTGGTGCACCTTGTGAAGAAAATACATAGATTAAGCCCCATTTAGGCATGAGCCGTAATGCTGTCCGCTGTGAGGTCAATGTTAATTAGTAATAGTACATATTGGGGCTGGAAGAGATCTGCCTCAGTGGTTAAGCAGCACGGGAACTGCTCTTGGCAGAAGGCACCGAGGGTTGTCGATTTCCAGCAGCAGCTCCTAACACAGAAAATGGTGGCTAAGGGAACTGTCTTGAACCAGGTGTGGTGGCACTACTTGTAATCCTGACGCACTCAGCTCGGCGAGGCAGAGAGGTAGGTCTCTGTGACTTTAAGAGCCAGCCTGGTCTACATAATGAGTTCCAATTATTCTGGGGCCTACAGGGGAAAACCCGTCTCAAAATAAAGAGAAATGAAAACAAAAATAAAGTAACGCACCTCAGTGTGATGAAAGTTTGTGATCCAGAGGTTTTGAATGGTTGTGTTTTGCTAATGTCAATGTTCAAGTGGAACTCTCAGTAGCCCATATAATAACATATATACCCTAGACAGAGTGAAGTGAAATATCCAACATTAACGATGTGAGGAAGTGTGATATGCTGTGACTAACAAAGATGGCTCAGGGTGAGTAAAAATACTAAAACTTACTTGTAGAGTACGCGGAGGTCCCAGTGTCCAGATCTACACAGATCTGACACCTCACAACAGTTTGTAATTCCAGCTCCAGGGATCCGATCCCTGCTTCGGCCTCTGCATTAAAGACGTACAAGCCCGCTACCTCAGGCGCGAGTATGTAGTAGGTGAGCGAAGGCAGATGTTAAAGAGGCAAGGCGCTGTATAAGAATAGAAGGCCTTTTGGGCGTAGTGGCTCTAGAAAATGTAGGAGGAGAAATATATCAGTATTTCAAAATAACTAAATTTTACTTATGAGAATAGAGTGATTATAAGTGGCAAAAATGAATTTCAGTTACATATGTGCTTAATTTGGAGGAAAATTTTCTTTTTTAATTTGTTTGTTTTTGGTCCTTTTGAGGGACAGGGGTCTCCGTATGACCCGTGTCCTGACTAGAGACCACCTGCTTGCATCACGTGCTGCAAGGGCCAACTGTCCTCCTCAAAGGGCATGTACGCGTGCACCACACCCAGTGGCAATTTTCTTTTTAATTTAAGATGAACATAAAGAGTAGATTTTTGACAATATCTTAAAGTAAATTAAGTTGGAAAAGTCTAATTGTATTACAGAAAAATATGTGCATTACTAAACATACAATTCTGTACATATACATTAACTAAAAGTATGTACACTTCATCTCTCCAGGACACATCATATTTGTAATGTTTTATGTCGTGACTGAGTTCTATAAATGCATGGTAAAAGATTGCCACTATTATAGTTCAAAATATAAAATAAATGCTTTAGAAAAGCATAATGGAATAATTATTTTCTTTAAAACACATAAGAAACAGAGACAGGGAAAGAAATAATTAGTTATAATATTGTCACTTTTTGATAGCATTCATATGTACAAACAGTATGTAAAAAGCACTCGGCACAGCGTCTTGTTTACATTATCAGAAAAGGAACAATAAAATCACCATACTTTGCTTACTTTTTTTTAATGCAGTTGATAGTAATAAAAAGTGCTAAGAAAAAGCTTTTGTTTTATTTTCTCTGTTACATTTGGTCTTTTTTCGAACAGTTTCTAAAAATCATCTTGACCTCTTTGCATGGGCAATAAGATTAATTACTGGCTTGACTTACTTTCCCTATATGTTGGCAGAGGGTAGAGGGCAAGGAAGAAAGGATGATAGTTTGGAACCTTAATAGATTGTATTAAGAATAAAAATACATTTTTGAGAGCCAAACATGTGTCTACCCAAGAGTTGAGCAGGCAACTACCGGAATGTCGGTGTTTATAAGACGTCAAGCCAACATCATCCCCAATCAGGGCTCTCTTCTTGATCACATCCCGCTGAATACGACGGGAATGATATCTCCGCTTCCTGCAAATATTGCCAAAAGAAGCACATCATTAGAAACCAACAGAAATAATGCTGAACTCAACCAATTTATTGCAACTCAAAACACCACAATGTTAGGGCATGTGAACGGACAGTGATTTTTCTTTTGTTTTTTTTTGAGGACAGAGTCTCCTCTGTAGTCCCAGCTGCCTGATAACTAGCCCCTGTAGACCGGCTTGCCTTGAACTCACAAGAGATCTCCTGCCGTCTGCCTCCGGTGCTGAGATTAAGGCATGCACCACCCGAGGTCCCAGCTTAAAGACGTGTTCTTTTTATACTTTTTTATTTTATTTAATGTTTTATGTTTACGAATGTACTTCTTGCATTTGTAGGTTTGTTGTTTTTTGTTGTGTTTTTTTTTTTTTTAATTAGGTGCGATTATTTATAATTTAAAAGGGCACTTAGAACATAAGCCAGCCACAAAGACCTAACCTCTACAAGACCTAGTGAGTTGGGCCAATTAGGCATGGGAAATTTTTTATATGTAATTTATTTTCATTGTATTGAAGTGTACTGTTGCCTCAGTAGGTTCTGTGCAACGCCAGTTGCTCAGTGAAATTCCGGGCGGTCAGATAGAGGGTCTCGGATTTCCCCTGGAACTGGAATGTTCTTCCTGGATTGGAGTTTACTAGAGGTTTCAGCCCGCCATGTGGGTCTGGCTGGAATAGAACCTTGAGTTCTGCTGCAAGAGCAGTTGGCACTCTGAACGGCTCGGCCATCGTCTCCAGCCCTAAGATGGCTTCTTAGCGCTGCACTGTGGGGTGCTCGTGATGGGATACCGCGGTCCTCTGGAATGAGCGGGTCTGGTTGTTGCTCTTGAACACAGCTGAAGCCATCTTTCCAGCCCCCAAACAGTGATTTTTTTAACTGAAACTGAAGTGGTATTCTCATCTTATTACCACAGCTAAGAATCATGAATTCTTCCTTATCTCCTTCAGTCAACAGGTCTGACATTTCACTACAGGGTAATAACTGAAGGATTAAGAGCTGAAGACGAGGGGGCTGGAGAGATGCGCTAAGCGGTTAAGAGCCCAGACGGCGCTCTGGCAGAGGACCTGGGGTTCGGATTCCCAGCACCCACAATGGGCGAAGCTTGAAAACTCTAATTCAGCAATCAGCGAGAACTGCACGTTCCATGGGGAATCCGTAGACCCTCTTCTGAACTCGACGGCGCATGCATGAACACGGGGGCACAGACTTGCAGCAGACAGACCTTCATAAAAAAAAAAAAAGGCGAACATACGGAGGTAGCTAAAATTATTAATTTTTAAGCTGGGCACCAGTAGCACAACCGTGTATGCTCATCTTGGGAAGGTGCGAAAGCGTGGCAAGTTCACCCCTCCCCCCGCCAACCCGTTCCCAAGGTCAGGCTTGGCACATTATTGACGACATGTCTGGGTTACTTAAAAACTAAAAGCAAAAGCTGGTCGTGGAGGCACATACTTTACTCCCACCCCCCCCCCCCCCCCCCCCCCCCCCCCCCCCCGACTTGGGGCGAGCAGTCAGATGCCTGGGACATCTGTAGACCAACCTGGTCCTAGTCGTCGTGAGTTCCAGGACCAAACGTAGGGCCTGATAAGGAGACCTTGTCTCTCAAAATAAACAAACAAAACACGCTTAAACTGGAAACAAACCAAGTGTTTTTTGAGTTCAGTGTGACTGCAGAGACTTTTTAATTAAATTAATATTAATATTTATTTTATATGAAGTACTGTCTGCATGTAGGTTGTGCAACCCGTGTAGCAGTGCCATGGAGGTCAGAAAGAGGTGTCTAACTAGAAAAAGTACTGAGACTGACTCTTCTTTTTTTTTTTGTGTCTTTTCGAGACAAGGGCTCCCTGCCGTAGCCCCAGCTGTCTGGAACTCACTCTGTAGACCAGGCTGGCCTTGAAACTCACAAAGATCTGCCTGCCTCTGCTAGCTGGGCATGGGTGGCACCATGCCTTTAATCCTAGGTCCTTGGGAGGCAGAGGCAGGCGGATCTTGTGAATTCAAGGCACGCCTGGTCTTACAGAAGTGAGTTCCAGGACAGCTGGGACTACAGGGAGACCCTGTATTGAAAAAAAAACAAAAAAAAAAGAAGAGAAGTCTACCATAATGGGACATCAACATCATTCCTCCAAGTCTCAGGGAACATTGTAGAAAAGGGACTAGAAGAATGTGAGATTCGAGGAAGGAGGACTGGAGAATAGTGTAGGAACACTGACTACTCAGCCACAGCACAGCTGTGGCACTTTTGAATTCACAACAGCTGTAATTACATGTGCAAGATTGGGCCCATCAACCCCATCACGGAAGGGGGAAGGTATGAAGGGGCCTCATTCTTCCCCTGAGGATTTATATGTAGTTAATGGTTGATGGAGAAAGGAGAGATATTTTCCTCAGTGGTAAAACCACTGGTAAGGCACCCATGCTCCTGTTAAAAACGATATGAAATTCACTAGGTCAGAGAGAGAGAGAGAATTGAGATGAGAGAGATGAGAGACGAGACTTGAGAAGAGAAGAGAGGAGAGAGAGAGAAACTGACATGAGAGTAGAAGGGAGGCTAGTCAGGAAGAGGAAGGGGACCAGGCCAGCAGGAGTGGGGGGATGAGAGAGAGGCTGCTCATGATTGAAATAAGACAATGTATGAAACACTGTTTATATGTAAATTACTTTATAATAATAAAACATTAAGATAAGACAAATAGCTATTTCCTATTTTAAGGCTTTCGGACTCACCATGAATTGCTAAGAATTTCCTTTCATGCCTCCATAATTGGATTCCCATATTTCATGTAATACTTGGCTTCTTCTGGCTGCTCCAAGTTCCTTTTTGTCATCTTAAAATTAATTACAACAGTTATTTAGAATTTCTTGTGAATATGAAGACAATACTGAATGTTTTGTTTCTTTGGGTTTTTTTCAGGAAGGGTCTCATATAGCTCAGGTTGGCCCTAAATCTTCCTATGTAGCTGAGGCTAGCCATAAATTCCTGATTCCCCATGTTCCCACAATGTTCCATAGTGCTGGATATAGGTAATGGCACATACCACCCATATCAGATCATTATAATATCCAACAAAAAGGGAAAAACCACCATAAATATTCCTTTGAATGTATACTAGGCACAGTGCAAGGGAAATTGAGACAGAGCAAAACAGAGGATGACTAAGCTTAAGCGGCTCTTTATGCGTTCAAGTAACTTAGTAGAGAATATAAAATAAATAAGTGAGACAAAGAATATAAAGTTCAAGAGCTGGGGGTGTGGCTCATGTGATAGATCACTGGTCTATCACTGTCCTACGCAACTGCAAGGACATGCTGGTATTGGTTCCCATGCTCGATGAAAGACGAGTTCTCAACAGGCCCATAAAGGATTTTTCAGAAGTGAAGTGGCTTTTTTTGGCATAAATTTTAATTGGAATTTCTGTATATTTACTTCATATATAAATCTCAATCAATTTGGTGGCACTCCCCCAGTGGAATGCATACATTCTGTCAGTTGTGTTACAGGCACTACTGTGGCCAAATTAATCTCCTCGCGCTGTTCCTCAGTGCAAGTTCACCCACTGAGCTCGTCGGCGCCTATCTAAGTGCCTTGCTTCAAGAAGAACCCTGCCAAGCAGGGCATGGTGGCACCCACCTTTAATCCTAGCACTCAGCGTCAGAGGCAGGGCACAGATCTCTTTGTGTTCAAGGCCAGCCTGGTCTACAGAGTGAGCTACAGGCCAGCTGGGAACTAAAGGCGAGACCCTGTCTCAAAAATCACAAAAAAAAAGAAAAAAAAAAAAAAGACCCAACAGTAATCAGCTGCCAATATTCAGAAGTGGCATTTTTTAAATTTGTTTTTATATATTTTTTTTATTTTATTTTTTAAGTCCGTTTTTTTTATTGTAATGAATTGTACATGTTCTGCATTATAGGTTTGTAGTACCTGGTGTGCATGCAGATGCTCAGAGGTCAGAAGAGGGATGCAAATTCCCCTGGAAACTGGGAGTTAAAAGACAGGTACTCTCATCCCAATGTGGATGCTGAGGGGATCGAACCGTAGGGTCCTCTGCAAGAGCATTCAATGCTCTTCCACTAGGTCCTATCTCTCCAGTCCCCAGAAGTGGCATTTTTAACTGTTCTGATAGATGATACTCATTTCTGAATGACAAATGTTACAATAACACAGAATAAGAGCTAGAAAATAGAACTACAGATATGTCTGTTATTTGGCAAATCTAGATATTTCCCAAACTGTCCTAAGAAAACAGCATAGTATTATACTTCCAGAATGTGCTCAATAGCTACTCAAATCAGCAAATGTAGGGAAAAAAAACCCACGTCTGCCAGGTTTAACTGCGGTTTAACAAGAAAGATGCCAAGCGATGCATATTTTTTTTTTTTTTTTGGTATTTTTGAGACAGGGTCTCCCTTTAGTCCCAGCTGGCCTATAGCTCACTCTGTAGACCAGGCTGGCCTTGAACTCAAAGAGATCTGCCTGCCTCTGCCTCCTGAGTGCTAGGATTAAAGGTGTGTGCCACCATGCCCTGCTGAGGGTCTTCTTGAAGCAAGGCACTTAGATAGGCCGACTAGAGCTCAGTGGGTGAACTTGCACTGAGGAACAGCCGAGGAGATTAATTTGGCACAGTAGGCCTTAACACAACTGACAGAATGTATGCATTCCACTGGGGGAGTGCCAAATTGATTGAGATGTTATATATGAAATATACAGAAATTCAATTAAAAATTTATGCAAAAAAAGCCACTTCTGAAAAATCCTTATGCCTGTTAGAACTGTCTTTCATGAGATTGGGAACCAAACCAATGTCCTTGCAGTTGCTAGGACAGTGATAGACCAGTGATCTATCACTGAGCCACACCCCCAGCTCTTGAACTTTATATCTTGTGTCACTTATTTTTTATATTTCCTTTACTAAGTTACTTAACTCATAAAGAGCCGCTTAAGCTTAGTCATCCTCTGTTTTGCTCTGTCTCATTTCCCTTGCACTGCCCTAGTATACATTCAGAAGGAATATTTATGGTGGTTTTTCCCTTTTTGTTGGCATATTATAATGATCTGATATGGGTGGTAGTGCATACCTATATCCAGCACTTGGAACATTGTGGGAACATGGGGAATCAGGAATTTATGGCTAGCCTCAGCTACATAGGAAGATTGAGGCCAACCTGAGCTATATGAGACCCTTCCTGAAAAAAACCCAAAGAAACAAAACATTCAGTATTGTCTTCATATTCACAAGAAATTCTAAATAACTGTTGTAATTAATTTTAAGATGACAAAAAGGAACTTGGAGCAGCCAGAAGAAGCCAGTATTACATGAAATATGGGAATCCAAATTATGGAGGCATGAAAGGAATTCTTAGCAATTCATGGTGAGTCTAAAGCCTTAAAATAGAATAGCTATTTGTCTATCTTAATGTTTTTATTATTATAAAGTAATTACATATAAACAGGTTTCATACATGTATATATTTCAATCATGAGCAGCCTTCTCTCATCCCCCCACTCCTGCTGGCTGGTCCCCTCCTCTTCCTGACTAGCCTCCCTTCTACTTTCATGTCAGTTTCTCTCTCTCTCTCTCTCTCTCTCTCTCTCTCTCTCTCTCTCTCTCTGACCTAGTGAATTTCATTCGTTTTTTAACAGGAGCATGGGTGCCTTACCAGTGGTTTTACCACTGAGGAAAATATCTCTCCTTTCTCCATCAACCATTAACTACATATAAATCCTCAGGGAAGAATGAGGCCCCTTCATACCTTCCCCCTTCCGTGATGGGGTTGATGGGCCCAATCTTGCACATGTAATTACAGCTGTTGTGAATTCAAAAGTGCCACAGCTGTGCTGTGGCTGAGTAGTCAGTGTTCTACACTATTCTCCAGTCCTCCTTCCTCTGAATCTCACATTCTTCTAGTCCCTTTTCTACAATGTTCCCTGAGACTTGGAGGAATGATGTTGATGTCCCATTTATGGTAGACTTCTTCTTTTTTTTGTTTTTTTTCAATACAGGGTCTCCCTGTAGTCCCAGCTGTCCTGGAACTCACTCTGTAGACCAGGCTGGCCTTGAATTCACAAAGATCCGCCTGCCTCTGCCTCCCAAGACCTAGGATTAAAGGCATGTGCCACCATGCCCAGCTAGCAGAGGCAGGCAGATCTTTGTGAGTTCAAGGCCAGCCTGGTCTACAGAGTGAGTTCCAGGACAGCTGGGGCTACAGGGAGACCCTGTCTCGAAAAGACCAAAAAAAAAAAGAAGAGTCAGTCTCAGTACTTTTTCTAGTTAGACACCCTCTTCTGACCTCCATGGCACTGCACTACTCGGGTTGCACAAACCTACATGCAGACAGTACATTCATATAAATAAATAATTAATTAATTAATTAATTAAAAAAGTCTCTGCAGTCACCACTGACCACTCAAAACCACTTGGTTTTGTTTTCAGTTTAGGTTTTTGTTTGTTTATTTTGAGAGACAAGGGTCTCCTTATAGCCCTAGTTGTCCTGGAACTCACTACGTAGACCAGGTTGGTCTCAGTGTCCCAGAGATCTGCCTGCCTCTGCCTCCCAAGTGCTGGGAGTAAAGTTATGTGCCTCCACACCCAACTTTTGTTTTTAGTTTTTAGTAACCCAGACATGTCTCAAATGTAGCCAAGCCTGACCTTGAACTTCCAATCTTTCTGCTACCTCCCAAGAACTGAGATAACAGGTGTGTATGATTATGCCCAGCTTAAAAATATAATAATTTAGCTACTGTTTCAGCTCTTTTTTTTTTTGTATGAATGTACTGTCTGCATGCAAGTCTGTGCACCCGTGTCATGCAACGCCGCGTAGTTCAGAAGAGGGTCTCGGATTCCTCTGGAACGGGAGTTCTCCTGGAATTGGAGCTTCAGACGGTTCTCAGCCGCCATGTGGGTGCTGGGAATCGAACCCAGGTCCTCTGCAAGAGCGGTCGGCGCTCTTAACCACTAGGCCATCTCTCCAGCCCCCTGTTTCAGCTCTTAATCCTTCAGTTATTACCCTGTAGTGAAATGTCAGACCTGTTGACTGAAGGAGATAAGGAAGAATTCATGATTCTTAGCTGTGGTAATAAGATGAGAATACCACTTCAGTTTCAGTTAAAAAAATCACTGTTTGGGGGCTGGAAAGATGGCTCAGTGGTTAAGAGCACCGACCGCTCTTCCAGAGGACCTGGGTTCCATTCCAGCACCCACATGGCAGCTAAGAACCATCTTTAGGGCTGGAGAGATGGCCTAGCGGTTAAGAGTGCCAACTGCTCTTGCAGAGAACTCAGGTTCTATCCCCAGTACCCACATGGCGGCTGAGAACCGTCTGTAACTCCAATTCCAGGAGAACTCCAGTTCCAGGGGAATCCGAGACCCTCTTCTGACCTCCGCGGCATTTCATGACACGGGTGCACAAACCTACATGCAGACAGTACATTCATACATATAGAAAATAAATAATATAAAAAATTTCCCATGCCTATTGGCATTCATAGGTCTTTAGAGGTAGGTCTTTGTGGCTGGCATGTTCTAAGTGCCCTTTAAAATTTAAATAATCGCCCTAATTAAAAAAAAAAACACAACAAAAAAACAACAAACCTACATGCAGACAGTACATTCGTAAACATAAAAATAAATAAAATTAAAAAAAAATTATAAAAAAGAACCGTCTTTAAGTTGGGCCTGGTGGTGCATGCCTTTAATCTCAGCACTCGGGAGGCAGAGGCAGGAGGATCTCTGTGAGTTCAAGGCCAGCCTGGTCTACAGGGCTAGTTCCAGGCCAGCTGGGACTACAGGGAGACTCTGTCTCAAAAAAAAAAAAAAGAAAAATCACTGTCGTTCACTCCTAACATTGTGGTGGTTTGAGTTGCAATAAATTGGTTGAGTTCAGCATTATTTCTGTTGGTTTCTAATGATGTGCTTCTTTTGGCAATATTTGCAGGAAGCGGAGATATCATTCCCGTCGTATTCAGCGGGATGTGATCAAGAAGAGAGCCCTGATTGGGGATGATGTTGGCTTGACGTCTTATAAACACCGACATTCCGGTAGTTGCCTGCTCAACTCTTGGGTAGACACATGTTTGGCTCTCAAAAATGTATTTTTATTCTTAATACAATCTATTAAGGTTCCAAACTATCATCCTTTCTTCCTTGCCCTCACCCTCTGCCAACATATAGGAAAGTAAGTCAAGCCATAATTAATCTTAAATTGCCCATGCAAAGAGGTCAGATGATTTTATAAAACTGTTCTAAAAAAGACCAAATGTAACAGAGAAAAATAAAACAAAGCTTTTCTTAGCAACTTTTTATTACTATCAACTGCATTAAAAAAAAGTAGCAAATTGGGTGATTTTATTGTTCCTTTTCTGATAATGTAAACAAGACGCTGTGCCGAGTGCTTTTTACATACTGTTTGTACATATGAATGCTATCAAAAAGTGAAATATTATAACTAATTTTTCTTCCTGTCTCTTTCTTATGGTTATTAAAGAAATAATTTTCATTATGCTTTCTAAAGATTTATTTTTATTTTGAACTTAATATGTGGAATCTTTTACATGCTTTATAGAACTCAAGTCAGCATACAAACAATAATATATGCATGTGTCCTGGAGAGATGAAGTGTACATACTTTTAGTTAATGTATATGTACAGAATTGTATGTTTAGTAATGCACATATTTTTCTGTAATACAATTAGACTTTTCCAACTTAATTTACTTTAAGATATTGTCAAAAATCTACTCTTTATGTTCATCTTAAATTAAAAAGAAAATTGCCACTGGGTGTGGTGGCACATGCCTTTAATCCCAGCACTTGGGAGGCAGAGGCAGGTGGATCTCTGAGTTCAAGGACAGCTGGGGCTACAGGGAGACCCTGTCTCAAAAGGACCAAAAAATTAAAAAAGAAAATTTTCCTCCAATTAAAGCACCATATAGTAACTGATTTCATTTTGCACTTATATCATCTATGTTCATAATAAATTTAGTTATTGTAAATACTGTATATTTGCTTCCTCTACTTTTCATAAGCTTTAGTCCATAAACTTTATTTTTAAGTTTTTTAAATTATGTCCTTATGGGGGTAGGGTTTGTACGTTTGAGTGAGAGGCCAGAAGAGGGGATCGGATCCCTGGAGCTGGAGTTCAAAGCTGTTGTGAGGTGTCAGATCTGTTAGATCTGGACACTGGGACCTCGGTACTCTACAAGAGTAGTATTTTTACTCAACCACTGAGCCATCTTTGTAGTCCATAAACTTTCAAGTTAATGTTGATTTTCATTATTTAGGGTTATATGTTATTATATGGGTATGAAGTTCCATTGAACATTGAATTAGCAAATACAGAACCATTCAAAACCTCTGGTCACACAATTTTCATCAACTGAGTAGTACCTTTTTTTTTTTTCTGCATTTTTGAGACAGGGTTTCCCTGTAGCCCCAGATGAATTGGAACTCATTATGTAGACCAGGCTGGCCTTAAAGTCACAGAGATCTACCTGCCTCTGCCTCCCGAGTGCTAGGATTAAAGGTATGTGCCACCACACCTGGCTTAAAGACAGTTCTTAGCCACCATGTGGGTGCTGGAAATCGAACCTGGGTCTTCTGCAAGAGCAGTCCGTGCTCTTAACCACTGAGCAATCTCTCCAGCCCAATATGTACTATTACTAATTAACATTGACCTCACAGCGGACAGCATTACGGCTCATGCCTAAATGGGGCTTAATCTATGTATTTTCTTCACAAGGTGCACCACAACCTTTTTGCACTAGATAATACTTCAATACTGTATTTGGGGGCCATTTTTTTAAATTTCTTTTTAATTTTTATTTATTCTTGTATGTGTAATGAATGTACTGTCTATATGTAGGTTTGTGCACCGTGTCATGCAGTGCCATGGAGGTCAGAAGAGGGTTTCGGATTTCCCTGGAACTGGAGTCAAAGATGGTTCTCAGCCGCCATGTGGGTGCTGGGGATCGAACCCGGGTCTTCTGCAAGAGCAGTCGGCGCTCTTAACCGCTAGGCCATCTCTCCAGCCTGGCGGGGGGGGGCATTTTTAAACAGTGAAATAATCAACAGAAAGCACAAAAATATGGCAGTCGGTAAATTGAAAAGGACTTTGCTTACAGCATGATAAATTAATAAGAAGCTAAAAAAATATTAATTAAGAAGGTAGTATTGCCCTGTTCGGCCTCAGCCAGGAAGAAGTGCATCTAGTCACTGTTTTTCTTTTGGTCTGCTAGTGTCTGTAAATTATCTTGAGGACATTTTAAGTATTGATTTAGGAGTTACAAATAAATTGGACAAATTTATAAATACAACTTCATGAATAATGAACATTTCTTATTTTTAAATGATTTTATAACATTCCACTGGGCTGCTAGATCATACTTTGTCTAACTATTCTTCTATTGTAGGAGCAAGAATGGTGTCTGGTACTTTTTTTTTTTTTTTCTTTTTGAGACAGGGTCTCCCTGTAGCCCCAGCTGTCCTGGAACTCACTCTGTAGACCAGGCTGGCCTTGAACTCACAAAGATCTGCCTGCCTCTGCCTCCCAAGTGCTAGGATTAAAGGCGTGCGCCACCACGCCCGGCTTGGTTTGGCGCTTTTGCAGAGGGCCAGAGATGGCCTTTTCCCCCCACCAGTGTTAGAATAGAGTCATACTTGTTATTTTTAGCCTTAAATTTTAGTTGTAATTTTTTGGGTTAAATTTCTTCAGGATTAGTGAATGTTCCTGAGGAGCCCATTGAGGAGGAGGAAGAAGAGGAAGAGGAAGAAGACCAGGACATGGATGCAGACGACAGGGTTGTGGTAGAGTACCATGAGGAGCTCCCAGCTCTCAAGCAGACGCGTGAGCGGAGTGCAGCCAGGAGGTCCAGCGCCAGCAGCTCAGACTCCGATGAAATGGACTATGATCTGGAACTGAAAATGATTTCTACTCCCTCACCAAAGAAAAGCATGAAAATGACTATGTACGCTGATGAAGTCGAATCACAGTTGAAAAGTATCAGGTAAAAACACTTTCTTCAATGCTAGTTCTAAATTATTTATTTACTTTGGCGGTACTGAGGATGGAACCCAGGACCCTTATGGGCATTCAGGGCAAGCATGCTCCCAATGAGACGTATTCCTACCCTTTAATTTAACCTTTAAGTGTTAATTACAAATGTATGCTTATTCATGTTGCAGTCATTTTTACCCAAATTTTCAGTCCTTTGTAGGCATTTAGTAGAAGCATCAAATTTTTCTCTGTATATTTATACTCTTGTTGTATAGACATTACAGAAAGTGAAAACTACCACTATTTTAGACATGTTATTTTTTTCACCATATATAGTGCATTGTTTGAAACTATCGTTACTTGTTTAATCATATTTATTTATTTTTAATTTTTTTTAATTTTTATTTATTTTCTATGTGTATGAATGTACTGTCTGCATGTAGGTTTGTGCACCCGTGTCGTGCAATGCCGCAGGGGTCAGAAGAGGGTGTCGGATTCCCCTGGAACTGGAGTTCTCCTGGAATTGGAGTTACAGACGGTTCTCAGCTGCCATGTGGGTGCTGGGGATCGAACCCGGGTCCTCTGTAAGAGCGGTCGGTGCTCTTAACTGCTGGGCTATCTCTCCAGCCCAATCATATTTGTTTTTATGTTAAAAATTTTTACATTTATTTTGTGTGGGTGTCTGTATGTGTGTTCATCACAGTACATGTGTGGAGATCAAAGAACTTGTGGGAGTTGGTTCTCTCCTTCTACCATGTGGATTTGGGGATAAGACCACAGGTCATTCAGTCTAGAAGCAAGCTCCCTTACTGTCTTGTTCATTTATTTTTTATTCCTTTAGTTTTGATTTTGAGATAAGGTCTCACTCCCTGTGTAGCCCATTTCTTTGGTTTCTAGAAGGGATGAGCAGATTCCCTGAGTATAATAGAAACCGCCAGTGCTGGATAAAAGGCAACGTGCCCAGCATCCCCAGCTAGGAGACCACCTTAAAAAGACAAAAAAAAAAAAAAAAAAAAAAAAAGAGCTACTTCCCTGTCACCAGATACCAACTCTGCTAGAGAGCATTATGGCAGTAGAATTCTCTATTAGGAAGTTCAGTGGAAGCCAGGAGTGGTGGTACATGCCTTTAATACTAGCACGGGGGTGGGGGGGGGAGTAATACTACCATTGGGGAGGCAGCAAAGGCAGGCAGATCTCTGAGAGTTCAAGGCCAGCCTGGTCTATGGTCTACATAGTGAGCTCCAGGCCAGCTGGGACTAAAGGGAGACCCTGTCTCAAAAAAAGACACAAAAAGACACAAACCACACACACACACACAAAAGTTCAGTGGAAACTAAAAATAAAGATTCAAATAGGGCCACATACATTAACATTAAAGGCATTTTTCCTTCCTGCCCAAGAACATCTTAGAAAAAGCATCCCTGGAGGCTGGAGAGATGGCCCAGCGGTTAAGAGCGCCGACCGCTCTTGCAGAGGACCCCGGGTTCGTTCCCAGCACCCACATGGCGGCCGAGAAACCGCTGAAACTCCAATTCCAGGAGAACTCCAGTTCCAGGGGATCCGATACCATCTTCTGACCTCCCGCGGCATTGCAACACATGGGTGCACAAGCTTGCAGCAGACAGAACATCTAACATATAAAAAAATAAATAAGATTAAAAAAAAGAAAAGAAAAGAAAAAAAAAAAAAACTGGCTGGAGAGATGGCCTAGCGGTGTAAGATCACTGACATCTCTTGCAGAGGACCCGGGTTCGATCCCTAAGCACACACAATGGCGAGCTGAGAACCATCTTTAACTCCAGTTCAGGGGAATCTGAAACCCTCTTCTTACCTCCTCGGCATTATAGCACAACATGGTGCACAACCTACATGCAGACAGTACATTCATACATATGAGAAAAAAAAAAAAAAAGAAAAAGCAACCCTAAGCCAGGCCTGATGGTGTATGCCTTAATAATGCACAATTTAAGGAGATTGAGGCAGAAAATACCAGTTCATACCCTGCTGAAGTTTTCCAGAGCTTGTTTAAGGTCCCCCTCGTCAATTTTCGTGAGACCTGTCTCAAAATTTTTAAAAATAAAAATTTTAACTAAAGAAAGCATAACCTACAATCTAACCTTCAGAGTTTTGTGTATACTATTATACTCAGGGAATCTGCTCATCCCTTCTAGAAACCAAAGAAATGGGCTACACAGGGAGTGAGACCTTATCTCAAAATCAATAATAAAGGAAATAAAAAATAAATGAACAAGACAGTAAGGGAGCTTGCTTCTAGACTGAATGACCTGTGGTCTTACCCCAAATCAACATGGTAGAAGGAGAGAAAAACTCCCACAAGTTCTTTGATCTCCACACATGTACTGTGATGAACACACATACAGACACCCACACAAAATAAATGTAAAATTTTTTAAACATAAAAACAAATATGATTGGCTGAGAGATAGCCAGCAGTTAAGACACCGACCTACTTACAAGGACCCGGTTCGATCCCCCCCAGCACCCCATTGGCACTGAGAACCGTCTGTAACTCCAATTCCAGGAGAACTCCAGTTCAGGGGAATCCGACACCTCTTCGGACCCCTGCGCATTGCACGACACGGGTGCACAAACTCATGCAGACAGTACTTCATACACATAAAAATAAATAAAAATTTAAAAAAATTAAAAAAAATAAATATGATTAAACAAGTAACGATAGTTTCAAACAATGCACTATATATGGTGAAAAAAATAACATGTCTAAAATAGTGGTAGTTTTCACTTTCTGTAATGTCTATACAACAAGAGTATAAATATACAGAGAAAAATTTGATGCTTCTACTAAATGCCTACAAAGGACTGAAAATTTGGGTAAAAATGACTGCAACATGAATAAGACATACATTTGTAATTAACACTTAAAGGTAAATTAAAGGGTAGGAATACGTCTCATTGGGAGCATGCTTGCCCTGAATGCCCATAAGGGTCCTGGGTTCCATCCTCAGTACCGCCAAAGTAAATAAATAATTTAGAACTAGCATTGAAGAAAGTGTTTTTACCTGATACTTTTCAACTGTGATTCGACTTCATCAGCGTACATAGTCATTTTCATGCTTTTCTTTGGTGAGGAGTAGAAATCATTTTCAGTTCCAGATCATAGTCCATTTCATCGGATTCTGAGCTGCGGGCGCGGGACCTCCTGGCTGCACTCCGCTCACGCGTCTGCTTGAGAGCTGGGAGCTCCTCATGGACTCTACCACAACCCTGTCGTCCGCATCCATGTCCTGGTCTTCTCCTCTTCTCGTTCTTCCTCCTCTCAATGGGCTCCTCAGGAACATTCACTAATCCTGAAGAAATTTAACCCAAAAAATTACAACTAAAATTTAAGGCTAAAAATAACAAGTATGACTCTATTCTAACACTGGTGGGGGGAAAAGGCCATCTCTGGCCCTCTGCAAAAGCAGCCAAACCAGCAGGGCGTGGTGGCCACGCCTTATTCCTAGCACTTGGGAGGCAGAGGCAGGCAAGATCTTTGTGAGTTCAAGGCCAGCCTGGTCTACAGAGTTGAGTTCCAGCACAGCTGGGTGAATACAGGGAGCCCTGTTCAAAAAGACAAAAAAAAAAAAAGTACCAGACACCATTCTTGCTCCTAAATAGAAGAATAGTTAGACAAAGTATGACTAGCAGCCCAGTGGAATGTTATAAAAGAAAATCATTAAAAATAAGAAAGTTTCATTATTCATGAAGTTGTATTTATAAATTTGTCCAATTTATTTGTAACTCCTAAATCAATACTTAAAATGTCCTCAAGATAATTTACAGACACTAGCAGACCAAAAGAAAAACAGTGACTAGATGCACTTCTTCCTGGCTAGAGGCCGAACAGGGCAATACTACCTTCTTAATTAATATTTTTTTAGCTTCTTATTAATTTATCATGCTGTAAGCAAAGTCCTTTTCAATTTACCGACTGCCATATTTTTGTGCTTTCTGTTGATTATTTCACTGTTTAAAAATGCCCCCCCCCCGCCAGGCTGGAGAGTTGCCTAAGCGTTTAAGAGCGCACCACTGCTCTTGAAGAAGACCCGGGTTCGATCCCCAGCACCACATGGCGTCTGAGAACCATCTTGACCTCCAGTTCAGGGAAATCCGAAACCCTTCTTCTGACCCCATGGCATACTTGACACGGTGCACAAACACCTACTAATAGCAGTACATTCAATACACATACAAGAATAAATAAAAATTAAAAGAAATTTAAAAAAATGGCCCCCAAATACAGTATTGAAGTATTATCTAGTGCAAAAAGGTTGTGGTGCACCTTGTGAAGAAAATACATAGATTAAGCCCCATTTAGGCATGAGCCGTAATGCTGTCCGCTGTGAGGTCAATGTTAATTAGTAATAGTACATATGGGCTGGAGAGGATTGCCAGCTGGTTAAGCACTACGGGAACTTGCTCTTGCAGAAGGAAACCCACAAAGGGTTGTCGATTTCCAGCACCCACATGGTGGCTAAGGAACTGTCTTAAGCCAGGTGTGGTGCACTACCTAATCCTACGCACTGGTCGGGAGGCAGAGGCAGGTAGATCTCTGTGACTGTGATAGGCCAGCCTGGTCTACATAATGAGTTCCAATTCTCCTGGGGCTACAGGGGAAACCCGGTCTAAATTTTTTTTCCGAGAAAAAAAACAAAAGTTACTACCCAGTTGATGAAAGATTGTGACCAGAGGTTTTGAATGGTTCTGTATTTGCTAATTCAATGTTCAATGGGGACTTCATACCCATATAATAAAATATAACCCTAAATGAATGGAAAATCAACATTAACTTGAAGTTTATGGACTACAAAGATGGCTCAGTGGTTGGAGTTACAAATACTAAAACTCTTGTAGAGTACCGAGGTCCCAGTGTCCAGATCTAACAGATCTGACACCTCACAACAGTTTGAATCTCCAGCTCCAGGGATCCGATCCCCTCTTCGGCCCTCACATTCAAACGTACAAACCCCTACCCCCACCCTAAGGACAATAATTTAAAAAACTTACAAAATAAGTTTATGGACTAAAGCTTATGAAAATGTAGAGGAAGCAAATATACAGTATTTAAATAACTAAATTTATTATGAACTAGAGTGATTATAAGTGCAATAATGAAATTCAGTTACTATATGGTGCTTAATTGGAGGAAAATTTTCTTTTTGTAATTTTTGNGGGAGGTAGAGGAAGACGGATCTCGGTGAGTTCAAGGCCAGCCTGGTCTACAGAGTCAGCTCCAGGACAGCTGGTACTAAAAGGGAGACCCTGTCTCAAAAATACCAAAAAAGAAAAAAAAAGAAAAGAAAAAAGATAGGGTCACCCTATAGCCCCAGCTGGCCTGGCACTCACTCTGTAGACCAGGCTGGCCTTAAACTCACAAAGATCTGCCTGCCTCTGCCTGTTTCTGCCTCCTGAGTGCTAGGATTGAAGGCCTATGCCACCATACCTGGCTTAAAGACTGTTCTTAGCCACCATGTGGGTGTGGGAATGGTACCCAGGTCCTTTGCTAGAGTAGTCAGCACTCTTAACCGTCTGAGCCATCTCTCCAGCCCCAGGAAATAGCTCTTTAGGGAAGGGGGTTATAGACCTTCCTGTGTCTGCACCACAGCCAGATTGCAGCTTGGTGAATAGAGAGCTCTAGCCTCTTTGCAGGCCTCTGCTTAAGATTGGTTGCCTAGGAGAAGGGACTTTTAGTTATGTATTCTGTGATAAAATGTATGAGTATTGAATGGGAACCACCCTAAGAAGATGAGCAACCTGCTTACCTCTTCACAGGATGTCATTCATGGTTTTCCTAAATAAGTTACTGTCAGTGGTATTTGTAAGTGAATGTTGGCCATATTAGAGTGTCCTAAATTGTTTTCCTTATGGAATTAGACCATTACTTATACCTCACTTGTCTCATAGTTGGTTACTTGTGCTCCCCCATTTTTGTTTCTGATTTTTACCTTAAAGGAACTCCATGAGGGCAGATAGTATATCCACAAGCAATATAAAAAACCGAATTGGTAACAAATTACCACCCGAGAAATTTGCAGATGTCCGTCATCTCTTAGATGAAAAGCGTCAGCAGTCATGTCCACGGCCAGCAATCAGCAGCACCAAGTCAGGTATTGTTCTTCCTTTGTGTTTCTGCTTCATCCTGAGCTCCTGAGAGCAGTTAGGTTAGGGTTAGGTTCTTGGATAAAATACCAGTTTGGACTGATTTAATTGTTCTTATTCATGGTATCTAAATCTTAGGCTATAAGCATTGGTGTTTTCAGAACCAAATTTTGATAAAACTAGCTCTTGGTATTTTGGGATGAAATAATAATAATTATAATATAATATAATATATTATATTATATTAATATTATATTAATATTATAATAATAATTATAATATTATTATTATTATTATTATTAGTGGTCTTTTCGAGACAGGGTCTCCCTGTAGCCCCAGCTGGCCTGGAACTCGCTTTGTAGACCAGGCTGGCCTTGAACTTACAGAGATCTGCCTTCCTGCCTCTACCTCCCCCAAGTGCTGGGATTAAAGGCGTGTGCCACCACACCCGGCTTGAAATAATTATTTTGCTATTTCTTTGGTATAGTTTATAGTTAAGGAGCAATAGAAATTAAATTGGGTGGTTAGATAAATGGTTGAGCTTGAGTTTAATCATTTATGTGCACAGTGATGCAGTAGGTGGGTGCACTAGCCGTCAGACCCCAGGCTAGGAGTTGGCATGTGGGAAGTCTTTGGAGAAGCTGCAGAGCTGCCATAGATCTGCTGAGAGAATTAGAGAAGGCTTTCAGAGAAAGTGATTTGGGGGCTAGGACTTGGGAAGGAATAGGAACTCAGAGGGCAGACAGTTTTTTGAGATTGGAAACAATTTGATCATACATCTGTTTTAGAAAGATAGTTTTCAGGGTTGGGTGAATGGAATGGAGTGGGAGTAGAGAATGGAGAGACAAGGGCTTGAACTTGGTCATGATGTGAAGACAAAGAGTGAGACTGGGGCTGTAGGAAGAGTCACTGCTAGGAAGGAGGAAGAATGGCTAAGAAGCCACAAAGGAGACTTGTCCTAAGAGGCCAAGGCAATGGGTATTGTTCCCTGGGGAAAGCTGAGGTGAGATGGCACGAGCCACAGCGCAAGGTTCTCACTGCTGAACCTGTGGCTGGGTCTGTTTGTTGGCATGAGCTTGAGGACAGTAGCTTCGTGAGGAGGTTAGAGGAAAAACACAGTTGGATTGGGCCATATTGCTTTTATTCTTTGCCTTTTTTTTTTCTTTTTTTGGTCTTTCTGAGACAGGGTCTCCCTTTAGCCCCAGCTGTCTGCTGTCCGCTGTCCTGGAATTCATTTATGTAGATCAGGCTGGCCTTAAACTCACAGAGATCTGCTTGTGTCTGCCTCCCAAGTGCTGGGATTAAAGGTATATGCTGCCACGCCTGGCTTATTCTTTTTGTCCATCTTATTGATAAGTACTTATATGTTCAAGGTTTATCATGAGCTTGCAGTAAGGTTGACTGAAATTATTATGTTATTTAGTTTTGCTCGGATCATAAAAAGGAAGGAAGGGAGGGAGGGACAGAGGGGAAGGAAGGAAAGAAGAAAAGATGATTCTGTTTCAGAAACAATCAGCTGAAAGCCCTTGGGTCAGAATTTTCCCAGGAGAGTCAAGACCAAGTATGGAGAGACTAGACTTTAGAAGCCTGGTGCTCCAGGCCCTGTGTCCACTGCTCAGGGAGATTTGGGATCAAATTTCTTAGAGAGCTTTGTTTGAGAGTACTAATAGTAAAGCATGGATTTGGTAACAGGAGGACTTTTTCTCTTTTTCCAGATATTCGCCAGAGGTTAGGAAAAAGACCATATTCTCCAGAAAAGGCTTTTAGCAGTAACCCAGTGGTTCGGAGAGAGCCCTCATCAGATGTACATAGTAGGCTAGGTATTCCAAGGCAGGATGTTAAAGGCCTCTACTCTGACACCCGGGAGAGGAAATCAGGTGAGCAACACTTGACACTGATGGGAATGGGAAAGAGTGAAGAACAGTGGTTGTAGCGTAAACAGTCAAGGCTAGAAGAAGCATGTGCCAAAAATCAGTGCTCCTTCCTCTTCTGGTAACTTAACAGCTGTCTTTGTTGCCATCTTGTCATCAGTGTCTGCATCATGGCAATAGGGAAGCTCAGACAGTAGAGGGTGCACACCTTTGCTTCTTTTTGGTTTCATTTTTCCACACACATCCTATTTTTTTCATGTAGCACTTTACCATAACAGTTTTTCCACATTGCCTTACTCTTTTTTTTTTTTAAATTTTTTTATTAATTTATTTATTTCTGTATGTGTATGAATGTACTGTCTGCATGCAAGTTTGTGCACCTGTGTCGTGCAATGCTGCGGAGGTCAGAAGAGGGTGTCGGACTCCCCTGGAACTGGAGTTCTCCTGGAATTGGAGTTTCAGACGGCTCTCGGCCGCCATGTGGGTGCTGGGGATCGAACCCGGGTCCTCTGAAAGAGCGGTCGGCGCTCTCAACCGCTAGGCCATCTCTCCAGCCCCTGCCTTACTCTTTATAAATAAAACTTTTAAGTGCCTCAGTTTGTCTGTGCCACAACAATCTAAACACAGATTTCTCTATTATTGATAGATTTTAATAAAACACTCTAAAAATGAGTGAATAGTCAGAGTTCTGATGTTGCTGGCTTGAGGCTGAAAATAAGAATAGTTCACAGTCAGATGGGCCCCTTGGTTTGCAGAATGTTAGAACTGGCAGTTTCTTGGCAGAATGAAGTGGTACACAGTATTAGGTGCCTCACCTGGGAGAGGTAGGTGTGACAGAAAAGTCTTCAGGTGATTATCCTGTTTCAGAAGTGGGACACCTATTCTGAGCATTGAGACTCTCCCATTGGGTCTGAAGCCTTCCATTTGCAGGCTAGCTGCAAGTGCTGCAGACCACTGATGTTTCCTGTATGGCAGGTACTGGTGGTGCGCCCGCTCCCTTAGAACCCTGGTGCTTGGGATTGGTTGCCAAACTGAAGTATTTTCTTCCCCAAACAGGTGGCTTATGGACTCGCTTAGGATCTACACCCAAGACCAAAGAAAAGAACAGGAAGAAAATGGATCACAGGCCACCTGGCACTGAGGAAGATGACTCGGAGCTGCAGAGGGCATGGGGGGCTCTGATTAAGGAGAAAGAACAGTCTCGCCAAAAGAAGAGCCGGTTAGATAGCTTACCATCTCTCCAGATTGAAGTTAGTAGAGAAAGTAGCTCTGGTTCTGAGGCTGAGTCCTGATGCCCCTGGCCTGAGGCAGCTGACATTCTTACACAGGGCGGGGCGCACAGTAGGAGCCTCCCTTGCAGGAGGAGTTGGCGCCCTTCCCCCTTATGCTCACCCTCAACTGTTGCTGTTCCATCAGGACATTTTAAAGAATGTGATGAATTTTGAAGGGCATCTCTATCTTCTGCTACAGAGTTACAGTTCTGGGCCTTCAATTCTTTCCCTACCACCCCACAAGCTTTACCCTTTGAGAAAAGGCAGCCCTCTAGATTTTGTAGACATTTTCTTAATATTTTTAACATTGTGTCTTTTAAAAGAAATGTTTTACACAGTTCATCCAAAGAGCAGAGAACTGAACTTCTCACTATTGCCTTGGCCCTGACAGCTGTTACCAGCACCCTTTTCCCAAGAAAAGTCAATTCCCAGGTGCTTATTGGACTGCCTTCGAGGGGGACGATGAGGGAAGCTGCCAGCTCACCCTTCCAGAACCTTAGTTTGGGGGCTGAATCTCATGGACCTGACCTCTGAGATGCTTCTGCCCGCCCAGGTAGATAAGAGATGCAGCACCGATCGTGCTTCCGTTCTTCCCTTGGGGATTTCTGTTAAGTCCTTTTATTGGCTGTCAGCTTGATGTGAAGATCAAGTTCAGTGCTGTGGGACTTTTAGGGATAAACAACTGTGACTTCTGGATTTGGAGTTGATTTACCTGCTTAGAGGTGGGGTCCTGGGTTAATGTTGAACAATTTTTAAGTCTGTATTATGTTTAAAAACTATTAATGACTTAAAAGTTTAAATTTTTAATTTTTATATGTGGAAATTCTTCCTGTTGGCTACAGGGAAAGCTCAAGTGGTGTCTTCTTTTGTCTGTTAAATATATATTATATACTTTAGAAGAAGGCAAAGAGAGGAGTCTCCTTATTTTTGAATGATATTAACTGTATGGTCTTGTACATAGAATTCAATTTGCTTTGTGGTCACTGTAGAAAAAAAAATTCCATCCATCATAGATGGGATCTTGCTATTATCACTTTAGAAGTGATATATTGATAATTTATTCTTTCTGTCTCTTGAGTTGTACCTTTAGACTTCTTCAAAACTGGCAAATAATAGTTTCAGAAATTTTTAGTATATTTTTAAATTCCTTTCAAATTATTTTACAATGAAAAAAATCAGTTCTTTTGTCTTCCCATCTGATTTTTATTTTGAAGTATTTAATTCTGCATTTCTCTGCAGGTCTAAAAATGGTGTTTCACTTGAGCTCATTAGAACCTTGGAATTAGAGGTAGTTTAAGTGTCTCTTTGGAATGGCACAGCTCTCTACCTGCCTAGATTGTTAGCACCCAGTGTGACTCTGGATCATAAAGTTCTTAACTTGTAGCTGAGCACATGTCCCAACACTTGAATGAACGTGGAACAGCCTTGTTAATAAGGCGAAATACTTGAGAGTTGTAACGAAGCTGTGTTATACATATTGTGTTGACTAACCTGCTTTTTCCCTCTTCAGAAAGATGGGAGCATATAACCAAGACATGTTTCATCTTCCTAGGATCCCAGGAAAGGAGTTTCTGATTTGTTGGTTGAGACCTAAAGCCTCTGAGGTTTCAAAGCTCTGCTTCCCCTATGTAGCTCATAGCCAGCTCAGATCCAGGTTCTTTGAAGGTTCAGAGATTGGTAGAGTGAGACATTCAAGTACCCAAGAGTCAGAGACCTAGATGCTACCTAGGACTCTTTTCCATGGACCTGAGCCTTGGTTTCCCAATGTAGCAAGTGAATGACCTGGCAGTTTCTAGCTTTTTGTACCTCTCTGTGGTGTTTTATTTACTTTTGTTGAAGCTGTGGCTGCAGCTGTTGAGGTGGCCAAAGTGTCAGAGATGAGGCAGGCATGAGGTTATGGATAGAGACTGTTACAGTCTTTGGTTCTGCCGGTGGAGTAAAGATGTGCATGTGCTTCCCACCTGATGTGGTTTCCTCAGGGTTTAGAAAACTCCCCCAATTTGCTGTTCGTTTCTTAGTCATGACCTTTCCAACCAGCAGTTCAGGCCCATTTTCCCAGGGCCTTTCAGCACTACTCAGTCTCTTGCTAGAGATGAAGGAGAATTTTATGAAAGATAAGTAGTGTGCACTCAAAAAAGATGCCCACTTTAGCAGTCTTGCAGTTCTTACATCACAGAGAGGCAGCTTCGGGGATTTTATCTCCTGAAGTGTTGGCTTTCCTAGCCCCTCTCTCTCTCTTCAGCCCATACTTGGAACTGTTCAGGTCTTCAACAGCTTGAGCCCTCTGTGCTCAGCCTTTCTTTGGAGCGTAGGAGTGAGGGTGGACAGTTAGGACAGTCCAGCAGGCTGCTCAGCATACTTTATCCAAGGCACTTTGTATGCCTGTGGGCTTAGTATTTACATGTAGAAGATTTTAAATATAATTTTGCTGCTTGATAGTAAATGCAGATACCTCATTTCCTTTTCTACTCTCCCTGTTTGTAGAGGTACCAGATATCCAGGAAAACTTGTAACCCCCCCCCCCAATCTGATTCCATGTGTCCCTCCTTGCTTGGTTCAACTACTGTTCTGTCTTCCCTTTCTGTGACATCATGTCTACTCCCATTCTGCAATTGCAGCTGGAGTAAACTTTTGCTTGAGATATGATTTTCATAATGTACAATTCCATCCATTTAAAGTGCACGTTTTGGAGCTGGAGAGATGGCCTAGCGGTTAAGAGAGCCGACTGCTCTTGCAGAGGACCCGGGTTTGATCCCCAGCACCCACATGGCGGCTAAAAACCATCTTTAACTCCAGTTCCAGAGGAATTCGACGCCCTCTTCTGACCTCCGGGGCAATGCACGACACGGGTGCACAAACCTGCATGCAGAGTACATTCATACACATACGAAAATAAAATTAAAAATTAAAAAAATAAAGTGCACGTTTCAGTGGGCTTTAGAATATTTATGGAGTTGTGTAACCATTAGCATAATCGAGTTTAGAACATTTTCATCAAGAAAACCCTTCACCTACTCGCAGCACTCACTCCCATTCTTACCCTCTCTGTCCCTGGCAACTACTGATCTTTCTGTCCTTGTGGATTTGACTAGGATGGACATTTGGTAAGTGTCATATACCACGTGTCTGTTTGTAGATGGCTTCTTTCACTTAACATGTTTACAAGGTTCATCCACATCCTGCATGTATTAGCGCTTCAGTTTCTAAATTGCAGAATAACATTCCATTATATAGATATATCACATTTATCATTCATCAGTTAAAAGGCATTTTAGTTGTTTCTCGTTTTTGGCTACTATGAGTAGGCTTCTGGGGATATTCATATATAGTTTTTTTTATGGATATATGTTTTTATTATTTGGAGGTTTATACCTAGAAGAATTGCCGAGTCCTATAGTAACTCTTATCATTAATCTTTTGAGGAACTGCCAAGGTTTTTTTCCTGTGGAGCTGTCATTTTCCATTCCAACCAGAAGTTTATCAACATTTTCACCAGTATTTGTTATTTTCTAGTATGAAGTGCTATCTCACTGTATGTGTGTTTTCTTTTGTTCCAGTGCCAGCAGTCAAACCCAGGACCTTATGCATGTTAACAAGTGCTGTACCACCAAGCTACAGCCCTACCCCAACTCTGGTTTTGATTTGCAGTTTCCTTATGACTAGTGATGTGGGACACTATTATTTCTGCTGCTGCTGCCACCTCCCCCTTCCTCCTCCTCCTCTGCCTCATCTTCTTCCTCCTCTTCCTCTTCCTCCTCCTTTCTCCTCTTCTTTATTTTGTTTTTGTAGTTTCGAGACAGGGTCTTATATATTGGGCATATTTTCATGTGGTTCAAGATGAATAGTCTATGAAACTGGTCAGAATGTAGCCTCTGTTCTTACAGTGTCTTGTGACCTGTTGTCTCTTTTCTCCTTTGCCCTCTGCCCTCTGCTCACTAGTTCCTGTATCCATCTTTTTTATTTTTATTTTGTTTAGGTAGGGTCTTACTATATGTATCCTTGGCTAGCCTCAAACTCTAGAGTGATCTGCCTGCTTCCCAGATTAAAGGTGTTCAAGGCCAGCCTGGTCTACAGAGTGAGTTCCAGGACAGCTGGGGATACAGGGAGACCCTGTCTCGAAAAGAAAAAAAAAAAAAAAAAAAAAAGGTGTGTGCCACCATGCTTAGCTTTCTGTATCCATCTTTGTCTCACCAACTTTCCAGACTGCACAGTGCATATTCTCAGTCCTCTTCCATCCCATCCTAGTCCTACCTTCCATCATCATCAAGGTTTAAAGCCACCCCCCCACCCCAAGAGATTGTCCTCAGTATCCAGAGCCAAGATAAGGTTTCCTTGTATGTATCCTCAAGTATTGCAATCAAGGAGTTTTAGCTGACCATGGGGTTAGATTATAAGTCAGTGCCCCAGATAAAAATGGAATGTAATCGTAATTCCTCTTGGAAACCCCAAGGCAGATACCACATTGAAAACCAGGTTGCTGGCGTGGTGGCGCATGCCTTTAATCCTAGCAATTGGGAGGCAGAGGAAGGCGGATCTTTGTGAGTTCAAGGCCAGCCTGGTCTACAGAGTGAGTTCCAGGACAGCTGGGGCTACAGGGAGACCCTGTCTTGAAAAGACCAAAAAAAAAAAGGTTCCTTGTAGTCAGTTCGTGGGAAAAGATCACCAAGTACCAGGTAAAGTAGTTGGACCATTTTGTGCAAATGCTCGCTTATTTTTGCCATCAGAACCTCATTCAGTGAGGTCACTTTTGAGGAGTTTGGGAACTTAGGCCACAGGAGCAGCAGAGGCAAAAACTTGTCCAGGTTCTCCAAGCCAGCCTGCCTGGGTTTGCTGAGGAGAGGGCAGAGGTAGAATGGTCCAGTCACCTTGAATCTGTTTAACTTTTCATACAAGTGCTACTGTATTTTAACTAACTGAAGTGTATAGCCAAGTCCTTTGCAACAAGCCCAGCACACTTCACACTGGACTGTGATTTCCTGTTCTAGTTTGTGTGTTTGCTAGACTGTAAGCTCAGGAGAGCAGGCACCATGTTTGGCTCGAATTAGGGCTTCCCCAATGTTTATGACCATACTTGGCACCTAACAAGTTCTCTGTGAGCATTTATAGAATTTGTAAATCCCCACCCAGGAGAGTAGATCCACCCACTGAGTCCCCAGGCCTTTGTATAGGTAAGTTCTCATTTTTCTGCCATGTCTTTTCTTGTTTTTATTTTGTTTGTTTATTTTGTTTTGTTTTTTTCCTTCTAGCCTGTGAGCTCCTAATGAGCAGGTGTCTTTATGTTGTTTTCTCTGTGTCCTTGTATAGTGCTTCAAAAGTTTTGGGAAATGAATGAATTATGTTAACCCAGCCCAGCTCTTACACCATTCTGTGCTAGCTCGGCTAATTCTAGATGAGACCACCAGGTGCAAGAAGGGGAGGATTATTCAGTGGTGTGTATGTTGTGCTTGCAGTAAGGCCCATGTTAAGTTGATCTCAATAAATATCACATCCTGATGACCTGGCCATATCTGACCTGAAGCTTACTCATTGTAATAAAACTTTTTCTGGGAAATCATGCAGATAGTCTAAGATAAGTGATTTTTTTTAAAGCTTCAGATCAGTTTTATTAGAGTTTAAAAGAAAAGCAACAAGCTGGGCGTGGTGATGCACACCTTTAATCCCAACACTAGGGAGGCAGAGGCAGGGGGAATCTCTGAATGTTTAAGACTAGCCTGGTCTACATAGTGAGTTCCAGGCCAGCTGGGGCTACAGGGAGACCCTGTCTCAAAAATAAATAAATAAATAAATAAATAAATAAATAAATAAATAAATAAACACACACACACACACACACACACACACACACACACACACAACACCAGGATAGGCAGGCTGTGGCTCTTGGAAGCTTCCCAGAAGAGGAGAATGAAAAACAGAAAGGGAATAAAAAAACAGCAGGTGTTGCGTTCGTTAGCAGCATGCTGGTAGCCATGTGGAAGCAGGCTTGGGTTCTAGCAGCATCTGAAAGCAAAGACAAAAAGAGAAGAAAGGAGTAGTTAAGCCTCCCAGACTCCTAAGAAAGGCCAGTAGGCCCAGCCAGACTTTTCAGGGAACACCCATTTTTTTTTTTTTTGAGGATTTATTTATTTTTTATTTTGTTTGTTATGGTATTTGCTGGTAGTATTATATGCAGCATGCCCTTGCCTGTTGCCCTCAGAGGCCAGAAGAGGGCTTTGGATGCCCTTGAACTGGAATTAGTTACAGGTAGCTGTGAGCTCCCATGAGGGGCAGGAAAGTGAGTCTAGATCTCCGTTAAGAGCAATAGTATCTTTTTTTTTTTTTTTTCTTTTTTTTTGGTCTTTTTGAGACAGGGTCTCCCTTTAGCCCCAGCTGTCTTGGAACTCATTATGTAGACCAGGCTGGCCTTGAACTCACAGAGATCCACCTGCCTCTACCTCCTGAGTGCTAGGATAAAAGATGTGCACCACTCCAGCCCCAAGAAAAAATTTTTCCAAGAACGTTTGTTTTGTTTTGTTTTGTTGTCTTTTTGAGACAGGGTCTCCCTGTAGTTCCAACTGCCCTGGAACTTGGTAAACCAGGCTAGCCTTGAACTCACAAAGATCCGCCTACCTCTGCCTCCATTAAAGGCATGCACCACTATGCCCAACCGAAGAATATTTTTATAAGAAAAATATCATTTGCGGGCTGGAGAGATAGCCTAGCGGTTAAGAGCGTCGACTGCTCTTGCAGAGGACCCGGGTTCGATCCCCAGCACCCACATGGCGGCTGAGAACCGTCTGAAACTCCAACTCCAGGAGAACTCCAGCTCCAGGGGAATCCGACGCCCACTTCTGACTTCCGCGGCATTGCACGACACGGGTGCACAGACTTGCCTGCAGACAATACATTCGTACACATACAGAAATAAATAAAATTAATAAAAAAAAATTAAAAAAAATATCATTTGCCCTTGGATAAAAGGAAATGAAGCTGGCAGGTAGGCGAGAGCCCCGGAGTGTGCAGTGAACCAGTTCTTAGGTTCTGGTCCCGTTGCTTTAGGAGAGTGACAGTTATCCAGAGCCTATCCTGGGCCTGTTCTGCCTGAAGCAGCATTCCATAGACCTCCAGCAGAGGTAGCAAGGTTTAGGTAGGATACTAGTGTGAACTCTGGGTAGTCAGCAGTAACTTGTAGCTTCCCAGATTAATTAATTGCTGCATAGATAAGTTTGTTGCCTAAGTATTTGCTTTTAAACCTTATTTAACAAGATGTAACTTAGAAGTTAAGCTCCTCCTTTTCCCCCCTTTGAATATAAGAGTTAAAAGTAGAAAATGCTTTTGGTGATCTTGAGAAAAATACTTTTGCTTTAAGGCAGATCGTGTACTGCATAATTTGGCCAACAGCAAGCATCTAGAACTTGTCTTGTTTATAAACTAAATCTTATAAGAAAGCATAGTGGAGCCTGCCACCCTAATAAAATGCTGAACATTTCACAAAACTTTGATGTTTCTGGAAGCAATTAGAGAAATGCTGTTTCTTAACATAAGCTTCTTAAAATATTTTAAATGGTCGTGAGGCACTGAAGTGGGAATTTTCTGTGCTATTAATAAAACTCCAGTGTGGATATTTAACCTACCAAAGTCACTATCCTTCCTGCCTGGGGAGTCTCATCTGCTTGAGCAATTCCAGAGTTCCTCTGTATGCTCAGATTCCTAAGTAGTTGAGATTTTGTGTGATACCAGACTCTTTGTCACCTCCACCTTAGTAAAGGACTAGTCCAGGTCAGAGAGCAAGAGGCCACATTGGCAGAGACGGCCTTCCCCTGTCTCTCTGTATAGGGTTGTAGAGTTGGATCCAGTGAGATGTCTATTTTCTACCTGTGTATAAACATTCCCCAGAAGGCCTTTGAGCAGCTGACAAGCACTCTTAGCCCAGGTAGAATGTGTTTGGGGGAAAGTCAAATAGGATAATGGCCTGAGCTGAGACTGGGGCTCTAGGGACTCATTCTACCTCGTAAGCTCAACTGGAAAAGATTGAACAAGTCCCTTCTTCCCTGGGCCTTAGTTTCTCTGTCTGTTAAATGAAGGCCTCAGCTGGGATAATGTCCAGGTTTCATTTTAGTGTACACACTCTTAGGGGTGGAAGGGGCTCATGCTGTACTTTCCAGGGAGCACCGGGAGTACACTTTAGACAGGAAGGCGGTGGGGTAAGCAAGAGGCGCCTGCCTGGTCCCATGGCCCAGTGCAACCTTTTCCCTCCCAGCCTTCAGTTATGAAGGGACAAGAAGGGCAGGTGAGGTGGCTCAATAGGTAAAGTGCTTGCCACCATACCTGAAAACCTGAATTTGCTCCCTGGGACCTACATGGTAGAAGAAGAGACGTGTCCTTTGGCCTCCATGGCACTGTAGCATGCTCACGTATGCACACGTGCGCGTAAACACAAAAACAAATTAATACAAAGAAAGAAGGTCCTGCCAGGGCATGTGGTACATACACCTTTAATCTCAGCACTGGGGAGGCAGAGGCAGAGGCAGGAGGACTGCTGAGTTTGAGGCTAGCCTGGTCTACTTGCCTCTAAAAAAAATTTTTTTTAAAAAGGTGATTTCCTTTTTTCTGTTCCCAACCCCTTCACCTCTAGTACACATATCTGTATACATAGGCATACACATGTCCACATATACATTATTGAATCTTTATTTTAAATTTTCATTTATTTATTATTTTTATATGTATGAGTGTACTGTCTGCATGCAGGTTTGTGCACCCGTGTCGTGCAATGCTGGGAAGGTCAGAAGAAGGCATCAGATTCCCCTGGAACTGGAGTTAAAGACAGTTTTTTTTTTAGCTGCCATGTGGGTGCTGGGAATCGAACCCAGATCCTCTGCAAGAGCAGTCAGTGCTCTTAACCGCTGAGCCATCTCTCCAGCCCCACATTATTGAATCTTTAATTAGGGACACATTTGAGCAGGTAGCACAGGGTACAAGTTTTCTCAGGCAGCTATAACAAGGTACCACAGAATGGATAGTAACAGATACTTTCTCACAGACCTGGAAGCTAAGTGTCCGAGGGGGGCCAGCATGGAGAGCGTCCTTCCTGGCCTGCTCATGGACAGCATCCTTCCTGGCCGGCTCATGGACAGCGTCCTTCCTGGCCTGCTCATGGACAGCATCTTTCCTGGCCTGCTCATGGAGAGCGTCCTTCCTTCCTGGCCTGCTCATGGACAGCGTCCTTCCTGGCTTGCTCACACAGCTTCTTTCCTCTCTATGTGCAGGTTGCCCTTATACCACCAACAGCCCTATGGCATTAGGGCTAGGTCGTACCCCTTTGACCTCTTTTTAACCTTAGCAGCCTCCTCAGAGGCAACATTTCACCTCAGTCCTTCCTCAAATATAGCTACACTGAGGGTTAGAGCTTTCACATTGGAATCTGGAGTTCTGCTCCCAGCACCTGGTAATGTGGAGATGCCAGTCTTTATTTGTGGAATATGGACTCTTGCTTTTTAAAATTCTCTAATGATTGAGAAGATAGAGGGTTTGTAGTAGTTTCAGGTTCCTGGTTCTGGAGAAGACAGTCATGTCTGGCTCTCAGCTCAGCTTCTTACTATCCATGTGGCCTTGGGCTTGGTCCTTAGCTTCCTGAATTCAGCATCCTCATCTGTGGGATGACAGCGCCCTCTGATGAGAGTGCTCTCAGATAAATGAGGCTGGCATTTTGCCAAGCACTCAGTGCTGGTAGTGACCAGTGCTCTGCCTGTCCCTGGCTCCCCTGTGCTCCTCGCTTTTCATATGTATTCTTCTCAGCTGATGGTGAGTGATTAGAAACGTTTTTGTGTAGAGGCTGGAGGCAGCCCCGTTCTCCTAGTGATGGCATCTCCCCCGTTCTCCTAGTGGATGGCATCTATCCCATTCTCCTAGTGATGGCATCTCCCCCGTTCTCCTAGTGATGGCATCTCCCCCGTTCTCCTAGTGCTGGCATCTCCCCCGTTCTCCTAGTGATGGCATCTACCCCGTTCTCCTAGTGATGGCATCTCCCTCTGCTTCTCCAGACAAGGCAGCCCTGTTCTCCTAGTGGATGGCATCTCCCTCTGCTTCTCCAGACAAGGCAGCCCCGTTCTCCTAGTGATGGCATCTCCCTCATTCTCCTAGTGATGGCATCTCCCCTGTTCTCCTAGTGATGGCATCTCCCTCTGCTTCTCGAGACAAGGCAGCCCCGTTCTCCTAGTGGATGGCATCTCCCTCTGCTTCTCGAGACAGCACGTCCACCCTTTGCAGCACACCTGCCTCCCTGACCATTTCTGAAATTTCTCTTTGGGGGAGGGGCAGTGAGGCAGAGTCTTAGCTGGTGATCCAAGCTGACCTGCTCTAGACCCCTAGTCTTGAGCTCTCAACCCTCCTGTGTCAGCCTCCCACGTGCTGGGATTATAGGGATATACAGCCTTTTTCTTTTGAAATAGTTTCAAAATCACAGTAGTCTCAAGATCAGAGCAAAGAACACGCCCACATGTATCTTACTAATCAGTCTTTGCTTTCTCTCCCTCGTGTCTTTTTCTTCCTTTCTGTGGACTATTTGAAGTGTTTTGTGTAGCATTCCCCAATATCTTTACAGTGCTTTTTACTGTTTCCTAAGAACAAGGACATCATGTGTCTCAGGAATGTGCAGTGTCCGATCAGTTTGTAGTTCGTGGTTCAGTCTTGTTGGCTGTCCATTAGTGATGTTTGAAGTGGTTTTTCTGATCCAGGATCAAGTTCAGCAGCAGGCAGTAAACCAGGTAAAGCACCTCCAGCTCTCCTCTGCAGTCCCTTCCCTGGAGCATTTCCTCAGCCTTTCGTTATTTTATGACGTGGATGTTTTTTGAAGAGTAGTCTAGTTGGTAGCGTAGAGTGGTCTTTCACATTGGTTCACTAACATTGATTGAAACCATTTTCACACTTTTTCAAAGTGTTTATTTACTGAACTTCCCCTTGGACTGGGAGCTATGAGAGAGGAACATTACACAGTAAAGCCTGGCCCCACCCTAGGGACCTGAAGCTTGGATTTATGGGAAAACACTAGCGTTAGATGGCCTGTGGGGTCCTTCTGCAAGCTCACACTTAGAGGCACTGACAAGCTTGGGTGAACAGCCCTTGGGTGGGTGCAGGAGACATTGGTGGTCTCGAGTCCTACAGAGATGCAGAAGATGGCCTTGCTCCCTGTGCATTTCCTGTTCTCGACGTTGCCTGGCCGTCTGAGGGGCCTGAAGTTCACACTCCAAATCAAGTCTTGCTTCTTGCAGAATTCTCAAGTGAGCTGCTCTGGGCCTTTCCTGCCCCGCCCAGGATGTACTCTGTGATGTCGACTGCCCCCTCTCTTCCCTCTGAGTCAGGGCTGGGAGAGTCTGTGGCCCTACCAGATGCCCTTCGAATTCCAGAGGAGCAGATGTCACCCAGCCCTGCACTGATGGGAAGATGGGCTGCAGGTGTCATCGCAGCTGGTGTTGAGGTCCAGAAGCCTTACGATGGTCTAAATCGTGAGCTGGCGGGAAGGTCTTTAGACCTGGAGCTCTGCTTTTCTAGCTGCTAATCTTCCCTGCTGGATGGTATGCAGAGGAAATTGGTGAATTATAATCTCTGTTCAAACAATCTTGTAAGATTTAGTCAGATATCAAACCAAGTAGACAATACAAAAATGTTTGAAGTGTCATGGAATCTTCACAGAACTCTGGCCAAGCAAGTTTTCCATGGGAGAAACAAAATAAACTTTTTTTGTGTGGTCATTAAGGCAACACAGTTGTCCACTTTATGTTAATGCAGTGACACTTTAGAGTGTTCTCTGGACTTCAGACATCTATGTAAGAACAAGAGATGTAACACCCTGCCTTTCTGAATTTTAATTATGATTAAACGCAATTTAAAAATCAGTTCTTCCATTGTACTGGTAGCATTTTAACGTCTCATCGGTCACTTGTGGCTGGTGGCTCCAGTTGAACACCATGGTCCAGAACAGCCCATCTCTGTCTTGCTGTGTGGCCTAGGCTGGTCTTGAACTCAGGGGCCTCTGCCCTCCCCTTCTGAGTGCTGTGATTTTGCTAGGCTTCCCTATGCAGGGTTCTGTTAGGGTATACTGAGACATTTCTCACTGTCATGTGGGCAAGTTTGAGGAATGACGGAGTTGTCCATAGATATGACTGCCCCTGTTGGCGGTAGAGTCTGCAACCTTGGCTGGGTCAGAGCTGGGCTTGAAGGTGATGGAGTTCTCCCTATGAAACCACTGTCAGTTTCAGATTTTGAAGACAGTCCAGCCACAGTTGGATTGAGGTAGTGATATCAGCTAGCATGGGGGGGGGTGCTTAATACTCTCCTGACCATATGTCCTACTATCTATAGCTCCAGACCTGGAGTACAGGAGAAGATACAGGAGGCAGTTTCTGTCTGTGGGGGCACTGTATGGGAGAGGACCTCTGTCTCATGAAGAAACTGATGCCTAAGATGGCTGGCAGCTGAGCTGATTGTCTGAGGAGGGCCATTCTGATACAGTACAAGGGCTTGCAATTCACTCATCTGGATACAATGTGTTAGATGATTATTGCTACTGTACCTCCAGTATCTGGCAAAGACACCCAGAACTGTGGCCAAACCTCAGCTCACTCTTCCATGAATTGGGGGCAGTGGTATGGTGTTTCAGGGAGTGATGGAGCTGGGCGGACAGTTGTTAGAGTTCCCAGGACACACCAGTAGCTATGGAGGGAGCCACATGCTGACTGCACAAGCCAGAGTGACTGTGTCTATGTGAAAGTCTTCGTATGCCTGTGGGTCCTTTTCTGTATGTGCTCTGTCCCCGCCTCCTGCCTCCCCAGCGGTGAGGGGAAGCTTAGTGCCTGCTGAGCTCCTCTAGCTCGACTTGCAAGGCTGCCTCAGAGGCTCCGGCTACAATGTGGCTCTTCCACGCTCTTCTCTGCATGGCCAGTAAGTCAGCCTTACCCCTGCTTTCAGGTGCCCACATCCGAGTGGATGTCTTGGGACACAGCCTCTGTCTGTCTGGGCTCAGGGCTAGAGGTCATAGAAACAGGGAGCCACCCCCAGGGAAGTGCCCTTGTTGACATCTGCAGGTTTTCCATGGACACCTGAGGCTCTGCCTCAGGGCCAATGGCCTCCGGCCTCAGATTCAAAACTTTACCACTGTCTTCCTTCTCTGGCTAGCCTCCCCTGGCTTATCTAGCTCTTCAGTTTGCCTAGTTAGTTCCCAGAGTATAGAAGCTAATAATTCCTCATGTCATCCAGCAGAGCACTCTTAAGTTAGAGCAAAGCTTCAGTTCCTGGGGGTTGAGGACCTTGAAAAATTGTGAAGAGACTGTGGGGACAATTGCAGTTAGAGAGTGATGGGGGACCTGTTTCCTGTTCTATGGCATGTGCAGAGGGGCCTGTACTTCTCTGCGGCTGGGGGTCCCATTCTGTCTTTAGCTCTGCATGGAAGCTGCTTCTAGACAAACCATCCTAAGTGACAAGATCCCAGTGACAAGACTGCACGGTCAGGTGGGCCTCTGGGGGCTGCTCAGACTGCACGGTCAGGTGGGCCTCTGGGGGCTGCTCAGACTGCACGGTCAGGTGGGCCTCTGGGGGCTGCTCAGACTGCACGGTCAGATGGGCCTCTGGGGGCTGCTCAGACTGGGTCCTAGCCATGATGGTCCCTGCTCAGAAGCTTGACAGAAGAATGAGGTGGGCATTACGAACAGTGATATCAAGGCTTCTGGAACCTTGGTCTGTGAGAGTCGGGCCATGCCAGTTAGTGAAGACCAGTTTGGGGGAAGCTGAGCCACGCTGGGACAGCGATGAAGATTGAATACTCATCGTGGGCTGGAGCACCCACCATAGGCCTGAGCACCTAGGAGGCAGGCTACACCCTGCCTAGAGTACCAGCAAAACACATTTTGGGACAGATTTGGTATTTCAAAAGCATCTGAGGGTGGCTGGTGCAGTAGCTCAGCAGGTTAAGGCATTTGCTGCCAAACCTAACAACTTGAGTTTGATACCTAGGCCCCACGTGGTGGAAGAAAACTGACTTGTCCTCTGACCCCACGAGTGCGTCATGATTGATCACACACACACACACACACATACACTCACAAAGATCCGCCCGCCTCTGCCTCCCAGTGCTAGGATTAAAAGCGTGCACCACCACGCCCAGCTTTTTTTTTCTTTTTACAATTTTTTAAAGTATCTGAAAGGCTGGACATGGTTTTGCCTCTTTTATCGCAGCTCTTGGGAAGCAGAAGCAGATGGATCTCTGTGAGTCGAGGCTAGCTGGATCCAGTTGATGAGTTCCAGGCCAGCCAGTGCTATATAGTGAGCTATATATAAGGTGGTGCCAGGGAGGGTGAGAATGCAGACAGCCCAGGTCCAGGGCCTTGCATCCTGAGCCTGGCTGGCTTCCCGGGGCTTGATCCCATCCAGAACTCCCTGGTGATGAGCTTTCCTGTTAGCAGTGGGAGCAAATGAGCTAAGGAAGGGTTAGAGAAAAGCCAGGTTCAGATAGAGACACACTGGAACCTAGAGCAGCCTGTGTACCCGCCCTAGCACACCATGCTGCCGTGAGGCTCGCCCCCAGTCAGCCTAGCCCTGACTCATCCCATGGCCACTCACTTCCTCCTAAGTCTCAGAGGTCAAGTCTACTTCCCTCCTGTGAAAGGAACTTTGCTGTGGATCTGAGCATCCTCCCAGTAGTGAAGGGGAAGGAACTAGAGTCCAGGGCCTGCTCTGCTACCCATCCACCTGAGTGCAGGCCTGTGGCTTTAGCAGTATGTGGCTAAGCTGGTTCTCTCCAGGCCTACTCTGCAGCTTTGTGCAGATATGAGAGAAAGCCTTGGTTGTCAGAGGAGGACCCTGGTAACTTGAGATGGGCCTCAAAGAATGGGAGGGGGCTCAGCAAACAGGCTGGGAAGAAGAGTTCAGCAGGGGGTAGGCCTGGGCTTGCGAGAAGATGGAAAGCAAGGTGTGAGAGAGCAGAAGCTTGCTCTGATACTGCCTTCTCCCTCCCAGATTAGGACCTGCTGAGCCCCAATACAACATGAAAGCAGGCTGTCTAGGACTAGCTTTCCTAGCCCAGTGGAGGGCCCATGGAAGGTGCCACAGGACTCAGTGTGCCAGGAAACAATACCAGGCCGAAAGGATAGCTCCCAGAAAGGTGACTGTGAGGGCAGTATTCATGGACAAACTCGGTGGAACCCGACATTGCTGGCGTGTATGAAGTGTGCTTAGTATGTATGGGGAGTATGTGGGGTGTTGATGGTGTGTATGGACTAGCGTAGACTGTGTAAAGTGCATAGGGTGGGGCTGGAGAGATGGCCTAGTGGTTAAGAGCGCCGACCGCTCTTACAGAGGACCCGGGTTCGACCCCCAGCACCCACATGGTGGCTGAGAACCGTCTGAAACTCCAATTCCAGAACTCCAGTTCCAGGGGAATCCGACCCCATCTTCTGACCTCTGCGGCATTGCACGACACGGGTGCACAAACCTGCATGCAGACAGTACATTCCTACACATACAGAAATAAAAAAAAAATAAAGTGCATAGGGTATATGACATATATAAGTTTTGTGCCATGTATGAGGTGTATAGAGTTTATATGAGCATGATATAGAATGTGTGAATATGGGGCTGGAGAGACGGCTCAGTGGTTAAGAGCACCAACTGCTCTTGGAGAGAACCCGGGTTTGATTCCCAGCACCCACATGTCGGCTAATAATCATCTTTAAGTGTGGTGTGGTGGTGCACGCCTTTAATCTCAGGACTCAGGAGGCAGAGGCAGGTGGATCTCTGTGAGTTCAAGGCCAGCCTGGTCTACAGAGTGAGTTCCAGGCCAGCTGGGGCTATAGGGAGACCCTGTCTTAAAAAAAAAAGAATATGTGAATATACATACATGCACACATAGTGTGTATGGGTATATGGGTATGCATTATGTGCATGATGCATGGAGTATGTGTGGAGTATGGTTGTATGGGGTATGCATTATGTATATGATGCACGGAGTATATGTGGAGTATGTATGGGGTATTCATTATGTGCAAATGCATGGAGTATATATGGAGTATGGTTGTATGGGGTATGCATTATGTGCATCATGCATGGAGTATGTGTGGAGTATGGTTGTATAGGGTATGCGTTATGTTCATGATGCACGGAGTATATGTGGAGTATGGTTGTATAGGGTATGCATTGAGTGTATGATGCATGGGGTATATATGGAATATGCTTGTATGGGGTATGCATTATGTGCATTATGCATGGAGTATATGTGGAGTATGGGTATATGGGGTATGCATTATGTATATGATGCATGGAGTGTATGTGGAGTATGGGTGTATGGGGTAGGCATTATATGCGTGATGCATGGAGTATATGTGGAGTATGGTTGTATGGGGTATGTATTATGGTATGATGCATGGAGTATATGTGGAGTATGGTTGTATGGGGTATGCATTGAGTGTGTGATGCATGGAGTATGTGTGGAATATGGTTGTATGGGTATGCATTATGTGCATTATGCATGGAGTATATGTGGAGTATGGGTATATGGGGTATGCATTATGTATATGATGCATGGAGTGTATGTGGAGTATGGGTGTATGGAGTGTGCATTATGTGTGTGATGCATGGAGTATATGTGGAGTATGGTTGTATGGGGTATGCATTATGGTATGATGCATGGAGTATATGTGGAATATGGGTGTATGGGGTATGCATTATGGTATGATGCATGGAGTGTGTGTGGAGTATGGGTGTATGGGGTATGCATTATGTGCATTATGCATGGAGTATATGTGGAGTATGGTTGTATGGGGTATGCATTATGGTATGATGCATGGAGTATATGTGGATTATGGGTGTATGGGATATGCATTATGGGTATGATGCATGGAGTGTGTGTGGAGTATGGGTGTATGGGGTATGCATTATGGGCATGATGCATGGAGCATATGTGGAGTATGGGTGTATGGAGTATGCATTATGTGCATGATGCGTGCAGTATGGTTGTATGGGGTATGCATTATGGGTATGATGCATGGAGTATATATGGTGTATGGGTGTATAGGGTATGCATTATGTGCATGATGCATGGAGTATGTGTGTAGTATGGTTGTATGGGGTATGCATTATGGGTATGATGCATGGAATATATATGGAGTATGGATGGAATGTACAGGTATACATGGGGGATGCAGAATGTATGGTTATGTACAGGTGTGTGTGATATACACAGGGTTGTGTGATATATGGAGGTATACATATATGTATACAGAGAATTTGTGGTATGAGTATACACAGGGTATGTCTGGGATATGGGGTAGCATTGTATATGAGTGTATAGGGAGTGGTGGTGTATATGTGGTGTGGTATGTGGGTGTACACAGGGTATTTGGTGTATATAGGTGTACATGGCATTTATGAGCTGTGTGGTGTATAGGTGTATATGGGGGGTGTGGTATATGGGTGTATATGGAGTGTTGGAGGACACATGGACAGCCACACTTGAGAGGTCTACAGTGTTGGAGGTCAGAAGTGTAGATGACCCAGAGTGCTGGACTGAGGGACTTCACCATGAGGGATGGGCCTGAGCAGGGTAGTAACAGCCGCAGTTGTATGGAAGATGGAGTCTGGGAGAAAGGAGGCAGCAAGAAGCCAGTGAGGGGGCTGCAGCAGTGGTCCAGTCCGTGGGTGCTGGGAGGGCGGCATGGGGAGATGGAGGTGCTCGTTGAGATGTTAGGGGCAAGATCAGGAAAGCATGGTGCTGTGCCCGGCACTCAGGAGTTGCCTGAGATTGCTGGCCAATCTCGTCATCAGAGCAACCCTGGAGGTATGGAGAGAAGGAGTACATCTTTGTGTGCCTATGGGTTTGGGGTTGAGGTGATGAAGCCTTGTGAGAAAGAAGAGGGGATGTGGTCCATCTGTGAGCGGCTCCTTCCGGGCAGGTGCTCTGCAGGCATGACCCTCCCCCAAGCCTCTCTGGGTCTCTGGGTCTCAGGACACTGGGTCTAGTCCCATTTCTACAACCAGCTCCTTTAGGCCTGTTGATTGGGAACAGTGATGACCACTGTACTGAGAAGACACATTTAAAATGTCCGGTACAACAGAAGAGGTGGTGACTGCCAGGGTGGGAGGGATCTTTGACTCAGAGGATCCGTGTAGCTGGGGACAGTTTCGGGGAGCAGCCCTGTGGGTAGTGTGGTGAGACACTGGTTTAACTGAGCTCGCCTGTCTGACAGCATGATGGGTTTGGAGGAAGAGGGTGGGCGGCAAGGCTATGAGAGAGTGTTACAGAACTTTTAACACCCCCCCCCCATGTGTGGTCACAGAACTTTTAGCATCACTATCCACATGGCAGACTCGGGCTAGCATACCTGCATCACAATGCAGAAACTGAAGGTACAAGACAACCCAAGGTCTTTAAATGGCACAAGAATTTGAACTTGAGACTTCCTGTTCTTGAAGCCTACGCTATTTTCTCTGAGTCCCTGTGGGAGATACAAACTGGGTTATATGATCTAGGGCAAGCAAAGTAAAGTGTTAAGGCCCCTGGCAGACACCACCACATGTGTGCATACATGCACACACAGCTCTTACACCACATTGCACAAAGTGGTTCTTGATGACCTAGTTACCAGCTCTGAAGCAGGGCTGTGGCCTGGCCTGGTGAGCTGCTAGCACAAGGGAGAGCCGTTCCCAGCCAGTCATGCTCAGCTCCTATGTGCCTCTCCGTGCTTCCAGCTTTGGATAAAGGTTTTGAAATCAAACAGCGTGGGCCCCAGACACAACCAATCTACTGAGTCCATGAGCAAATTGCTAGGCCTCTTTGAGCACAGGGCCTGGAAGGCAGCAAGTGCCCTGAGAGGTAGTTATGATCTCTGCTCCTTTCCTCCCCTTCCCCTCCCCTTCAGGGATCCCAGCCCAAGCCTGTCAGTTAAACAGCAAAGACAATGATGGAAGGGTGTGGGGAAGAGGGCTGTCTGCCCCATTCTAAGATCCCCAGGGTTGCTTCTCTGGGCCTGGCCCTGGGCTGAGCTAGGATTTGTGGTTTGGGGGTGTCAAGAATGACTCAGATCAGATAGCAGTTGGGGAGGACAGATTTTATTGCCCATCACTTGGAAGATAGGGTTTGTCAGAGCCAAACAGCACAGGATGCTGAGGGGTTCAGTGAGTTACTCTGCCCAGGATCCGGGTTGGCTGCCGGCTGGCTAACCAGGGAGGGGAACAACTGATGAAAAGGGGTGTGCAATGGAGGGAACAGCTAGTGCCCTGAGGTCGGAAGTGAGCAGGCTGTAGAGGAGCCTGGCTAAGGGCTTACTGGGATGGAGGAGAAGGTGCCTGTGATGCTCAGGTGAGATGCTGGGCTTTCTCAGGGGTTTCAAGTCCATTCTGTCTATCAGTGAAATAAGAGGAAGGAAGCTCCCCCTGCCCCAACTTACCCTGGAAAAAGCTGGTGGTTCTCATTTTGTAGTTCTTTTCCCATAAATTGACTGGCTGAGCCCAAACCTGAGGCCATCTTTACTTCAGTTATGAATTCCTCCAGGACACTTGTCATCTGGGTGTCCTGACTAACTCTGACTGGGACCCCCAGTAGGCCTAGTGGAGCCCCAGGAGTCTCTTACCTAGACCTCCCATGTGCAGGTCACTGCCGCCCTGGGAGCTGGGACCATGAGATAAACACTTGGTCTTTGCCTTCATGGGAAGCACTGTCTCAGGAAGGAGGAGCAAACACAGTACTAAGTCAACAAGCACATGAACAAGGTCATTCAGATGATGGTAAAAGCCAATGTCAAGGTTCATCATTGGGAGTGTGGAGGGGGATCTGGAAGAGCTCTGTGAGGGTGGGAAAGAGGCCAGCACTAGGCTAAAAGGAGAGCTCTGCAGCCCAGGGTCAGGTTTCATTCTGGGAGGGGAAAATCACTGTCCTCCATCTTTATTTCTTTAGCTGAGCTGCCAACTAAATTGACATCAGGCAGATTAACAGGAGAAGAAATGGGCAGGTGGTGAAGCTTATCTAGTGGTCTGAGCTGCGGAAAGGAGCAGGCTGGGGCTTCTGGGGGTTGAGGCCCTTGTGAGAGGCTGGGGAGGGGACTGAGTGGGGACTTGGTATGCAGTCAGTGTCCTGCTAATAAAATATCTGTCTGAGGATACTTGACTAAAGTAGATGTCCTTTGTGGATGAAAGGTTGTTTGTTTATGAAAGGACAAATTTCCAGAGCTACCGTCTGTAATTATGTCTGTAATTCCTCAGAATAGCCAGCTGAGTGCATGCTAAAGAACTAGTCTCGGGGGCTGGAGAGATGGCCTAGTGGTTAAGAGTGCCGACCGCTCTTGCAGAGGACCCGGGTTCGATCCCCAGCACCCACATGGCGGCTGAGAACTGTCTGTAACTCCAATTTCAGGAGAACTCCAGTTCCAGGGGAATCCGACACCCTCTTCTGACATCCGCGGCATTGCACGACACGGGTGCACAGACCTACACGCAAAACAGTACATTCATACACATAAATAAAATTAAAAAAAAAAAAAGAACTAGTCTCCTAGTCATATTTTAGGGTAGTGTGTCCTGAGCCCCATAGTATAGACACACACTTGGAGGAATGGAGGGCTCTGATGCTGTCAGCAGATTCTCCAGGGGATCGGGATCTGTGATTCCCCACGTGAGGATGAACTTATGGACTGATTATGATTCTTTTCTTTGTTCATGTATGTGCAGGTACACATGTGTGTACCTGTGTGTGGAGGCCAGAGATCTACCTCTCATGTTGTTCCTCAGGAGCCACCTACCTAGGGTAGGTCTCTGACTACAATGGGATCTGGAGTTGCTTATTGAGCTGGAATTTCCAGGGATCTGGTTCCCACCTCCCCGTTGCTGGGATGAGAAGCACCTGCCACCATGCCTTGCCTTTTACACGGATTCTGGAGGTGGAGCTTGGGTCCTCATGCTTGCCTGCCAAGCACTTTCCTGCGTGAGCTCTGTCCCCAGCCTTGGTTATATTTTCTGTGTCCGCTTTGGAGTAATGGTAGGGAGGACAAGGACAATGGCTCTGGGAAACTTGAGATTGGTGTTTGTTCATTCTGTGTCCTCAAGAAGCCAGTCTTCAGGGAGGGATCTTTGACTCAGAGGATCTGTGTATCTGGGGACAGTTTCGGGGAGCAGCCCTGTGGGTAGTGTGGTGAGACACTGGTTTAACTGTCTGACAGCATGATGGGTTTGGAGGAAGAGGGTGGGCGGCAAGGCTATGAGAGAGTGTTACAGAACTTTTAACACCCCCCATGTGTGGTCACAGAACTTTTAGCATCACCATCCACACGCTAAGCCTCCACATGGCAGACTCGGGCTAGTATACCCACATCACAATGCAGAAACAAGCTACAGGACAACCCAAGGTCTTTCAATGACTCCATGGCACAAGAATTTGAACTTGACACTGCCTGCTCTTGAGGCCTATGCTATTTTCTCTGAGTCCCTGTGGGAGATATGAACTGCATTCCTTTTCCCATTTTCTGGATGTCAGGATGACATAGATCATTTCCTATGTTGGCTTCAAGAACACTTAGTTTGGAAGGCATGGTAGTGGTGCACGCCTTTAATCCTAGCACTTGGGAGGCAGAGGTAGGCGGATCTCTGTAAGTTCAAGGCCAGCGGTATACAGAGTGAGGTTTCAAGGCAGCCTCATACAACTGTTCAGGACAACGGGGAGACCCTGTCTCAAAATAGACAAAAAAAAAAAAAAAAAAAAAAAAAAGAACACTTAGTTCACTAATGGATGCATTTGTCCAGCCAATGATTGTATCAAGATTCTACTGGTGCCTGCACTGTATTCAGAGCCCAGAGTGGGGGCTGCCACAGAAGATGCTGGCATTAGTCTCCATACCTACAAGTTAGTGGCTGACCTCCTTCCTGGTTTAATTGGATTTCTCCCTTTTCAATAAACCAGTTTCTTTTTGTCCTTTTTTTTTTTTTCCCCTGCCCCATAACTTTTTCTTTTTTTTTGGTCTTTTTGAGAAAGGGTCTCCCTGTAGCCCCAGCTGGCCTGGAGTTCCCTCTGTACACCAGGCTGGCCTTGAACTTATAGAGATCCACCTGCCTCTGCCTCCTGAGTGCTGGGTAAAGGTGCGAGCCATGGTCTTTTATGTTACTGAGCTGTGCCACAACACCTGGCTTTTCCTGTGGGTTCTGGGATTGAATTCAGGTCTTTGTGCTTGTCTTCTTTGCTTTAATGGTTTTTCTTTTCAATGGACAGAGACTCTTTACTTCCTATGGTTAGTGCTTATTTGTCTCCTATTTTAAAAACGTGTGCCTCAGGGCCTTAAGTTTTCCCTTAAAAGCCTTGTTTTATTCTTCACATTTAAGTCTACAGCCCCTCATAGCTAAAATATTCTTTCTTTGGGACTGTGTGTTCAAGGCCAGCCTGGGCACAAGAATTCCCCTCTCGAAAAATAAAACCAAACCAAACCAAACCAAACTAAACCAAACCAAAACAAAACAAAACAAAAAACAGGCTGGAGAGATGGCCTAGTTGTTAAGAGCGCTGACTGCTCTTGCAGAGGACCCGGGTTCAATCCCCAGCACCCACATGGTGGCTGAAGAACCGTCTGTAACTCCAGTTCCAGGGGAATCCGACACCCTCTTCTGACCTCAGAGGCATTGCACGACACAGGTGCACAAACTTACATGCAGGCAGTACGTTCATACACAAACAAAAATAATAAAATTTTTTTAAAAAGAAAAAAACAAAAATATGTTTGCTGATTGTGGTTTTGTTTGCTGATTGTGGTTTTGTTTGCTTTTTAGATTCTTGATTAAAGAAATCCCCTTCTGGTCCTAGTTTTTTTCTTTTTTAAAAATTTAGTTTGGAGGGCCTGGAGAGATGGCCTAGTGGTTAAGAGAGTTGGGCTGGAGAGATGGACTAGTGGTTAAGAGCGCTGACCACTCTTACAGAGGACCCGGGTTCGATCCCCAGCATCCACATGGTGGCCGAGAACCGTCTGAAACTCCAATTCCAGGAGAACTCCAGTTCCAGGGGAATCTGACACCCTCTTCTGACCTCCGCGGCATTGCACGACACGGGTGCACAAACCTGCATGCAGACAGTACATTCATACACATAAAAAATAAATAAAAATTAAAAAAAATTATTTTTGGGCTGGAGAGATGACCTAGCAGTTGAGAGCACCAACTGCTCTTGCAGAGGACCTGGGTTTGATCCCCAACACCCACATGGCGGCTGAGAACCGTCTTTAACTCCAGTTCCAGGGGAATCCTATACCCTCTTCTGACCTCCACGGCATTGCATGAACACAAACCTATATGCAGACAGTACATTCATACACATACAAAATAAATTAAAAAATTATTTTTTATTTTATATGTATGACTGTATTGCCTGTATGTATGTAAGTGCACCTGTGTCATCAATGCCTGCGGAGGTCAGAAGAAGGTGTCAAATTTCCCTGGATCTGGAGTTACGGATGGTTGTCACATGCCATATAGGTGCTGGAAATCAAACCTGGATTCTCTGCAAGAGTAGCCAGTACTTTTAACCATTGAGCTGCCTTGTGAAATTCCCCCCTTCTGTTAGCTTATGTGCTTTATACATATATATGTATATTAATTTTATTTATTTTTGTCTGTATGAATGTACTGTCTGCATGCAGGTTTGTGCACCTGTGTCGTGCAATGCTCCGGAGGTCAGAAGAGGGTGTCGATTCTCCTGGAACTGGAGTTAAAGACAGTTCTCAGCCACCATATGGGTGCTGGGGATTGAACCCCGGTCCTCTGCAAGAGCGGTCGGCGCTCTTAACTGCTAGGCCATCTCTCCAGCCCTGAGGTTTTAATTTTAAAATTATGTGTATGTGTCTATGTGTTGGTGTGTGCACATGAGCCTAGGTACCTACGGAGGCCAGGAAGAGGGCATTGGATCTCCTGGAGATGAGTTACAGGTGGTTGTTAGGCCACCTGACATAGGTACTGGGAATTAAACCCAGGTCCTCTTCAAGAGCAGCCAGTGCTCTCAACCACTGAGCCAACTCTCCAGTGATTTTATTAATTTTTTTAATTAGCTGCTTGGGGGGGGCAAAATATTACATAGCTCAGACTGGCCTCAAACTGACCCTCCTTCCTCTGCCTTCCAACTGCTATTATCACAGGCATATACTACCAGGCTGATTTCATTAACAATTTCTTTTTTTTTTTAATTTTTATTTATTTATTTATTTTTAAATTTATTTATTTATTATTTTTGTCTTCTGCTGCAACAGCTATTTCAAAGGGCAGGTGAGGTAATAGCTGGTGCTGATTGAGCAGTGGAGTTTGCTTTGATCTCATGGGAGACCGTATTTGTTTTTTGGTTTTTTTCGTGGCTCTTTGGAACACTCTATGGTGTCAAGAGGCCATTGTACACTGTGCATGTGCAGGTCTCAATACAGTCCGCTGCCCATGTTAGACGTTCGGGTTTCGGCAAGCAGGGCTTTATCGCCTCTCCCTCGGCTGAAGGTATCCAATTAGGGCAAGGACGCCTTTACGTTTATGTTGGGGACTTGGATCCCCTGGCCAACATCTCCTGTATAAACAATCCATTGCTGAGTGTCAAGAGGCTCCTGCATTAATATACTTTCTAAAGTGCTTAGGCCCGAGGAACTTTAGTATTATTATTTGGTTCTTGAACTAGAGAGTAATCCTTTTCATCGTTCTTTGTCTATTTAGTCATTAAAGATGGCAGTTTTACCGGTTTTATAAGAGATTACCTTACTATAATAGTTGTCTCCAATTCACAGATGGAGAACGACGATCATGATTCGTGGCGACGCTGATTTGTTCACGCGTTCTATGGTGGGGGGAGGCAAGAAAGTCTCTTCGTAATCGAAAAACCTTTGTGGCACTCTAGAAGGTAGTTTCATTAGGACTCATTTAAATAGTTGTTACATGTAGACCCAGAGGGGGTGTTCAATGTTTATGGCAATCTGAGGCTGTTTCTTCCTTTCAATGTTCAGACTGGTCAACCGTGTGCAGTGTGCCACTGTTCATTGGCATTAACATCCTACTCAAGGCAGAAGGCTGTATCTTATCGTTTCTCAGCACGTTAATAGTTGGTGGACATTTTGTCCTGTTGGACAAACAAATCTTTTCCCATAGTTAGTTTTAGATTTGACTTGCAGATTTTTGACGCAAAATCGTTATCTATATCGATCCTCCCCCCGCTTTTTCAGTCTAACCATAGATCTACCAGGGTGACTGACAGCTCTTGGGTCGAATTTAATGCCATAACCTTAGCATCAAAAGTCACTAGGGGAGTCTGTGATGAAATTTGCACCATGCTTGTTGGGGTGATATATCTGATGTAACTTGGAAGCAAACTTATTTTTTAGTAAATACCAGGTTAACAGAGAATGCTAACAGGTGTGATCTGATTAGACAAGCAGCGAAGATTAAGAGAAGCAGTGTGTATATGGCCCGTCCCAAACGTATGGCGTTACAATTTTTGAAAACAAATGTGGACACAAGCGAATTATATCTCCGATTTAACTCAGATTGCATTACTATTTTTATCAGAGTCTTAAAACAAATGTTTGTTTTAATCACTAGAATTATTTACTTGTTTACTAAAGTCCTTAATAATACCATAGTATCCTGTAAACAGGTGTCTGGCAAAACTGAGGTTACTGTTGACTCATGTAAATTTAAATGATGTCCATATATCGAGAGAAAGCAGGCCAGCATGGCACTCCCAGCCCCTATCCCCCCGGCCCACTTCACCATTGTTCAGTGCCGTGTTTTCTGATGCCGCATGCTGTTGGTTCTTTTGACATGCATCCGTCTCCTTAGAAATATTTATATCTGGGTGTTGTATTAGTACTAGGATCTACATATGAGGGGACAGCCCATTTGGTCCCATTTGTTGCTGGGACTGTGTTTACGTCACTTAAAAATGTCGTTCTAGGCAAGTCCATTTACCTGAAAGTTCATGAGTTTTGTTCCCTCTTTACCGCTGCATAGACTCTCATTGTTATACATGGCACCACATTTTCTCTAATCCAACATCGTCGGTTGAAGTGACACCTGGGCTGGGTTCAAGCTTTTTGCTATTGTGAAACAGAGCTGGCGCTGCGAGTATATCGGCCTGGTTTCTTTTTAAATTCTTGTTGCCATTTCCTATAACGCACTGCTTTAACTGTCCTGTTTGGGAGTTTTGATTTCTTGTATCTTAATCTAATCACTCAACTAAGTTCAAAATATTTTAGCATTTCTGTTTTAATTTCCTCTTGTGACTCGTGGGTATATAAAATTCAATGCTAGGGTGGACAGAGATGGATCCCTAGCGGTTAAGAGCACGCCGACGCTCTTACAGAGGACCCTGGGCGTTCGATCCCCAGCACCCCACGGCAGCCGAGAACCATCCTGAAACTCCAATTCCAGGAGAATCCAGTTCCAGGGGAATATGCGACGACCCTCTTCTGACCTCTGCGCATTGCACATGACATGGTGCACAAACCTGCATGCCGACAGTACATTGATACAATATGAAATAAATAAATTATATAAAGAATTGTAACTATTAAAAAAAAAACTTTATTGCTACCAGAGCTTCGTCTCTTGGTTGGCTATATGCCCTTTAATCCAGCACTTGGGAGGCAAATGGCCAGGCAAGATTTTTTGTTAAAGTTCAAGGACAGCCTGAGTCTATCAGATGAGTTCCAAGGGACAGCTGGGGGCTACACGGGAAACCCTGTCTCGGAAAAACACCAAAAAAACAACAAAAAAAAAAAAAAAAAAAGTGCATTGCTTGTCGGCCATGGTGGTGCACGCCTTTGTTAATTTCCGAGCACTGGGGGCAGGCAGGCAGATCTCTGTGAGTTCAAGGCCAGCTTGGTCTACAGAGTGAGCTCTCCAGGCCAGCTGGGGACTAAAGACCCAAAAAATTGCTAAATATTCCCATTGAAGAGGTCTATGTTTGTGTGCATCTATATCCTTTCATTCCTTGTACAAAAGATAGCATCGTTTATAAATTGATTTTTGCTGGGCTGGAGAGATGGCCTAGCGGTTAAGAGCACTGACTGCTCTAGCAGAGGACCGGGGTTTGATCCCCAGCACCCACATGGCGGCTGAGAACTGTCTTTAGCTCTAGTTCCAGGGGAATCCGATGCCCTCTTCTGTCCTCCGGGCATTGCACGACACAGGTGCACAACCTGCATGCAGGGGCTGAGAGATGGCCTAGCGGTTAAGCAGACTGCTCGACACCGGNGACCGCTCTTACAGAGGACCCGGGTTCGATCCCCAGCACCCACATGGCGGCCGAGAACCGTCTGAAACTCCAATTCCAGGAGAACTCCAGTTCCAGGGGAATCCGACACCCTCTTCTGACCTCTGCGGCATTGCACGACAGGGGTGCACAGACTTGCATGCAGACAGTACATTCATACACATACAGAAATAAATAAAATTTAAAAAAAAATTAAAAAAAAAACCTGCATGCAGACAGTACATTCATACACATAAAAATAAATAAAATTAAAAAATAAATTGATCTTTGCATAATTATTATTCCTAAAATTTCTATGGGTAAATGACAAGATATTAATTGTAAAAATATTCTCATTAATTTTTAGCATAAAAATTGTGATTTGTCAAACCCAAGATACCCAAATGATTTTTACTGGTAGGAAAATATGCCAATTGATAAAAAGCCAGATCTTTTAATTTAATTTTACTTGTGTGGTGTTGGGGATCCAATTCAGTACCTCAAATGTGCTAGACATGCTCTACTACTAAAGTGCATCCCTAGTTTTGTACCAAGATGATGGAATATTCACCCTAAAGAAGGAAGGAAACATTGTGGGGAGACCAGCTTGTTGCTCTGCTATTGAAGTCTGAATTAGCACAGCCTTCGGGGAGTCATGCGTCAACATCAATGTCCTTTCTTTTTTTTAAATATATTTTTTTAATTTTTTATTTATTCTTGTATGTGTATGAATGTAATGTCTGCATGTAGGTTTGTGCATCCGTGTCATGCAATGCCGCGGAGGTTAGAAGAGGGTGTCGGATTTCCCTGGAACTGGAGTCAAAGCCTCAGCCGCCATGTGGGTGCTGGGGATCGAAACCAGGTCCTCTGCAAGAGCAGTTGGTGCTCTTAACTGCGAGGCCATCTCTCCAGCCCAGTGTCCTTTCTTTGAGACATGATCTCGTGTGGCCTCCTATCTCTGCCTCCTGAGTGCTGACGTTATAGCATGTGCCAGCATGTCTGGGAGTCATGCGTCAACATCAGTGTCCTTTCTTTGAGACATGATCTCATGCAGCCTCCTGTCTCTTTCTCCTGAGTGCTGACATTATAGCATGTGCCAGCATGTCTGGTTTTTTTTCCATAATTTTTTTTTCTCTTTTTGAGATAGGGTCTCCCTGTAGCTCCAGCTGTCTTGGAACTTACTACATAGACCAGGCTGGACTTGAACTCACAGAGATCCATCTGCCTCTGCCTCCCAAGTGATGGGATCAAAGGTGTGCACCACCATACCTGGCTAATTTTTAATGTTTTTAAAAAATATTTTATTATTTTTATTTTATGCATGTAAGTTTAATGCTTGCATGTATGTAAGTATACCTGTTGTTATGCAGTGCCTATGGAAGTCAGAAAATGGCATCAGATCTCCTGGAATTGGAGTTAGGAGGGAATTGAACCCAGGTCCTCTTCAAGAGCAACCAGTGCTCTTAATTACTGAGCCGTCTCTCCAGCCCTATTTTATTTTGTATATGAGTGCTCTGCCTACATTTGTGTATGTGCAGCACATCCATGCCTGCTGCCTTCAGAGGCAAGAAGAGTGTGTCAGAATCCCTGGCACTGGAGTTCCAGGTGGTTGTGAGCTGCCTCACATGGGTGCTGAGAACCAAACTGAAGGCTTCTGCAAGAGCAAGTACCCTCAATACTGAGATATATCTCCAGCCCCTCTCCACAATGTTTAATGAAAAGATGTCATACATATCAGAAAGTTCAGAAATTGGACAGTTACATTTATGATTTTTTTTTTGTTTTTTTTTGAGATAGGGTCTCCCTGTATCCCCAGCTAGCTTAGAACTAGCTATGTAGAGCAGGCTGGCCTCGAACTCACAGAGATCCACCTACCTCTGCCTCCTGAGTGCTGGCATTAAAGGTTTGTGCCACTACACCCAGCTAGTTGTAAATATTTTTATATTTGCTTCTTCACATCTGTCTATCCATCCTAGCATGTAGGACACCCTGTGTTCTTATATTCTGATGTATTTCTAACTATAGACCCTGGTGTGCTTTATCTCTAAGATACCTATGAATTAGAGTTCTTTTTTTTTTTTTTTTTAATCAATGTCTCACACTGTAGCCCCAGCTGGCCTGGAGCTCGCTCTATACACGAGGTTGGCCTTGAACTCACAGAGATCCACTTGCCTCTGCCTCCTGAGTGCTGGGATTAAAGGTGTGCACCATCACACCCAGCCGATCATAAGCTTTTTCTTTTTTTTTTTTCACATAAATTTATTTATTTATTTATTTTTAACAAATCTAGACCCGTGTTCCCGCCCATTCCCCCACCCCGCCAGAGCTCATGCATTCTGCCAAACATGCTTTTCATCTCTTAGTCTTTCTCAATATTCTCCATGGGGAAGTTGACTGTTTTGAGCAGAAGTTCACTGTTTCAGTCAGTTCTTTGATGCAGTCTTTTCTGTTGTTGTTGTTGTTGTTGTTGTTGTTTCCAAAATGCATTATGCCCAACTGCTTTGTACAAAAGCTCAGGGGGCCCTACACAAGAAATACTTACAACTGGGTAATTGGCACTAGCATCCACAGATGAGGGATACCATTCGTCGTTTGTTTTTCTGGGACTGTGTTACTTCACTCAGCATGATGTCCTCTAGCTCCAGCCATTTTCCTGCAAAGCTCGTGATGTCGTCTTTCTTTACTGCTGCATAGAACTCCATTGTGTAGATGTACCACATTTTCTCTATCCACTCGTCAGTTGAGGGGCATTTAGGTTGGTTCCAGCTCCTTGCTATTGTGAAGAGAGCTGCAATAAACATGGCCGTGCATGTATCTCTGTGGTGGCGTAAGTCTTGAGGGTACATGCCCAGGAGTGGTATGGCTGGGTCGGGTGGCAAGTTCATTCCAAGTCTTCCAAGGGTTCTCCACACTGCTTTCCATAGTGGCTGTACGAGTTTACATTCCCACCAGCAGTGGATGAGTGTTCCCCTTTCCCCACAACCTCTCCAGCACTTGGTATCATTTGTTTTCTTGATCCTAGCCAGTCTTATTGGAGTAAGATGATATCTTAAAGTGGTTTTCATTTGCATTTCCTTAATGATTAGTGATGTTGAACAGTTCTTGAGGTGTTTCTCAGACATCTCTAATTCCTCACTTGTGAAGTCTCTGTTCAGTTCTTTGCTCCATCTATTGAGTGGGTCATTTGTTTTCTTTTTTCTTTGTTTTTTGAGTAGTTTATATATTCTGGAAATCAATGCTTTGTCAGATGTATCTGCAGTGAAGGTTTCCTCCCACTCTGTGGGATTTCTCTTCACTTCCTTGATTGTTTCTTTTGATGTACAGAAGCTTTTGAGTTTGATGAGGTCCCATTTGTCAATTGTCGACCTTAATTCTTGTGCAGCTGCTGTCTGATTTAGGAAGTCTTTTCCTACGCCTATGTCTTGTAGTCTGCTGCCAACTTTTTCTTCTATCACCTTCAGAGTTTGGGGTTTCACGTTGAGGTCTTTAATCCATCTGGAGTTGACTTTTGTACAGGGTGAGAGGTAGGGGTTTAATTTCATTCTTCTACAAGTGGTGATCCAGTTTTGCCAACACCACTTGCTGAAGATGCTGTCTTTTCTCCATTGTGGTTTCTTGGCCCCCTTGTCAAATATGAGATGGCTGAAATTGTATGTGCTCAGATTTGGATCTTCGGTTTTGTTCCATTGGTCAACAGGTCTGTTTTTGTGCCAGTACCAGGCTGTTTTTATGACTATAGCCCTGTAGTATAGTTTAAAATCTGGTATAGAGATCCCTCCTGTGTAGCTCTTTTCACTCAGGATTGATTTGGCTATTCGGGGTCTTTTGTTTCTCCAAATGAATTTAAGAACTTTTGTTTCCAAGCCTGTGAAGAAACTCTTGGGGATTTTGATTGGGATTGCATTAAATCTATACAAGAGTTTTGGTAAAATGGACATTTTTACAATGTTAATTTTCCCAATCCATGAGCATGGGAGGTTTTTCCATCTTCTGAGGTCTTCTTCAATTTCTTTCTTTAAGGGTTTAAAATTTTTGTTGTAGAGGTCTTTGGTGTCTTTGGTTAGGTTTGTTCCTAGGTATCTTATTGTTTTTGAGGCTATTGTGAGTGGGAAGGTCTCTTTGAATTCTTTCTCCAGTTGCTTGTTCTTGGTGTAAAGAAAGGCCATTGATTTTCTAAGGTTAATTTTGTATCCTGCCACTTTGCTGAAGCTGTTAATCGTTTCTAGGAGTTTTCTGGTGGAGTTTTTTGCATCTCTTAAGTAAACAATCATATCATCAGCAAATAGGGATAGTTTGACTTCCTCTTTTCCAATTAGTACTCCTTTAATATCCTTTTCTTGCCTTATTGCTCTAGCAAGTGTTTCAAGCACTATATTGAAGAGGAGTGGTGACAGGGGGCAGCCTTGCCGAGTTCCTACCTTTAAAGGGAATGTTTCTGTCATTTCCCCATTTAGGATGATATTGGCTGTGGGTTTCCTGTATATGGCTTTGATTACATTGAGGAATGATCCCTCCAATCCAATTCCTTCTAGGACTTTAAGCATGAAGGGATGCTGGATTTTGTCAAAGGCTTTTTCAGCATCAATTGAGATGATGGTGTGGTTTTTGTCTTTGATTCCGTTTATGTGTTTGATGTTTATTGATTTTCGTAGTTTTTTCTAATACAATCTCGACTCTGTCAAGATACAGCATATGTCCATCACCACAGAAAGTCCCTCTTGTCCTTTCCCAGTGAATCCCATCCCCCCTCTGCACCCAGGCATTTCTTTACAGTAGCCTAACTTAACTTGTTTGGAACATGACATAAGTGAAGTGGAATCATGTGTTCCTGTAAAGTCTTCGCTGGGCCCTGTGAGCTGAGGTTCCCCTCTCCTTGCTGATCCTCCACTCACTCCTGTTGACTTCTGAATATTTCACCTGATCAATGTCCTGTTACCTTATCCATTCTCCCATTAGATCATTTGGCTTATTTCCAGTTTTGGGATACTAACAAACAAATGCCATCAAACATTCTTAGGGGGTGTTTTTGAAGACATGTTTACTTTTGTGCCACTTGAAGGGGTGCAGCATCTGTGCAGGGTCTCTCCGGGGGCTTGGCTTCTGTTAACTTTGGTACATAACACAGTTTGAGCCAGGTGACTGATGTGGAAAGTGTGCGGTAGGAGGTGTAGGTTGGTGGGCAGTGCTCCACAGGTGAAACCTCCCGGAGGATCCCTGGGGCTGGAGCAGTTTGGTAAGAAGACTCAAGGCCCGGGGTCAGACAAACCCACTCAAGTTGGAAAAGCATCCTTGGGGCCTGGGACTTATTTTTCTCATCTTTGTAGTGGGACAAGGACAGCACAGAATCTGATGGAGGGACAGTGGTCCAAGCACAGCCGTAACAATGTGTCTCCTCTTCTGCCCACAGGCCTGACCCCACTGGGGGCCTTCAATGTGGGCGTGGCCTGGCCCTGGGTCACAGCGCCTAAGGGAGGTACACCTTTTGTGCTCAGCTCCCTTTTGCACCGAGATCCCAGCACCAACCAGACCTGGTGAGTAGGACCACTCTGTGGAAGGGTGAGGATTGGGGTAGCCCTCAGGGAGCCTGAGGTGTACCCCAGAGAAGGCCATGATGCCCCACCCCATGGCTTGGGCAGAACCTATTTCACTTTGTGAATGACAGGGGCCAAAGAAAAAAGGGGGACTGTGGTCCCCTTGCTAGCCTGTGGGGTCCATGGAGCCCCTGCCCTCTGCTGATTCAAGCCTCCTCCTGCTGAGCAAACTTAGCACGGTGCCAATCCTGAGCCTCAGTTTCTCCCTTCAGTCATTTCCCAACCTCACAGGTTGCTGTAGGACTGTGAGAAAACAAGCCTACAGAGATTCACATGGGTTTTGGCCAAATTGAGGTCCAGAAACCTTACCTCCTGTTTTAAAAATATCTATACCCACTGAATGAGAAAAAAAATGTAGTCTGAGAAGATGGTACTGCCTGGTGAGGTTGCCGTGAGGCAGGAATGCGTGGGCGTGCCCCAGCATCTCTGCCCTGGAAAGCAGCTCAGCTGGGAGGCTGAGGTGAACAGCCGCCTTTGGCTCAGCGCTACACCCCAGTAGCTCTACAGAAATGCACAGGCCTGTGCAGGGGTGGGGATTCTTAGAAGTGAACTGGGATGCGTGTCTATGTATGGTGTGTGTCTATGTGTGGTGCATGTCTATGTGTGGTGCGTGTCTATGTGTGGTGAGTGTCTGTGTGGGGTACGTGTTTATGTGTGGTGCATGTCTATGTGTGGTGTGTGTCTATGTGGGGTGCGTATCGTGTGGGGTCCGTGTTTATGTGTGGTGCTTATCTATGTGTGGTGCGTGTCTATGTGTGGTGAGTGTCTATGTGTGGTGCTGTCCATGTGGGGTGTGTATCATGTGGGGTACGTGTTTATGTGTGGTGCTTGTCTATGTGTGGTGCGTGTCTATGTGTGGTGCATGTCCATGTGGGGTGTGTATCATGTGGGATCCGTGTTCATGTGGGGTGCGTGTCCGTGTGGGCTGAGTGTCTATGTGTGGTGAGTGTCTGTGTGGGGTGCGAGTCTATGTGTGGCGCATGTCTATGTGTGGTGCGTGTCCATGTGGGGTGCGTTGTCCATGTGGGGTGCATGTCCATGTGGGGTGCATATCGTGTGGGGTCCGTGTCCGCGTGGGGTGCGTGTCTGTGTGTGGTGCGTGTCCATGTATGGTGCGTGTCTGTGTGGGGTGTGTGTCTGTGTGGGGTGTGTGTCTGTGTGGGGTGTGTGTCTACGTGTGGTGTGTGTCTATGTGTGGTGCGTGTCCATGTGTGGTGCATGTCCATGTGGGGGGGGTGTCCGTGTGGGGTGCATATCTATGTGTGGAGTGTGTGTCCGTGTGGGGTGCGTGTCCGTGTGGGGTGTCTGTGTGTGGGGGTATCTATGTGGGGTGTGTGTCTGTGTGGGGTGTGTGTTGTTGAAAACTGAACCGAGGGCCTTGAGAATGCTCAGCACACTCTACTGCTGAGCTGAGTTTTTAGCCATAACATGAAAACATCAACAGCAGCAGTACTTGTAACTGTGAGAGGCCAGAAATATTCATCACTGGACAATGGAAAAACAAAGTATGAGTTGAATGAAGCAAGAAGCGGGTCAGTTAGTGAGAGCAGTGCTGCCTCCAAGGGCACCCACGTGCACACGAGCCCCCACAAGTAATAAAATATTGTAAAATAATTTGGCTTTAATCCCAACACTTGTGGGGGAAAGGTGGATGGAGCTCTGTGAGATAGAGGCTAGCCTGTTCTACAGAGTGAGTTCCAGGACAGTTGGGGCAAGAGGGAGGCCCTGTCTGAAAAAGAAAAAAAACAAAAAACCCAAAAGATTTATTTATCTTTATTTAATGTGTGTGAGTGGTTTCCCTACATGTATGCGAGTGTATACAGTGCCACCAGAGGCCCAAAGAGGGCGTCAGACCCCTGTAGCCATCTCTTCAGCCCCTCCATATCTCAAATAACAAAATTATTATGTCAGGGGCTGCACCCTATCCTGGAGGTGAGCCTGTGGATTTCATTAGTAGACTTAAATGGAAGGGCAGGTTCGATTCTTTCATTCACGCCTTCATTCATTAGTGGTGTTTATGAAGCATCTGCTCAAAGCCAGACAAAGTCTGTGGGATAAAATGGTCAGATGTGGTTGCTGCCTCCGTGGAGTTTCTAGGCTCATGAGGGACACAGACATGTCTCACAATGACAGCTGTGATACAGCTGTGGCAGGAACATAGGCAGGGTCCTCTTCAACATTGATGCCAGGACTGGGGGCTGATAGGAGCTACTGCAAGACTGGATGAGAGAGGGAGTCCATGCAGAGAGAAGACCATGGCCAAAAGCCAGGAGGCTGCCCCAAGCAGGGGTGACCACTAAGAAAAACCCATGACTGAGTCTGAGAGCAGTGGAGAGTAAGTGGGGGGAGTGGACGGTGCCTCAGCACCAAGCATGAGGGTCTGGAGGACCCAGAGAAGTTCAGCAGGGACAGTGGTGAGAAAGTGGTCAGAGAGATTGTGGCTGGAGGAAGGTGAATTGGAAGTTGACGTCTACTGTGTTTTCTTTGGGTAGACGCGCTCCGACATACATCATACACAAAAAATGTACATGCCATAATGTGCAGCTCACTGCTTGTTCACAAAGCAAGCCAGCTGTGCAAGCAACATCTGGATCACTTGCAACAGAACAGCCTCTGAAAGGCCTCTGGGAGCCTCATGATGGGCACCAGACACATCTCCCACTGACGGTCACCTCCCAACTCAAAGTGTCTGTATGCTAATTCTGCCTGGTTTTGAATTTGACATGAATGAGGCAAGCAGAATCTGCCCTGACCTGCAACTCACACTCAGCAGATCTGTGAACCCCATTCATAGTGCTGCCCAGGCTGAAATGTTCAGGTTCACTGCTGGAGTTTTCCATTGTGTGAGTAGTGGGCATTTCCCCTGCTGCCCCCACCCTACAGACAGATGCCCTCTCCATCAGGCCAGGAGTAGAATTGCTGGGTCATGAGTTCTGTGTTGACTATGCACTCAGCATTTCTAGTCTAGTTATCTGTGACCATCTCCTGCCCAGCCCCCTCCCACCACTACCCCAGTGAGTCCCTCACTAGCTCCAGGTAAAGCGGGAATATTTGTGTGTAAAGCCCTTGATGAAGAGCATTGGGAGCTGTCAAGAGATGGGAAGCACAGGGGGATCTTGAATACCTCCCAAACACCTGTTGAGGGAGAGAGGGGCTCGTGGGTTTGCACATATGAGAGGAGGATGTGGTGGAAGCAGCGGTCCTTGAGACCACTGGCCTGCTGCAGGGGGCAGGAAGTGTACCTTAGCTAGCAATAGAGAGAGGAACAGGCTGCTACCTGCTTCCACCCCCAGTGGAAGAGCAACGTTTCCCTCACTCCCTTGCACTTTCTGAAGTAGAGCAGACTAGGACTGCTGGCATCCTGGGCCTGGACAGGGGGATGGATGGAGTGGGACCTAAGCAGGCCTCCCCCACCCTCCCTCTAGAGGATTTGGGAATGCCTCTGGGAAGAGGGACAATCGAGCTAGAAGGCAAGTGATGGATGAGCTGTGCTGGGGCTCCACGGAGGGGAAAGGGAGCCTGTCAGCAGATGGCTGGTCCTCTCCAGCTAGACAGGCCAGGTTTTGTGGGTTTGCTGGCCACTGAGTCAGCCTGCCTGGAGATCAGCAGCCATAAAAGGGCGAAGAGCAGAGGCAGCACAGGCTGAGCTCCCCACGGAATCGCATGCTTGAAATAGGAGCTATCATCTTGGGGCTCTGCTGTGTGCGCCCTACATAGTTGCTCATGGTGGTCTCTTGGGAGTTCACAGGTGGGCACAAAGGTGGGTGTTGGGAGTGGGAATCCAAGAGTTAGGGCTGCTAGACTCTTGGAGAGGATCAAGTTGCACCTTCCTTTAGGAAGATTCCTGAGTTGGTTCTGCAGAAGGAAGTGAAAGGCATTGTAGAGGAGACAGCTTGGAAAAGGCCTGCAGAAGAGGAAGAGCCAGGCTGCGACGAGTGTTCTGGGAAGGAGCCTTGTTCTGAGTGCACCTACTATATAGAGCAGGTTAAAAGTACTGGGCCAGAGCCAAGGCTCAGCCTGGGGAGAGGCAGGTTTGCTAAACAGTGACCTAATTTGGAGTATCATGACCCTGGCCTTCCACCTACCTGCCCCACCCCAGATCAGCCCCTTAGCAGTTGCTTGGGCTGTCAGACAAGTCATTCAACAAATGTTTCGGGGCTGGAGAGATGGCCTAGCAGTTACAAGCACCGACCGCTCTTACAGAGGACCGGGGTTCGATCCCCAGCACCCACATGGCGGCCGAGAACCATCTGAAACTCCAATTCCAGGAGAACTCCAGTTCCAGGGGAATCCGATGCCCTCTTCTGACCTCCGTGGCTTTGCACGACACGAGTGCACAGACCTACACGCAGACAGTACATTCATACACATACAGAAATAAATAAAAAAAAATGTTTCCTGAGCCCCAGAACTGTGCCAAGTGTTGTACCAGGCTGTTCTAGTTTCTCTTCAATTGCTGTGATGAAACACTCTGCCTGACACCAACTTGGGGAGGAAAGGGTTTATTCAGCTCCCATCTCTGGCAGGAACTCAGGGCAGGAGCCTGGAGCCAGGAGCTGGAGCACAAACTGTGGAGGAACACTGCTTACTGGCCCATGCCCAGCCTGCTTTTTTGGGGGGGTCTTTTCAAGACAGGGTCTCTCTATAGCCCCAGCTGTCCTGGAATTCGCTCTGTAGACCAGGCTGGCCTTGAACTCACAAAGATCCGCCTGCCTCAGCCTCCCAAGTGCTAGGATTTAAGGTGTGAGCCACCGTGCCCGGCTCAGCCTGCTTTTATACCATACATAACAAACTGCCCAGGGGTGGCACCACCCATAGTGGGCTAGGCCCTCCCAGATTGCTCAATAATCAAGACAATACTCCACAGACATGGCCACAGGCCAGTCCAATGGAACCAATTCCCCTATTGAGGCTCCCTCAACCCAGGTGTGTCAAGTTGACACTAAAGCTGTCCAGCACAGTGGCCCTGGGAATTGCAAGGAGGGCAGGTAGGTGAGATGGTTGGGGGAACTAACTGCTTAGTGAAGGAGACAGATAATAAGCACGTAAACAAGATACTATTTGGTGATGACAAGTTCTGAGCAGGAAATAAAACAGGGCCATGTGCAGCAGGGTAATGAGGTGTGAGGTGAGGCTGCTCAGATAAAGCATTTATGAGCAAGTCACAGAGATGAGACTGAGACAACTTTGGGGACAGTGGGGAGGCCAGAGTTCCCCACAGAAGGGTAGCCAGGCAGAAAGCCTGGGGCAGGGCCGGGCAGCCCTGCAGCTTGCCTGCACTGCATCTGCATTCTCTGAGTGGGCAGGGCAGTTTGGAGAGGCAGATCCTGCCCATCCTTGTGGGCTGTAACAAGAAATTTGGTCTTTTCTTCTTTTCTGAGTGCATGGAAACTGTTGAAACAGAGTATGCCATAGTATGAATCTTGGTCAGTTATAAACAGCAGACAACAGGAGGTTGTTACCATAGATTGGGCAGGATGGCAGGGATAGGAAAGCAGATCTTCTCAAGTCAGCAAAGAGCCAATAGGACTGACTCTGTAGGGATGAATGAAAAGGCAAATAAGGGGGGCTGGAGAGATGGCCTAGCAGTTAGCGCCGACTGCTCTTGCAGGGGACCCAGGTTCGATTCCTAGCACCCACATGGCAGTAAGGATCGTCTTTAACTCCAGTTCCAGGGGAATCCAATGCCATCTTCTGACCTTCATGGCATTGCATGACACGGGTGCACCAACCTACATGCAGACAGTACACTCATACACATAAAAAAATAATTTTAAAGGGCAAATAAGGATGCTTCCCAGATAATGCCATTTATAGATGCAGGGAAGACGAGAAAGAGCAGGCTTGGGACAGGAGCAGGAGTTCTGCTTAGGGCCCTCCGAGTCTGAGATGCCTACAACACAATGGGCAATTAGTTACTACTGTGTTAGTTTCCTATCTACTGCTGTAACAAGTACCATGACATTACTAGTTTATAGCACTGCAAGCTTATTATATTATGGTACTAGAGGTCAGAAGTCTGAAATAGGTCTTCCTGGGCTGATATCAAGGTATCAGCTTCTGGAACTTCAAGGCAAGAATCCATTGTCTTGTCCTTTATAACTTCTAAAGACCACCCATAGTCTTTGTACAGTCCCTTTTTTTTTTACATTTATTTTTGTATGTGTATGAATGTACTGTCTGCATGTAGGTTTGTGCACCTGTGTCGTGCAATGCCGCGGAGGTCAGAAGAGGGTCTTGGATTCCCCTGGAACTGGAGTTCTCCTGGAATAGGAGTTACAGATGGTTCTTAGCCGCCATGTGGGTGCTGGGGATCGAACCCAGATCCTCTGCAAGAGCAGTCGGTGCTCTTAACCGCTAGGCTATCTCTCCAGCCCTGTACAGTCCCTTTCAATAAACTTAAGCTTGGAGTATTGCATCTTCCAATTTTTCTCTGATTGTTAAAAAAAAAAAAGACACAAGCTGGGCTTGGTTGTACATATCTTTAATCCCTACAGAGGTAGGAGGATTATGAGTTCAGGGCTAGCCTGGCCTATATAGTGAGACCCTGTGTTTGTGTTTGTTTGTTTTAGTTGTATGAGTACATGTATGGTGATGTATGTGTGTGTATATGTGTGGTGATGTATGGGTGTGTGTATATGTATGGTGATGTATGGGTGTATGTATATGTATGGTGATGTATGGGTGTGTATATATGTATGGTGATGTATGGGTGTGTGTATATGTATGGTGATGTATGCATGTGTGTATATGTATGATGATGTATGCATGTGTGTATATGTCTGGTGATGTATGGGTGTGTGTATATGTCTGGTGATGTATGGGTGTGTGTATATGTCTGGTGATGTATGGGTGTGTGTATATGTCTGGTGATGTATGGGTGTGTATATATGTATGGTGATGTATGGGTGTGTGTATATTATGGTAATGTATGTATGTGTATATGTATGGTGATGTATGCATGTGTGTATATGTATGGTGATATATGCATGTGAGTACATTATGGTGATGTATGGGTATAGATGGGTGTATGCATATAAATGTGCATATGTGTAGAAGCCAGAGGCCAATATCCCATGTCTTCCTCTAATGCTATCTTTGTTGTGTGCATGTGTGCTGTCTGTGTGTCTGTGTGTCTGTGTGTCTGTCTGAGACAGGGTCTCTCACTGAACCTGAAGCTCACTATTTGGCTAGCCACCAGAATCACCCTGTTCCCAGGCCTCCAGCACAAGGATTATATAATCTGTGCCATCATATCTGGCTTTTATGTGGATGCTGAGGGTCCGAACTCAGGTATTCATGCTTGCACAGCAAATTCTTTTTTTTTTTGCACAGCAAATTCTTTACCTAGTAAGCCATCCCCCAGGCTGTTTCTCTCTCACACATAAAGAGTCACAGAGCTGGGAACCATATAAATATATGAATATTCTCTTTAAATATTTTTTACATTTTATCTATTTTTTAATTTTATGTGTATGAGTGTGCCTACATGAATATAAGTGTACCCATGTTGTGCAGTGCCCATAGACATCAGAAGAGAACATGGTATTATTTTGGAACTGGAGGTATAGACAGTTGTTGGCCTTCATGTGAGTACTAGGAATGGAACTTGGGTCCTCTGCAAAAGCCGGTGCCTTTTTTTTTTTTGTCTCCTTTTTTGAGACAGGGTCTCCCTGTAGCCCCAGCTGGCCTGGAACTCACTGTTCACTGTTTAGACAAGGCTAGTCTTGAACTCACAGAGATCCGCCTGCTTCTGCCTCCTGAGTGCTGGGATCAAAGGTGTGCACCACCATGCCCAGAAAATATTCTAATCATAATCATTTTAAAAATGTCTAGTGAGTCCCTGGGCGTGGTGGCCCAGCACTTGGGAGGCAGAGGCAGGCAGATCTCTGTGAGTTCAAGGCCAGCCTCGTATATATAGTGAGTTCTAGGATAGCTGGGGCTACAGGGAGACACTGTCTCAAAATGACAAAAAAAAAATGTCTAGTGATAGATGTTGAGGAAGTAGAGGCACCCTCCTTTCTGCCCTCCTTCCTGTGTTAACTGTCGCCTGGACCACCGTAGCCACAGCATGACCTTTCAAAAAGCACAGAGTGATCACGTGCTTCCCCTTTACAAAACCCTCCATGGCTTCCTGCAGCCTCTGGCACAAAGACCTTGGACTTGATTCACTGTTACCAAGCCAAATCTCAGATCCCCTTTCCTACTACTCTCTTTTCAAACTCCAGTCAGAGGTGCTCACTCGTGCTGTCTCAGGCCAGCCCCTCTCCAGGCAATGTGGAGAATGAGAATATTTGGGCTGACAGGGGCCCCTCTACTATTTTCTTGGGTTAGGGGACAGGGTTTGCAGCAGAACTGGCATCTGCTCAGGCAGTCTTTCTTTATCAGGCCCCAAACCTCCGGTTCTGACTGACTACCAGGAGAGGCGTGCCTGCTGGTGTGGTCTCCTTAGAACACATTTTCACCGAGGCCGGGTGGGCCAGTTCCGGCAAGATGCTTAAAGAACCAGCTATGTGGGGCTGGAGAGATGGCTCAGCAGTTAAGTACACTAGCTCATCTTGCAGAGACCTGGTTCTGTTCCCAGCACCCACATGGTAGCTAACAACCGCCTGTAACTCCAGTTCCAGGAAATCTGACACTCTCTTCTGGCCTCTGTGGGCACTGCATGACACAGGTGCACTTACATGTAGGCAAAACACTAACACAAAATACACACACACAAAAAAAAAGGCTGGGCGTGGTGGCTCACGTCTTTAATCCTAGCACTTGGGAGGCAGAGGCAGGCGGATCTTTGTGAGTTCAAGGCCAGCCTGGTCTACAGACTGAGTTCCAGGACAGCTGGGGCTAGAAGGAGTCCTTGTCTTGAAAAAAGCAAAAAAAAATAAATAAATAAATAAAAATAAACAAATAAATAAAAAATAAAAGAACCTCCACCCCAACCCATAGGACAGTGGAGCCTTTCTTAGCTTTGTCAAGGTGGGTAGCAGGCAGACAGGTGTTACGTTTAACTGTTTCTTACCTGGAACTGTATAGAAGTAGAGGCTGAGTGAATGTCTTCCCTGTAATACAGTCTGCTGGATTGGGCTTGGGAACTGCCTGCTTCCCCCAGGGCCTGGAATGGGAAGAATGGGACTGAGTAGGCAGGGAGGAGAAAGCCTTCAGTCAGCTGGACTTTGCTGTCTGCCCCCCACCCAGCCTCTTGGTCACCAGCAAAAGGACAAGTAGGACTTCAGCACTCCTATATCGATGTGCCCTCAGCAGAGAAGACATTGCCTGCCAGCCAATAGGTAAGCCAGCCTTACTTCCAGAGTGTGCTCCCCAGGACACCCTTCTAGGAATCCCACACATCCCAACCATGGTCCAACCCAACCTAGTCCTGCTTGGTCCAGCCCAACCACTGCTGCCCAGCCCCACAGACACACAGACGACCCCCCCCCATGCCCGATGCCCATGCAACCCACCACAGCCCAGCCTGCTTCTCTCTTTTTTTTTAAAATTTATTTTTTATGTATATGAATGTACTGTCTGCATGTAGGTTTGTGCACCCGTGTCGTGCATTGCCGTGGAGGTCAGAAGAGGGTGTCGGATTCCCCTGGAACTGGAGTTAAAGGCAGTTCTCAGCTGCCGTGTGGGTGCTGGGGATCGAACCTGGGTCCTTTGCAAGCACAGTCGGTGCTCTTAACCACTAGGCCATCTCTCCAGCCCCAGCCTGCTTCTCCTGATGCAGCCCTAGTGACAGAGCTGTATCTAACATTCACTGAGTGCTCACCATGTGCCTTTGACTTTTAAGCTTTGTTCACTTTTTAAAATATGTTAGTGTGGGCTGGGCGTGGTGGTGCACACCTTTAATCCTAGCACTTGGGAGGCAGAGGCAGGCGCGCACGCACACATGCATGAGTGCAGGTCCTCAGAGAATCCACAGGTTCCTGGCCCTCTCAGAAGCCAGAGTTTCAGGCAGTTGTGGGTTGCTGGGAATTGAACTCCAGTGCATTGGAAGAGCAGTATGTGGTCTTAACCTTTGAGCCATCTCTCCAGCCTTAAAACCAAGCTATTTACGGGAAAGGAAACTGCAGTTTCGAGAAGTTAAGTACCTTGGTTGTCATTATGACCAAGGTTGTCATTATGATCCTTTCAGACTTGGTGGCACTACAGGTGTAACCCCCACCTCACACACCTCCTCACACCAACTCTATTTGTCTCATCCTAATTGTGGCCTTCCTAGTATCTAGTATGAGGCATGGCATACATTAGGCACACAGTATGTGACTCACTGATGAAAGCATGAAGAGACGAATGAGCCTGACTGGCCCACGCAGTCCAGCTTGGGTCACCCATGTGCTGCAACCACTGGCTGTTTGAGTAGAGTGCTTGTCTCTGTGATAGACTCTGAGTTATGGAGACCCAGTCTCTGCCTAGATAGTTCAAAACCCCTCAGGAGAACTGAGGCCCTGCAGGAGGACACTTCCACTTCTGCCCAGGGGCTGTGGGCGGAAAGCTGTCTCTGGGCTGGGTTTTGATACTGGGCACTCTCCAGTTCACGCAGGCAGCTGCATAGCATCTTTACACTTCCTGAACTTTATAACCTGCCAGGAGTGCTTTTCTGCCCAGAATCACCCCAGACCAGAAGCTTGTTGAGAAGTCCCAGGTGGTAGTCATTTCTGATTCCCCATAGCCACCAGTTTCAAGGCTGGGCACAAGAGGCACCAAGCTGGTATTTGTTGCAAGGATAGTTGGGGTTGGGGCAGGGATTGCATTGTGGCATGACTTTGCTGATCTGTGGAAGCCCTGACTTCAGCAGTCTTGTGCCCCTGACCTTGACTTGGTAGTTGCCCCCCAACATACTTCCCCCCTTTCCTGGCTCAATTATTTCAGATTATAACATCCTTAACCCAAAGAGCAGTCGGGGAGTGACGGTCGTCCGGAACCACCATGGTGTTTTGGTGAGTGCACGGGGGCTCTGGGGAGTCTTGTGTTGACCCCTGTGGGTGAGGACAGAGTTACCAGTCCTCCTGATATGCTGTCCTCTGCTGCTTGGCCTGGTGTTTGGCCTGGCGGTGTCAGAGGCTGACCATCTACGTTGGTGGCAGGTGCTGAGTCATCTTTGACCCCAGCATCTCTGCCCCTGTGAGGGGTGAGGTAGCTATTCTCTGTCCTCCATCTGGTTGAAACTCTGGGTTCTGGAATGGGGATGACAGTGGCTGTGATACGGGGCTGACTCAGCCTTTTTTCTCCTTCTCGTCCCTTCTTCCCAGGTTTGCATTCAGGTACAGGCCCGCCAGCTCTACAACGTTACCTTACAGCTCACAGGCATCTGCACTCTCTTGGACCCTGACTTGAAACCCAAGGCTCAGGCCATGTTCTATAACCTTGGTAAGGATTGGACAGTCTCTGGCCTTGGGCATCCCTAAAGGGATCCCTCAGGTCTCCAAAGAGAGGCACCAGCCCACTGTAGAGACAGCTAGACACTAAGGACAAGAATGGAACAAGCAGGCTCGAGGTCCTGCATCAGAGCAGAGCTAACCTTGCTTGTCTCAGGGAAGCATGGAGCCTCTGACTCTGAGTCTTTCCTGTGTGCTTCATGAAGAAAGTCTCCTGGATCCTGACACACATGTGGATGCTGGTGACTGCTACAGGAACAAAGGAGGCAGGACAGGGGAGGATCAGAGCTCAGCCAGGAGGCCTCGGGCTGCGGAGAAGGAAGAGAATGAGGAGGAAGAGGACAAAGAGGAGGAAGCTGGTGAGAAGAGGCGGACCAGCTGCCTCCAGAGCCCAGCTCCAGGCTGGTAGTCTCCAGGGTTAAGGCAAATTGAGGGGTCTGGGAGATGGGGCACAGTGGCTGGTCTTACAGGTGTGGCCAACCCCAGCTCTGTTTTCTCACTTTATTACACACACACACACACACACACACAAAGAAGGCAATCTGCAGTAGTCAGGTCTCTTTTTTTTTTTTTTTTCCTGGTGGGCGGGCGTTTTTGTAGACAAGTCTGCCCTGTAGCCTGAGCTGTCCTGTAACTCACTATGTAGAACAGGCTGGCCTTGGACTCACAGAGATCACCTGTCTCTGCCTCCTAAATGCTGGGATTAAAGGCATGCACCACCAAGCCTGGCTAGTTCTCTTCTTTTTACCCTGTGATTTCTGGGGATCAAACTTGGGTCATCAGGCATAGCAACAGGCTCCTTCCCCCACTGAGGCATCCAACTACTCCCCTCTTCCTACAGATGGGGAAGCTCTGAGGCACAGATGGGCGTGACTCCCATCTTAGTCAGAGCCACGGCAGGTTTAGCTTTCTTTGCCTTTGAGATAACAACTCCATTCTTAGGAGCTTCCCTGGCTTCTTCCCTGAACTGAACCATAAGGTTTTAGAGAGAGAGAGAGAGAGAGTGTGTGTGTGTTGTGTGTGTGTGTGTGTGTGTGTGTGTGTATCTGTATCTTATAGGGCGGGGCCTGGTGTCCTTATTCCTGCCCCAAGCTCATACCCACTCCTGACCTGCCCCTTTGTCATGGCCAGGCACTGAGATCGCCATCATCCTAGATGGCTCAGGAAGCATTGACCCCCCAGATTTCCAGAGGGCCAAAGATTTCATCTCCAACATGATGAGGAACTTCTATGAGAAGTGTTTTGAGGTGGGCTTCCTTGAAGGTTGGCCTCGTTACCTGTGTCTGTGTAACTGTTTCAAAACAACCACCTTTTCATTTACTCATAGTTAGGTATGTGGGCTGGACTCGGTTGGGGGACCCTTCTGTCAGTCTTGCCTGGGGCTACCATGCAGCTCTAGGCATCTGTTTGCTTGACAGGCTGGTTGGCCTGAGATGACTCTACTTACTCACGGGGGTCATGGGACTCCAGCAGGCCAGCCCAACTTTTTTTTTTTTTTTGGTCTTTTTTGAGACAGGGTCTCCCTGTAGCTCCAGTTGTCCTGGAACTCACTCTGTAGACCAGGCTGGCCTTGAACTCACAAAGATCCGCCTGCCTCTGCCTCCCAAGTGCTAGGATTAAAGGCGTGTGCCACCACACCCGCCCAACTTTTTCATGCACCAATACTCCCAGAAAGGCATGATCTCACACATGCATTTGCTCATGTCCCACTGGCTGAAGAAAGCCACATGTCCAATCCCATAGTCGGTGCAGAGGAGTCTTCACGAGGTCATAGATTCAGAGAGATATCACCCTCCTTCACCACTACCTGATTAGAGATTTCCCTTTGCATTAGCATCTTCTTCTGCCCAGGGACAAGACAGATGAATGACTTCTTCCTGTGCTTCCAGGAAAAGTTCTCTCAGGAGTAGGTGTGGTATAGAGTGCAGACCTACCAACCTCCTCTCCATCTCACCCTCCCCCCCCAGTGCAGCTTTGCCTTGGTGCAGTACGGGAGAGTGATTCAGACTGAGTTCGATCTACAGGACAGCCAGGATGTCATGGCCTCCCTTGCCAGAGTCCAGAACGTCATTCAAGTAGGGAATGTTACTAGAACTGCTTCGGCCATGCAGCATGTCCTGTGAGTAGGATGCCAACAAAAATCTCTGCCAGAGACTCTGTGGCATAGTGCCCAGAAGAATGGCTGAAGAGATGGCCTAGCGGTTAAGAGCGCCAACCACTCTTGCAGAGGACCCGGGTTCGATCCCCAGCACCCACATGGCGGCCGAGAACCGTCCGAAACTCCAATTCCAGGAGAACTCCAGTTCCAGGGGAATCTGACACCCTCTTCTGAGCTCTGCGGCATTGCACGACACGGGTGCACAAACTTGCATGCAGACAGTACATTCATACACATACAGAAATAAATTAATAATAATAAAAAAAGAATGGCTGGATGGACCGGTGGGAGGAGGAGGTCAGGGTGCTAATTTTTTCTTGGCTGAGAGAGGACGTGCTAGATGACACTCTGAGACCATCTTCCAGAAATCCCTCCCACAACTTCCTTCTGTGAAACACAGTGCTCAGAAGGGTGCCGTGTGATCTTGTTCTTTCCTCACCTCTCTATGCTTCCATGACCTTATGTCTAACAGGAGGATATTAAAAATCCTGATTTTGTAAAGATTAAATGGTTAATATATGTACAGTGTTGATAATGGTGCTTGGTGCATAAGTACCATGTAAGCCAGGCATGGTGGCTCAGGCCTGTAATTCCAGCACCCAGGAGGCACAATTGTGAGTGTAAGGCCAACTTGGACTACATAATGAGACCTGCCTCAAACCCCCCAAAAATAAAATTAAAAAATGGGAGCTGGAGAGATGGCTCAGCGGTTAAGAGCGCTGACTGCTCTTGCAGAGGACCTGGGTTCGATTCCCAGCACTCACATGGTGGCTAAGAACCGTCTTTAAGCCAGGTGTGGTGGCGCACGCCTTTAATCCTTGCACTTGAGAGGCAGAGGCAGGTGGATCTCTGAGTTCAAGGCCAGCCTAGACTACATAGGGAGTTCCAGGACAGCTGGGGATACAGGGAGACCTGTCTCAAAAACACCAAAAAAAAAAAAGGTAAAATAATCCTAACATAAAAAATAACTGTGATGTCAGTTATGCTTACCCTTCTAATAAGAACATTGTATTGTAAGGGGGCTGGAGAGATGGCCTAGCGGTTAAGAGTGCCGACCGCTCTTACAGAGGACCCGGGTTCGATCCCCAGCACCCACATGGCGGCTGAGAACCGTTTGAAACTCCAATTCCAGGAGAACTCCAGTTCCAGGGGAATCCGACACCCTCTTCTGACCTCCGCGGCATTGCACAACACGGGTGCACAAACCTACATGCAGACAGTACACTCATACACATACAAAAATAAATAAAATTAAAAAAAAACACATCGTATTGTATATACATAAAAGGAATGGACACGTGGTATCTAGCCTACTGGAAGGTGTAGATGACTCAGGCGCTGTCTAGCCTACTGCTGGAAGCAGGGGGAGCACACGTATCTGTATGGTTTGTGCCTTGCTGTGTGATGTAAGAGCCAACTCCACCATTTCCTGGATCTTTATCCCCCATTCTGGAGGGCTTCTTAACCTGTCCAATTCTTTTTATTTTATTTTATTTATTTCTGTATGTGTATGAATGCATGTGTCTGCATGCAAGTTTGTGCACCCGTGTCGTGCAATGCCACGGAGGTCAGAAGAGGGTGTCAGATTCCCCTGGAACTGGAGTTCTCCTGGAATTGGAGTTTCAAACGGTTCTCGGCCGCCATGTGGGTGCTGGGGATCGAACCCGGGTCCTTTGTAAGAGTGGTCAGTGCTCTTAACTGCTAGGCCATCTCTCCAGCCCCTAACCTGTCCAATTCTAAGGCAGGTTAGTGAATAAAATCTCTCCCGGAGCTCAGACATCCCTCTGGAAAACTGTCTTCTTTCTCTTCCTTATTAAGAGACAACATCTTCACAGCAAGCCGTGGCTCCAGAAAAAGGGCATCGAAGATCATGGTGGTGCTTACTGATGGTGACATATATGGGGACCCTCTCAAACTTACAACCGTCATCAACTCCCCAAAGATGCAGGGTATTGAGCGCTTTGCCATTGGGGTAAGAGTCAAGAGTTACCTTTTGGAACCATTGTGTCTGTGTAGCCTAGGCAGAGAGGAGCCCTATAGAAGCTTCTGGAAACAGTGTTTCTAAACTCTATTCACACACGGTCCCTTCCTCCTGGCCTCTAGGTCCTGCACATCACACTTCTTCCTGCAGAGGGCTCATTTCCTGCCATGGGCACAGCTCATTGGCTGAGTGGGATGAGAAGCTATATGAAGGTTCCTGGGAAGTGAGTGCCCAGCCTGGCAGATGACAGGAATAGTTGTGGGGTGCAAGAGAGGAAGGTCAGAATCTGTATGTAGAGAGGACAGCATGTATTAAGAAGACAGAAGTTGGTGTGTCAGCAAACACTCCAAACTGGGGCTCTGTTGGGGTTGGGGAGCTTGAGCAGGGGAGAAAAGAGATGGTTATGGAGCATTTGCTGACCATGCCTCCGCACAGGTGGGAAATGCATTTCAGAATCCTAGAACTGACAAAGAACTGAAGCTAATTGCTTCCGACCCCAAGGAGACCCATACCTTCAAGGTGACCAACTATGCAGCTCTAGACGGGCTGCTGAGCAAACTGCAACAGAGTATCATCCACATGGAAGGTAAGGGCTCCCAGAGCCCCTGAAGAGCCCCTCAGCATCTGGCAGGACACCCCATGCCTGCTCCAGCCTGTTCCAACCTCCTTCTGCCCTATTTGAACCACCTCCCTGAGCCACAGCTCTTCCTCTCTAAAAAGGCAATGATACCCCCACCCCCAATCCTCTAACCTCCCAGAACCCATGAAGCTCTGTTGAACTGAACTGGTGCTGGAGAAACAAAGATGACTGGGACATAGTTCCTTCCCCCAGGAGCTTACAGATGAGGAAACAGAGCCCTAGGAAGAAAGAATAACCCTGCCCAGAGCTAGCCAGCCAGTACCTGCTGAAGCAGAGCCCAGATGTCTGCTCTCAGTCCAGTGCTCTTCCTGTTACACCAAATACCCACCCTCTAGGGGCCTGGCCTGGCTGGCCTCTCTCACATGGTTTCTCCCTACCCCTTGGTACAGGGTATCTCACCAGATTCCTTGACTTTCAGGCACAGTTGGAGATGCACTTCACTACCAACTGGCACAGACTGGCTTCAGTGCCCAGATCCTGGACAAGGTTTGTGGCTCACTCTATATAGGCAGGCTCCCCACTGGACAGGCTCAGTGGCCAGCAGGGTCTCAGGGGCTGGTGGCTCACATTGACCCTGTCAGGGTATCTCTGGATGCAGAAAAACATATCTCTAGGATGCAGAAAAACATGTCTCCTAGCTCTCCCTAATCTGGACCACTGAGATAGACAAAAGAATGGCCATGTTTATTGTAGGAGGTCATTTTGAGTGCTAAAAGATTGGGAGATTCTCTCAGATATGAGTAAACTAAGATTTGGCCTTAGTGGTAAGCCCACCAAGATGTGTCAGGAAAATATAGTCTGGCAAAGTTGGAGCTTTGCCCAGAGCGTGTGGGAGAAGAGGGAGCAGGGAAGGAAGAAGGAAAGAGGCAGGTAATAACTGGGGCCTCTGTGCAGGTGGGACTAAAGCTAGTCCTAGGATCCATGGCTCTATCACTGATAGAGATACAGGCACCCGAGGACACTGTCCTCATACAACACCAGACCAAGGGGAAGGTTTTGAGCTCTATTTTGCTCGAACATACTTTAAAAATTTTAAATTTATTTTTATTTAATTAATTAATTAATTTTATGGGTATGAATGTACTGTCTGCATGTAGGTTTGTGTACCCATGTCGTGGAATGCTGCGGAGGTCAGAAGAGGGCATCGGATTCCCCTGGAACTGGAGTTCTCCTGGAATTGGAGTTATGGACGGTTCTCAGCCGCCATGTGGGTGCTGGGGATCGAACCCAGGTACTCTGCAAGAACAGTCGGCACTCTTAACCGCTAGGCCATCTCTCCAGCCCTGAAATTTATTTTTATTTTATGCGTATGAATGTTTTGCCTGCATGGATGTAAAGTGCACCATGTTTGTGCAGTGCCCAGAGGCCGGAAGAGGGTGTCTGATCCCCTGGAATTGAAGTCACTGATGGTTCTTAGCTGCCATGTGGATGCTGAGAACTTGAACCTAGGTTCTCTAGAAGAACAGCAAATGCTCTTTAACCACTGAGACATCTCACCAGCCCTTTGATCTAACTTTTTTTTTTAATCTTTGTAGGGTCTGGAGAGATGGCTCAGCGGTTAAGAGCACTGGCTGCTCTTGCAGAGGACCTGGGTTCAATTCCCTGCACCCTCATGGTGGCTAAGAACTGTCTTTAAGTGGGCATGGTGGCACACGCCTTTAATCCCAGCACTTGGGAAGCAGAGGCACGTGGATCAGGTTCAAGGCCAGCCTGGTCTACAGAGTGAGTTCCAGGACAGCTGGGGCTACAGGGAGACCCTGTCTCGAAAAGACCAAAAAAAAAAAAAAAATATATATATATATATACATATACATATATATATATTTTTTTTTTATTTGTGTATGAGTATATTGTCTGCATACAGGTAAGTGCACGCTATTGTGCAATGCCCACAGAAGTCAGAGGAAGGCGTCAGATCCCCTGGATCTGGAGTTACAGATGGTTGCCAGCTGCCATGTGCGTGCTGGGAATTGAACTCAGGTCCTCTGCAAGAGCAGCCAGTGCTCTTAATCACTGAGCCATGTCTCCAGCTCCCAATCATAACCTTTTATGCTCAACATCTGGGCCCCTTGTTGGCTTCTGGAGTCACAGTTGCCCCATGGGGCTCAAAAGCCCAGTTTGCCACCTCACCTTCCTGCCTGCCTTCTGAATGGCCCGTGGGCCCAGGAAGCTTAGCTGCACTGGCCCCTGGATCTTTCCCCCCTGATTTGCTGCCCTCCCGGTCCTGTGCAGGGGCAGGTGCTGCTCGGTGCAGTGGGAGCCTTTAACTGGTCAGGGGGCGCATTGCTCTACGACACCAACAGTGGTAGGGGCCACTTCCTGAACCAGAGTGCTGAGGACTCCCAAGCGCAGTACAGCTACCTGGGTAAGAGAGGGATCTGCAGAGGATAAGGGTTGAGGGCAGGGCCTGGAGGTGGGGGAGGGAGAGGCCCGAGGTTAAATAGGGTCTGGAGGTTGGAAGGGCGAGGGCGAGGTCTTGAGGAATGAGAGTACATGAACAGAGGGCCTGTATGCTGGGGGTAGTCTAGGGCTGGGCCTGAAGGTTGGGGGTGGGATCAGAGCCTTGCTTTTGGGGTAGAGGGGAGGGGCGGCATGAGGAAGTATGCTGCCTCTGGGACAGAGATTGCTTGTAGGTCTGGATTCCTGGTGAAGAGCCATGGTCCATATCATGGGTCCCACGGGGTTGGATCTCAATTAGGGACCCTGATGTTGAGAATTCTGGGTGGAGACAGGGTGGCCTTGGGTGCCTGCATAGGAGAGAACTGGGACTTCCATTAATAACAGTAATAAGTACCCCCATCCTTCACCTTGACCTGGTAGACCAGGTTCCTGTGATGAAAGGCTGTATACATGGCAGTGTGAGACCCAGCTGGGAAGGTGGACCTGAAGGGGGTGAGTGGTGTGGGGGGCAGGGGCACGGTCCGCAGTCTCAGCACCCTGGCTTCAGGTTATTCCGTGGGAGTTCTACACAAGTCCTGTGGCGTCTCCTACATGGCAGGGGCTCCACGGTACAAGCACCGTGGGGCTCTGTTTGAGCTCCAGAAGGACAGAGAGGTCACCTTTGTGCCACGGATGGAGGGAGAGCAGGTATTTGCTGGGAGGTCCCCTTGGAGCTCTGGGGCCCTGGGGGAAAGGAGGGGCCACTTTGGGCAAGGCTCAGGCTTTGAGCAGGACTCAGAGGCTCTCCTATCTGCCTAATGGTCCCCCTCTGTGAAGATTCAGCTGTTTGCCCAATCCCCCTCAACCTCCCTACTTGTGAGCAGACTGATCTGGAGCAACCCCAGCCAGGGGTTCCCGGGAAGAGCATAAGCAGGGGTCTAGCCTTAGTGGGAGGCAGAGAGAGGCTCCCTGCATACTCCAGAGCACTGAGTTCCTGCTGGATGCAGATGGGGTCCTACTTTGGCTCTGAGCTGTGCCCTGTGGATGTTGATATGGATGGAACCACAGACTTCCTTCTGGTGGCCGCCCCATTTTACCACATCCGTGGGGAAGAAGGCAGAGTCTATGTGTACCATGTGCATGAGCAGGTGGGTGAGTCTTCAACCTCTTGAGCTTGTCAAGGCTGTGCCTTCTCACAGAGGAGGCAAAGGTTGGGTAAGTCCTGGCAGTGAGGAAGAATGTACAGGGCGGATGGCTGCCCCGTTCCTGTACCCCTTTCTCACCTGGGTGGCTGTTGGTAGCATCTGTTATAGCTGTCTAGCTGACAGACCACTTGCCCTGGTCTCACCTGTTCCTCACAGTAAGTATGGCTGTCACCTTATGAGGCTGGAGCTCAGGGAGTAACAGTGATGCTGAGACTTGCTCAAGCTCCCCAGCAAGCAGGTGGAAGGGCTTCGGCTGGACCCAGGCTTCTTTCTCTGTTGTCAGCAGAGCACTGTGTTGAACCAGAGGAGCAGGCTCCAGGTCCTGAACTTGAAGACAGGAAGACCCCAGCTTTACCACTGTCTCAGGCCCCTTATCCCTTGCCTTAGAGTCCTGCTGAAGTTGACTAATGTCAACAAGGGGGCATGCCCTCTGGGTGGCCCTGGGGAGGTTGACATTAACAAGGGGGCATGCCAGGCGTGGTGGCGCATGCCTTCAATCCCAGCACTCGGGAGGCAGAGGCAGGCAGATCTCTGGGAGTTCAAGGCCAGCCTGGTCTACAAAGTGAGTTCCAGGACAGCTGGAGCTACAGGGAGACCCTGTCTCAAAAATACCAAAAAAAATTTATGGGGGGGATGCCCTCTGGGTGCCCTGGGTAGTTGCTCTGAACAACTTTCTTGAGGGATGAGCATCCGGTTCACTTTGCAGGACGGTTCCTTCTCCTTGGCACACACACTGAATGGGCACTCTGGGCTCACCAATGCCCGCTTTGGCTTTGCGATGGCAACTGTGGGGGATATCAATCACGATACATACACAGATGTGGCCATTGGGGCCCCTTTGGAGGGCTTTGGGGCAGACGACGGGGCCAGCTTCGGCAGCGTGTATATCTACAACGGACATCAGGACAGACTCTCTGCCAGTCCTTCCCAGGTGACCCTGTGGGCTCTTTCCTGCTTCCTCTCTGGGGATCAAACCTCCTCCAGACCGAATGAGCTGATCTACGAGTCAGCCCTAGTCCTGAGCATTGGGCCATCCTCTGGTGGCAGGGAGGAGAGTGCCAGTTTAGGCAGGAAGTCATCAAACTTGGGGAGGTTCCAGGCCAGGGCCTCCTCCAGATCCGCCGGGAAGCAGGAGGTGGCGGCATGGTCTGCTTTCCTGACCTACGTCCCTTTCTTTGCCGTTCCCGACCACCACCCCAGTTCAGCTCTCTACCTCTTCTCTGGCTCCTGTCTTCACTGAAGACCTCCATGCGCCTCATGCTTCCTCTCCAGCTGCCTCCTAAGCACCTCCCCTGCCGCTCCCCAGGCCTCTTACTTTGATACTTCTCAACCAGGAACATCTTGCTCTAGATCTTTTACTCCTCCGTGTACCCATCCCCCTTCTGTTCCATACAAGATGAGTCCCCTAGGACCTTAATGCACAGCCTTCCAGCTATCACATTCCTAAGGATTCTAGCCCCTTGTCTCCATCCCCACCACCGTGGCACCAGATCAGGCCTTGCCACACCTCCCTTGGGCTCCCGCACTGCCCTGGCTTCCACCTCCAACCCATCTTCCCCCTGTGTCTCCAGTGATCCTGTGATCACTTCTGAATTATGGTCCTAATGGGTCACTTCTAAAGAGCTTTGCTGGCACCCCAGTGCCATCTCAAGCCTCCTGTACTCACATCCCCTTGCCTCCTTCGCCTCTTCCCCATCCCTACACTGTACCCTGTCCTTTCCCTCAGCCTCCTCTGTCAAGTCCTACCTGGCCTGAAGGGTTCGACCCAGAGGTCACAGTTCACCACCTATTTTCTGTTTCTAGATCGAGGACTCCCTGGAATGGGAAGCTGGGTGGTGATGTTGAACATGAAAGGGCTTCTGTTTCTCTTCCTTACCCTATGCTTGTGTTTCTCCCTCCCCAGCGGATAAGAGCCTCCTCTGTGGCCCAAAGACTCTACTACTTCGGCATGTCTGTAGATGGTGGCCTAGATTTCAATGGGGATGGTCTTGCTGATATCTCCGTGGGATCTCTGGGCCGGGCAGCTGTGCTCTGGTAGGGTATTACCCTGCCTCCTGGGGCCCCAGGCCCCAGCTTAACCCCTTGATGTACTCTACAGATGCCAGGCGGCAAGCAAGGGAGGGGAGAAGTGTGGGGCTTCAGGACACAGGTTCTAGAGTCTGCGTAGCTAGGGGGTGGCTCCTCCTTTTCCTGTGGATTATCTAATTCTATCTACAACTTCCTTATGTAATGGAGAATAACAACAGTGCCAGCCTCACAGCGTGGGAGGATTGCATGAGGGAGTGTTGTACAAGGGGTGTGAAATAGTGTCTGGGATGGCTTGCTAGGAATTCCAGACCCTATTCCAGACCTGAGGGACCCTACCCTCAGGCAAGCTTCAGTCCTATGGCTACAAATATACTGGCTGAGCCCCTGCCCTCTCCAGAGAGTTCCACACCTTCAGGCTGCTCAGCAGTACTCTTTTTTTTTTTTTTTTTTTTTTTTTTTTTTTTTTTTTGAATTNGCATGTAGGTCTGTGCACCTGTGTTGTGCAACGCCTTGGAGGTCAGAAGAGGGCGTCGGATTCCCCTGGAACTGGAGTTACAGACGGTTCTTAGCCGCCATGTGGGTGCTGGGGATTGAACCCGGGTCCTCTGCAAGGGCAGTCGGTGCTTTCAACCGCTAGGCCATCTCTCCAGCCCCTCAGCAGTACTCCTGATGGCTGCTCAGGGCCATCTCTGAGTGAACAGATCTCCAAACAGAACTCTTATTCCTACCCATCTTCCATTCCCCAATCTGCCCCTCTCCCGGGTTTTATCTCAACAAATGCCACCATGATCTCCCTAGAAGTTCAAGACAAAACCCTGGTGTAACAGGCCTGTAATCTCAGCTACTCAGGAGGCTGTGGCCTTCCTGGGCTGCAAAAGATAAAAATCGTCTGTAGCTTCTTCGTGGTTCTACAAGTTTTAGTTGGTTTTGACTCCATAACACCTCCCAGTACAGCATCCCTGCGTGTTGATTCGAGTGAGCAGAATCTCCCCAGAAGCTCTGTGCTTACTTCTCATGAGCCTCCTTGCTGTCTTGTGTAGCTCACGGCCTGTGGTTCACCTGAAGGTGACCCTGACCTTCAGCCCCTCTTTGCTGCCCATTGGCTTCAATGGCACTATGGATGTAGATCTGTGTTTTAAAGTCGGCTCCTCAAGCTCATTTACTGAGCCAGGTAAGGGCAACCTAGTGGGTGGCCAGGTGTTGTCTGTCATTCCTGACTGGTTCGTGGGTAGGAAGTGGGGGCTGGGATGGTCCTGATACCTAAGCTTCCTCTCCTGGAGCCTAGCACCTATGTCATTAGGTTCTGTTAAATGCACATGCCCCAGGAGCTGTTGGGGAGAGAGAGGGGCTTCCGAGAGAATATTCAGAGCGGCAACAGCTGGTCGGTTTCCAACTGCTGTCTCCCACGTGTGCATGTGCAGGGCTCCCCAAAAGCCTTCCTCCATCCATGATTTGCACCTTCTCTCCTTCCTTGACTGAGATGGGATTGGAGAACCTGCAGTAGGGAGGAGGCCTGACTTCTCTTCTACCCTTACCTGACACTCTGGGGGAAAGTTTTCAGAAAGGAAGGGGAGGGGGATAGATTCCTTTCCAGCAATCTCTCACTGAGTCCTCAAGGTTTAAACCTCATGAACAATCCTGGAGATGGCACCCTGAAAGTGACAGAACACTGCCTGTCAGGGAGTGTTCAACCCCTTAGAAAATGACAGATCTGGGCCAGCCTGGTCTACAGAGCAAGCTCCAGGCCAGCTGGGACTAAAGGGAGACCCTGTCTTAAAAATGCCAAAAAAACCCCCAAAGAAAACAAAAACCAACCAAATAATTTGCCAGGTGTGGTGGTGCACGCCTTTAATCCTAGCACTTGGGAGGCAGAGGCAGTTGGATCTTTGTGAGTTCAAGGCCAGCCTGGTCTACAGAGTGAGTTCCAGGACAGCCGAAGCTATGGGGAGACCCTGTCTCAAAAAGACCAAAAAAAAAAAGAAAATGACAGACCTGGCTGGGCATGGCAGCACAAGCCTGTAACCCCAGCACTTGGTGGGGGGGTAGGTAGAAGTTTCAGGTGTTCAAGGTCATCCTCAGCTATATATTAACTTCAAGGCTAGCCTGGGATGCGAGTCCCTGTTTCAAAACAAGAGAAGAGAAAGGACAAGGGAAAGAAAAGAGGAAAGGACAGACCTACTACTTCCAGGCACAGACCTGAATGAGGGCTGGGTGATGCTGGGCAGGTCTCGATCCCTTACTGGGCCCTGGTTTCTGTTCTGTACAGTAAGAGAGTTGGCCCAAGAATCTCCAGGATTCTTGGAGATTCAGGGATCCTAGCCCTTCTGTACTCAGACTACACAATTTCTCTCTCCATTTACTATCCTTTCCTCCTCATCCTCTTCCTCTTTTTTCCACTTTCCATCTCACTTTCCTGTCACAGCCCACTTTTCCTAAGGAAGGGTGGACTCAGGCTAGGCTGTGCTGTACTGGGTATGGGGCCAGAACGCTGAGAGACACTGGCCAGGTACAGAAGCAGTGAAAACACTCACCTTCAAAACGACGAGGAGCCTGGGAGTCTGGCTCAGGGAAGCACCCACATAGGTACTGCTCTGAGGGGTTCACAGAGCCTCAGCAGGCTGTGGCTCTCTGTGCCAGCCTTGCCCCTCCCAGCCTCATCAGAAGGTCCGGTCTTCAACTCCAGGCCTCAAAGACATGATGCTCAACTACACGGTAGATGTGGATGTGATGAAGCAGAGGAAGAGGTTGCAGTGTGCTGATGTGAGGGACTGTCGGAACCACCTTATCCAGTGGAGCCATGGGTCTCTTCTGTGTAAGCACCTCTGGCTCATCTCCAAAGAGGAAGAGGTAAGTGGAAGCATTTAGACAACAACCAGGAGAAGATACCTGTGCAGTACAGGACCCGTACATGCACAGATGAGGGGAATGAAGAATTTAGACATCAACCAGGAGAAGATATCTGTGCAGTACAGGACCCGTACATGCACAGATGAGGGCAATGAAGAATTTAGACATCAACCAGGAGAAGATACCTGTGCAGTGCAGGACCCGTACATGCACAGATGAGGGGAATGAAGAATTAGACCTCAACCAGGAGAAGATATCTGTGCAGTACAGGACCCGTACATGCACAGATGAGGGGAATGAAGCACATCAGGAGCCATGAAAGAGCAGTGCAGATGTAGCTAATCCTGCCAGAAATCCCAGCTAAAGAAACTTGGACTGTGGATGTGGCTCAATGGTATGGTGCATGCTTTGCATGTGTGAGGCCCTGGGTTCGTCTATGGGGAAGGAGGGGAAGCAGGGGAAAGGGAAGAGGGGAGCACAATCTACCCAAATTGAGCATCTCCGAGTTTCTGGGAGGCTGGATGAGAAGGGAAGCATTCTCGTGATCTCACCTCACTTGACAGTAACCATGGGCTGAACCCCTTGAGTGAATCCTTGCCAGAAAAATTGAACAATTAAAGGACAAAAGTACAAAGAAGTTATTTTAAAAGGATTTCTCTTGGTAAAGATACTCAGATATTTTTAGAAATGTCCTTGTCAGAACTCAGAGCCTTACAGTTCCTAGAAATTTGGACCTGTATGGATAATTTATTTCAATAAGGAAACTTGTGAATTCTGCTCTGACTACACACCTGCTCCCAAGGAACTTGCTACTTGACTTAAGAAAGGGTTTCTGGGGCTGGAGAGATGGCCTAGCGGTTAAGAGCGCCGACCGCTCTTACAGAGGAACCGGGTTCGATCCCCAGCACCCATATGGCGGCTGAGAACCGTCTGAAGCTCCAATTCCAGGAGAACTCCAGTTCCAGGGGAATCCAACACCCTCTTCTGACCTCCGCGGCATTGCACGACACGGGTGCACAGACTTGCATGCAGACAGTACATTCATACACATACATAAATAAATAAAATTTAAAAAAAAAGTCATTTTCTAAAAAAAAAAAAAAAAGTGTTTCTGGGGCTGG
>VZQC01003749.1:859107-891639 GCA_009823505.1 Rhizomys pruinosus | reverse complement strand
ATGCACTTAGCAGGGAGGCAGGTGGTCCCAGAGCACAAGACACGTGTCACCAGGAGCTCCGTGGAAAATGATTTCAAGGTGAAACACATTTAAAAGACCAAAATGTATATTAAATCAACCAATTAATTTTGTTTTTGGTCTTTTTGAGGTAGGGTCTCCCTGTAGTTCCGGCTGTCCTGGAACTCACTCTGTAGACCAGGCTGGCCTTGAACTCACAAAGATCCGCCTACCTCTGCCTCCCAAGTGCTAGGATTAAAGGCGTGCACCACCACATCCGGCTTTTAATATATTTTTAAATTTTATTTATTTCTGTATGTGTATGAATGTACTGTCTGCATGCAAGTTTGTGCACCCATGTCGTGCAGTGCCGCGGAGGTCAGAAGAGGGTCTCGGATTCCCCTGGAACTGGAGTTCTCCTGGAATTGGAGTTTCTGATGATTCTCGGCTGCCATGTGGGTGCTGGGGATTGAACCCGGGTCCTCTGTAAGAGCGGTCGGTGCTCTTAACCGCTAGGCCATCTCTTGAGCCCTCCATCTTCAATTTCTTCATGTATTATGGGTCTGTTTAAGCTGTTGATCTCTTCTTGGTTGAGCTTTGGTGATTCCCAGGATTTCAGATATTCATCCATTTCTTCTAGGTTTTCAAACTTGGTAGAGTATAGGTTCACGAAGTATTCCCCTATGATTTTCTGGATCTTTTCCTTGTCTGTTGTGATATTTCCCTTTTCATCATGGATTGTATTAATTTGGAGTTGTTCCTTCTTTCTTTTGGTTAACTGGGCTAGAGGTCTGTCGATCTTGTTTATTCTTTCAAAGAACCAACTTTTGGATTCATTGATTTTTTTTTTTTGTATTGTTTTCTTTGTTTCTATTTCATTGATTTCTGCTCTGATTTTTGTTATTTCTCTCCTGTCGCATTTAGGGTTCATCTGTTGTTGCTTCTCAAGTGCTTTTAGCTGCACTGTTAGATCGATCACTTGTGCTCTTTCTGTTTTTCTAATGTAGGCACCCAGGGCTATAAACTTCCCTCTTAGGACTGCTTTTAAGGTGTCCCTTAGGTTTCGTTGTGTTGTATTGTCATTGTCATTCAGTTCCTTGGTTTCCTTATCTTTTTCAGCATGGGATCTTTTCAGTGTTTCCAGTTCCTTCTGGAGTTTGTCATTCTCTCTCTCTAGGTCCTTCTTGAGTTCTTCATTCTCTTTTGTCAGTTGATTTGCTCTTTATAATCTTGTACTTCTTTAAATATGTCCCCAATTGTGTTTCTGATATCTGTGTCCTGGGGCATCCCCAGAGGGATCCCACTGTAGCAATCTTCCATAGGGTTGGTAGAGCTTGGTGTGGGATTATCCTGCCCCTTTCCCGTGTTGTCTCTTCTTCGTGTTCCTGGCATATGGGCGTCTCCTTGCCTGTATTCCAATGTGAGTCCTAAATGCCTCTTCACTGTGTTGAAGGCTTGCTTTGCTTGCCTCCTTCAGATGCCTTCGTTATCCCAGTTGGCGGGGGATGGGGGGGCTCTTTAGCCCGCTGCGCTTCCGCTGGTCTCAGGAGATCTCAGATCTGAAGACTCACACAACCCTACCTTTAATACCAGCTGGGCGGATAATTCTGCCCCCATAGCCACAAAAGCCAATTAAGCCAAAGACAACTGGGTTATCAGATTAGCTAGGTTAAGTCAATCAACAATCAGCCCTGCTGAAGCACCCAGTTCCTACCTGCCTTCCTGGGCTTCCGCTGGTCTCAGGAGATCTCAGATCCCAAGACTCACACAACCCTACCTTTAATACCAGCTGGGAGGATAACTCCGCCCCCACAGCCACAAAAGCCAATTAAGCCAAAGACAACTGGATTAACGGATTAGCTAGGTTAAGTCAATCAATAATCAGCCCTGCTGAAGCACCCTGTTCCTACCTGCCTTCCTGTGTTTCCACTGGTCTCAGGAGATCTCAGATTTTTTTTTTTAAGAGAGCGTCTCCTTATAGTCATAGCTGGCCTGGTACTTGCAATGTAGACCAGGATAACCTGGGTCTCACAGAGATCCACCTGTCTTTGCCTCCCAAGGCATTAAAGGCATTTGCCACCATGACTGGCCCAGAACTCAAGTCTGGGACCAACTTGGACTACAGAGACCCTGTCTCAAAGTTCAGGGGGGTATCCCAGAGAATTCTTATTTCAGAGCAAGTTACAGATTCAAAAGTATGTTTCAATATATATTTCCTATTCTCCTTCATAGCACAGTATAACAATAAAATTCAAATTAACACCGAGAAAATTCTAATATCTACTCCATAAAATTATTCAAATTTTGCCAGATGTCTTATTAACCTTTGCAGCAAAATTGGGGCTGGAGAGATGGCTCAGTGGTTAAGAGCACCAACTGTTCTTGGAGAGTACCCAGGTTTGATTCCCAGCACTCACATGGCAGCTAAGAACCGTCTTTAACTCCAGTTCCAGGGGAATCCAACACCATCTTCTGACCTCCGTGGCATTGCACGACACGGGTGCACCAACCTGCATGCAGACAGTACACTTATACACATAAATAAATAAATAATAAAAAATATAGGGCTGGAGAGATAGCCTAGCGGTTAAGAGCACTGACTGCTCTTGCAGAGGACCCTGGTTCGATCCCCAGTGCCCACATGGCGGCTAAGAACTGTCTGTAACTCCAATTCCAGGAGAACTCCAGTTCCAGGGGAATCTGAGACCCTCTTCTGACCTCCGTGGCATTGCACGACATGGGTGCAGAGACCTGCATGCAGACAGTACATTCATACACATACAAAAATAAATAAAATTTAAAAAAATTTTTAAAAAGGAGACTATTGGTAATATAGATTTCTGTAGGTGTGGGTCATTTGGGTAGAATGCCTGCCTAGGAAGCATGAAGCTTTGTGTTCCATCCCCAGAATCAAATCAGACTGGGCCACCGCCAGGTGTGGTGGTGCACGCCTTTAGTCCTAGCTCTTGAGGGGCAGAGGCAGGTGGATCTCTGTGAGTTCAAGGCCAGCCTGGTCTACATAGCAAGTTCTAGCACAGCCAGAACTACAGGGTGACCCTGTCTCAAAAGACCAAAAAAAAAAAAAAAAAAAATCAGACTGGGCCAGGTACAGCACATGGCTGCAATCCCAGCACTTAAGGAAGCAGAGGCAAGAAGAGCAGAAGTTCAGGGTCATCCTTAACTGAATAGTGAGTTCAAGGCCAGTCTGAGCTACGTGAAATCTTTTCTCAAAACAAAAAAAGTTCTAGGATCTTTCATTGAATTTAATTGTAATTTATCTTAGTCATTTTTAATTTGGAAATATTTATTTATGCCCTTGTTTTTTGAGACAGGGTTTCATATAGTGTAGACTGGCCTCCAACTCCCTATGTAACCAAGGATGACCTTGAACTGCTAATCTTCCTGTGACTCCCTTCTAAGTGCTGGGACGATAGGCATAGGACATCATACCCAGTTTGTGCTTCCTCGTTTCAAATGACCTTCAGTTTTGAAGGGCACGAAACAGTTATTTTGTGGACTGCTCCTTGTTTGGGGTTTTTCTGTTTCCTATGGTTGGATGTAGGCTATGAATTTTTGGCAGGCTCATTACAGAAGTAAAACTAAGTAGCTGGCCATTTCCTTCATTGCAAAAAACAGAAGCAAAAACTCCCCCAAACTTGGCTACTTTAGCAGATTTGATTTTCAACTCAAATTGGGACTTTTCAATCTTGAAGAGAACTTCTGAGCCAAATATGACTTTTTCTTTTCTTTTTTTTTTTTTAGACAAAGTCTTGCTATGTAGTCAGGGCCTCAAACTCATGAACCTGCCTTAGTATCCTAGTACTATGATTACAAGCAAATGTGACTTCTGATTTGATTTGTGATATGTAGGCAAAATTGCAAAGGAAGTGGTTAGCTTACAGAGAAGATCGGCCATAGTCAGGGGTGGGGGAGGGTGTTGCTGCCAAGGACTTCACCTGACAGTACTTGGTCAGCTGGCCCTATTCCTGCCCCAGCTGTTTCTGTCTATGTGAAAGGGCTAGAAAGCTTTCCTTCACAGAGATTTTCCTCCCAGATGTTGGGAGTAGAGAGCTGCTTATGAGTGCTAGCATGTAGTGCATGATACGAACAGAATAGGCATGTCTGTAGTGCATGATACGAACAGGACAGGCATATCTATAGTGCATGATACCAACAGGACAGGCATGTCTCTGGTTCAGCAAAGCTCACCCCCATCTTTGAGCTTGCTTAGAGTGCCTGCTCACAGTGTGCCTGTGTTGTGTAGGAATGACACACACGGCTCTCTTGACTGTGTGGACACAGTCCTCACTTCTTGCTGTACTTCTCCAAGCAGGAGGATAGGATGGACAGAAGGGAGATCAGGAGTCAGGGCTGCTGGCAAAGGTGGAGTCCCGGGGCTGACCCTGCTCCCTCTTGTTTGCTTACAGTTACCCTATGAGAAGGACTGCAAAAACAAGCTATTCTGCATCGCTGAGATCCAGCTGGCCACCAGCGTCTCTGAGTGAGTCAGATCTTTCATCGTCACCATAGTTTCTGTAGTTGGCTTCCTCCTAAGGTTCATGTGGCCAAGCTCCTGTTCAGATCCTCTGCACACTCCTCCTGGCTTCCTCTCCCTCATGGCTCTCAGCAGGTTTTTGCACTTTCTATTTCAGGCACCTTGTGAGGGAGCAAGTCAGAGATTTGTCTTCCCATTTTATAGACCAGGAAGCAGATTAGTAGTTGAAGCCTTTCGAAGAGTCCCAGTGGTCATTTGGTGAACTTGAACCCAGGTCTCTTGACCCTGAGCAATGCTATGTTCATAGTGACCCTAGCTCCTAGGACTACTTCTTTGGCTCACTTGTTGGCCATATTCATGCATTAATTCTTGGAGTATTTCTGAGTACGTACTCAGTTCCAGGCACTAGTTGTACTGAGAAAAACCTCAGTGATCAACACAGATTAAAAAAATGGGAAAACAGGAGCTGGAGAGATGGCTCAGCAGTTAAGAGCACCAACTGCTCTTGCAGAGGACCCGGGTTCGATTCCCAGCACCCACATGGTGGCTAAGAACCATCTTTAACTCCAGTTCCAGGGGAATCTGACTCCCTCTTCTGACCTCCGCCACATTGCACGACACGAGTGCACCAACCTACGTGCAGACAGTACACTCATACATAATAAAAAAAAAGTTAATAAAATGTTTTTAAAAATGGGAAAACAATAGATAACTAATCTCTAGGTTAATGGACTATAGTACAAAGAAAACTCAGGCAGAGAGGGGAGAAGTGCTGGGTAGTGAAGTTTTAAACAGAGTGGTCAGGGAGGGTGACCCCAGGAAGTGGGGATCAGCTGTGTGGGTAGAGCAGATGCCCTGATGGAAAGAAGTATTCCTGGCAGATGGGAGGTAGAGCAAGGACCCTCTGTGGATGCCAAGGGGAGAGGGGATGGAAGTGGGGAGGCCTAAGGGGGCCTCATAGGACCTCAGAAGGGCTTCACTGTGAGCTGCAAGGCCAGAGGAGTGATGATATGGTCTCACTTAAAAAAATGTTTTTTGGGTCTGAGATAGGTAGGGTCTCCCTGTAGCCCCACTCTCCTGGAACTCACTGTGTAGACCAGGCTGGCTTTGAACTCGCAGAGATCCACCTGCCTTTGCCTCCCAGGTGCTAGGATTAAAGGGGTGAGCTACCATGCCTGGTAAAATCAATGTTTTTTTTAAAAAACTTTTTTGATTTATTTTTATTTCATTTGTATCAGTATTTTGCCTGCATGTATGTAAGTATACCTCATGTGTGCAGTGCCCAAAGAGGCCAGGAGAGGGTGCTGGCCACCACGTGTCTTCTGCAAGAGCAGCCACTGCTTTTAACTACCGAGCCATCTCTCTAGCTCTTGGCCTCACATTTAACATTCTATTTCTTGCTGATATGTTGAGTGTGAACTGTAGGGGATAGTACTAAGAGTGCAAGGGCAGGAGCGGTGGCCTAGCCCGAGTGATAGGAAGGAGCAGTTACCTTTTGAAATCAGTCCTAAGATTTGCTGATTTGCTGATAGTGCATGGAGGGAGTGAGGAGAGGGCTCACAGCCTGAGCATCTAGAACTGCATCACCCAACACACTTATCACTAGTCCAATTTGGCTGTTTGACTTTAATGTCATTATACTGAAATGCAATTAAAGATGTAGTGGCTTAGTGGCTCCTGCCATATTTCAAATACTGAATACCTTCCTGTGGGTAATGCTATCAGACAGCACAGATGTGGACTGTCTCCGCCACTGCACATGTTCAATTGCAGCAGCCTGAATCCAGCTCCCCCAGTGAGTTTCTAAGAGCTGAACTTGAGATCATGAGTTTGGTTTTAGACCCGTATTCTTACAATGTCCTCCTTGGCTGCTGTGTGTTGTGTTGCTGGTGGCCAGCTGTCTGGATCTTCTCCAGCCACTCGTGTCCTTAGTACTCATTCGTAGGACTTGATTTCAGATGTGGATTAGTGCCGCCTAGCACTAAGGAACCAATTCAAGACCGCGAGTGCTTTGGAATACAGCCTAATAAGCAGACACAGCTGTTCCCAACAGGGAATGAAAGACAGCCAAGAACCACCTCTCAGCCAGTTAGTTCCTTGTGAAGCAGATGCAGTACAGGTCATCTTGCCCTGCATCGCCCCCTAGTGTGCATAGGTAGCAAGCTACTACTGAGCCCACAATGTCCAGTGTTGCAGTGGTTTTTGACATGGATGGCCTAAAAAGTCTAATCAGCACTACAGACTCTTTTGCGTGGACTACATAATGAGACTCTGCCTCCACAAACAAAAACAAACATAGCCAGGCATGGTGGTTCACATCTGTAATCCCAACTTAGGAGGTTGTTGACACAGGAGGGTTGCCTCAAGTTTGAGGCCAACCTGGGCTACATAGTAAGCTCCAGGCTAGCTTGGATAATGGAGTGAGATTCTGTTTAAAAAACTAGCCAACTGTGGGGCGTGGTGGCACAAGCCTTTAATCCTAGCACTTGGGAAGCAGAGGCAGGCAGATCTCTGTGAGTTCAAGGAGAGCCTGGTCTACCCAGCAAGTTCCAGGCCAGCTGAGACTAAAGGGAGACCCTGCCTCAAAAAGACAAAAAAAAAACAAAAACTAGCCAACCAACCAAAATGAACTGGGGATGTAGCTCAGTGGTAGAGCATTTATCTGGACTTCCTGACGGCCTAAGCTCAATCTTTAGTACTAAAGGAAAGAAAAGAACAGAACAGAAGGAAGGACCAGGTGTGGTGGTGCACACCTGTAATGCTGGTACTTAGGAGGTGGAAGCAGGAAGATCAGGAGTTGAAGGCCAGTGTTGGCTACAAGGTCAGCCTGAGCTATGAAAGGCCCTGTTACAACCTCCTCTCCCCCAGAAACAACCCCTAAAAATCCCCAAAGGTTCCCATCCTAGAAGACCACATGGTGCACATGTAAATGCTTACACTCTGAGCCTTCTGAAACTGTCCTTCCATCTCAGTTAAGAGCTGTGTTAAGCAGGGCACGGTGGTGCACGCCTTTAATCCTAGCACTTGGGAGGCAGAGGCAGCAGATCTTTGTGAGTTCAAGGCCAGACTGGTTACAGAGTGAGTTCTAGGCCAGCTGGGGCTACAGGGAGACCTGGTCTCAAAAAGACACACAAAAAAGAAGCTTGTTAAGTACTTTGACAACACTCAGATCTCCTGCGGCCAATGGATACTGAGCATCTCTATCATGTGAGTCTATAGGAACTCTGTGTCTCAGACAGAATTCATCTTCCTCTGTCCTAAGATCTCTGTCCTATGTGACTAATACCATGGCATATTCAAGCTTGAAGCTCAAATCTCATATTCTCCCTCCACCCCCAATTGTTTCATGTATCACTACCCTCCTCCCACTCTTGTTTGAGACAGGGTTGTGCTCTATAGCTCAGGCTGGCCTTTGAACATGCAGCCACCCTCTTTCTCAGTTTCCCAAGGGCTGTGATGGCAGGTGGGAACTACCATCCCTGCTTTGTTGTCTTATTTCAGGTGTATTTTTCAGATGAATTTTCATAGCAGGGCCTGTCCTTACCTCTTATTATTTTAAATATATATATTTATTAGTCCATCTCTACATGTATGAGTGGGTTTGTGCATGCCATAGCCTATGTGTGGGGAGGTCAGAGTACAATTTGCACAAGTCTATTCTTTCCTACCATGTGGCCCTTAGACCAAATTCAGGTTGCCAGGTTTGGTGATAAGCACCTTCACCTGCTGAACCATCGTAGCCGTCCATTATGTTCCCTTTAATCAACCATTGTTTTCTCAGCTGTGATAAAATGAAAACCAGAACAATAATGAACACACATCACATTACTTCCCAGATCTGCACATATCTTTGGACATTTCCGTTTCCTTGTAGAATGTGGTGATACACACCTGTAATCCTAGCACTCGGGGCTGAGGCAGAATGATCATATATTTGAGGCCAGCCTTGGCTACAGTATATTGAGTTCCAGACCAAGTGAAACCGTCTCAAAAAAATAATAGGGCTGGTGAGATGGCTCAGTAGGTAAAAGCACTTGCCACCCAAAACCCACCTGAGTCCTCTGACTTCCATGCACATGCTGTAGCACACCTGTACTCTCTTACATACACAGTACATTTGTTTTAGCTATGCTGTTTTATAGATCTCAATTACTAAAGTCTCTGCAGTATAGGGCCCCAAATTTCCTTAGTAGTATAGTAGTATAGAAGTTGTACCCTAAGGCTGACCTTGAACGTCTGATCTTCCTGCCTCCATTTCCCGAGTGCTGGTATTATAGGTGTATCACCAGGCCTGGTTTATGCCGTGCTAGGGATCCAAACTAGGCCTTTGTGAATGTTAGGCAGTCACTCTACCAACTAAGCTGCAGCCCAGCCCAGCTGTAGAATTTTGATCGGAAAGGCCTGAGTGGTTTTGTGTGTGGGAAAGCTGGGGCCAAAAAAGGGGTGCTCCCGACCGCTCTTGCAGAGGACCCGGGTTCAATCCCCAGCACCCACATGGTGGCTAAGAACTGTCTTATTTTTTTTTTTTTTGATCTTTTCGAGACAGGGTCTCCCTGTAGCCCCAGCTGTCCTGGAATTTGCTCTGTAGACCAGGCTGGCCTTGAACTCACAAAGATCTGCCTGCCTTTAACTCCAGTTCCAAGGGAACCGACGCCCTCTTCTGACCTCCTTGGCATTGCACAACAGGGGTGCACCAACCTACATGCAGACAGTATACTCATACACATAAATAATAAATAAGGGGCTGGAGAGATGGCCTAGCGGTTAAGAGTGCCAACTGCTCTTGCAGAGGATCCGGGTTCAATTCCCAGCACCCACATGGCAGCTGAGAACCGTCTTTAACTCCAGTTCTAGGGGAATCCGACCCCCTCTTCTGACCTCTGCGGCATTGCATGACACGGGTGCACAAACCTGCATGCAGACAGTACATCATACACATAAAAAAAAAAAGTAAAAAAATAAAAAAAAAAAAAAAGCGAAATGCAAACACAACAGTTCTGATAGCCTCAAAGCAAGGCAGAGGAATGGGGCTGCTCAGGCCTGGCTGGTCCCTGTTAGGTTACTGTGGAAAGCTGTGTCCAGAACTGCTTTATGTGCAGCACTGTGTCTCAGATGGATATTGAATCTACTGTGTCAAAGTGAATTGGTGGTAGAGAGGATGTGGCTCCAGCTCTGCCGACTTCAGACTTGGGGCAAGGGGTCTCTTTTGCTTTCTGTTTCCTCTTTTGCAAAACAGAAATTACACTACTTTGTTGGGTAATTTTGAGGATTATTTGAGCACAGGTCAGCCACTATATTATAATCTCACATAGCAATGAAGGTGGACCTGCATCCTGTTCTGTTAAAACAAAGGAAATCTAGACGTTTAGGCAGGTTACTTCAGAAGCTAGCTGAGAATGTACTATTTTGTAGTCTGGAAGTGTCTAGATTAAATAAACTTCTGACATTTCTTTTTACCCTGCACAGGCAGGACCTGGTGGTAGGTGTCACAGAAGTGCTGACCATGAACATCAGCCTAACTAATTCTGGTGAAGATTCCTATATGACAGACATGGCTCTGAGTTACCCCAGAAACTTACAGTTTAAGAGGATACAAAAGGTAACTATGGCAGCTTGGGAAACACACAGCTCATGTCTTGCCCTTGCTCCCTATCTGCTGTTCTGTGGTAGCCTCCTGCTCCCTCTGTCCTGTACATGAATAGCAATGAGGTAAATCCTCTCCAGTCCGACTTGTCTACCCTCCATACTCATCCCACCCTGAGAGCAGCCTTTTTTTTGGGGGGGGGGTCTTTTCCTTTTCGAGACAGGGTCTCCCTGTAGCACCAGCTGTCCTGGAACCCACTCTGTAGACCAGGCTGGCCTTGAACTCACAAAGATCCACCTGCCTCTGCCTCCTGTGTGCTAGGATTAAAGGTGTGCGCCACCACGCCTAGCAAGAGAGCACCTAGCGAGAGAGCAGCCTTTCTTAACCAGGACTGTGAGAGAAGCTCCTAAGCACTGAGAAGTGGAAATTCTGCCTGCTGTTCCCCAGGCTGGGCCCCCAGACAAAAACTAGCTTCAGAAATGCTAGAGACCTGCTGCTGTGAAGCGCCAGGTCGCTGAGTTGTTCACTTAACTCAGAAGATGGCCAGGAATGGTGTTAAATTAAGAACTGTGATACTTCTCACTTGACTGAGAATCTAAGTCACTTTGACACAATAGACTCAATATCCATCTGAGACACAGCTTTCCACAGTAACCTAACAGGGACCAGCCAGGCCTGAGCAGCCCCATTCCTCTGCCTTGCTTCGAGGCTATCAGAATTGCTGTTTGCATTTTACTTTATTATTTTATTTTTTACTTATTTATTGATTTTTATGTGTATGAGTGTACTGTCCGCATGCAGGTTGGTGCACCCGTGTTGTGCAATGCTGCAGAGGTCAGAGAGGGTGTTGGATTCCCCTGGAACTGGACTTAAAGATGGTTCTTAGCTGCTATGTGGGTGCTGGGAATTGAACCAGGTCCTCTGCAAGAGCAGTCAGTGCCCTTAACCACCAAGCCATTTCTTCAGCCCCTGCATTTCACTTTAATCTTAAATCTACCCATCCCTAGAATCTCTGAGAGCTCTGTTGGGTGAAGGGCAGTTTTCCTCACTGCCATGAGTCAATAAACCTGACTTTGTTGGAATTCCAGGTTTGTCCCAGGTGGTCTTGGCTTGTTTGGGCTAAATTAGCATCCATTATATGAAAAAATGAAATGATCTCCTACATATCTTGAGTAGAACTAACAATGGAACATCTGTGGACGAACTGTTTTCTGTGTTTGGTCTAGATGAGGAGGGCTGGTTGGAAGCTTGCATGGCAGTGCTTGAACACCTGGAGGCCTTCCCCTCCATCTCGGTGTGACATTTGTACTGGGCCATGCCCTAGTTCTAATGCCTCCTTCCTCGTGCCGACTTCACAGTCCTGCCAGCTGGACCCAGTCTCTCCACTGCTACACTGTACCTCTCACCCCTTAGGCTTTGTGTGTATACTCAACTCTCAGCTGTGAGGCAGCCAGGGACCAAGTCTGGCTTGAGTCCCTGGATCCTGGCAGTGTCTGAAATGTAAAAACATCAGTGAGTGGCTGCTGAAATGGTGTGAGGAAACTGCTCTTCTTTTGCTCAAGAAAAAAATCTCCTTCTGCTTTAACAGCCTTCCTTTCCAGACATTCAGTGTGCTGACCCTAAACCAGTCGCTTCTGTCCTGGTCATGAACTGCAAGATTGGTCACCCCGTACTCAAGAGATCATCTGTGAGTCTGTCTTTGGCTCTTCTCACTCCCCTGGAGTTCCTAGCCCAACTGCATCTTCCAGTAGTGGTCTCTGTTTCCCTTTGCTGTAGCCAGCACACAGCAGTGCCTTAGAATTGCTAAGACTACTCAGAAAAGAGGAAAGGATGGAATGCAGAATTGGTTTTCCAATGCACAGCATAGCCAGGGTTGGCTTCCTTGAGGAAAGCAGAGAAGTATGGGTGGTGTGGAAAGGGGGATCTGACTCATTTCCTTTGTACTGTGGGAAGTTTCTGCTGTGCTTTCAGTTGCAGAAGGGGAATAATGCTGTCTGCCTGGGCCACTCCACAGTTGTACTGTGAGGGGTACACGAAATGGTAGATGAAAACTATACTGTGCTACAAGAACGTGAGGAATGTAAACTGGGTGTCCCAGTGCTGCTGAGTATGAAGCAGTATGGACTGAGTAAGGCAGCTGTCAAGTGACCATTTCCCCAGTAATTTATTTATTCACTTGTTCTTTCACGTCCCCCTTTAAAACAGGCAAATGTCTCAGTCGTCTGGCAGCTAGAGAAGAGTGTCTTTCCAAATAGGACAGCAGACATCACTGTGACCATCTCCAAGTAAGTAGTAACTCTCTCAGGACTCCAGCTCTAGCTTTGGGAACAACCCCTGGCCATGTGCATGCTGTGAGCACTACGGCCCCTCACTGCCCAGGAAGAAGGGGAACCTCACTGAACCCACACAAGGCCTCTGTAGCGACTCAGTTTTCTCTTACCAAAGAGATTTAAAATGTTTTTATTCACGCAAAATTAAGACTAAGGCATATTCTGATGGAATAAGATTTGAACTGGAGCCCTGGTTCTCACTTAACTGATATGATCTGCAAAGCCTCCATGTTTAAAGATAGGGAGGGTATGCTGTGGTAACATTTTTGATTGCCATGAACTAGGCGGTCTCTTGGCTTCTAATGAGCAGAGACCACAGAGGCTATAACCACAATGCAGTGTAGAGGACAAGTCAGGAATAGAATTCTCTGGCCCAAAATGTCAAGTAGTGAAGCTGAGAAATCCTCTTAAAAACCAACATTTCCCTGTGTGGTCCTCTAAATCTTCTTTTGCATACTTATTTCTCTCCCAGCAGTTGTGCTATGAACTAACATTCTTTTTCCCAGCTCCAATGAAAAGTCTTTGGCCAGAGAGACCCACAGGCTTCAATTCAAGCACGCCTTCCACGCGGTCCTTTCCAGGTAGGCACTCCCCAGGGACACCACCTGTGGGACTCTGCAGCGAGCACAGCTTTGGGCGTTTTGTGGACAGGAATGACAGAGTGGATATGGGCAATGCCTTTCTCTGGGGGGGAGGCTGCTTAGAACTCCGGCTCTCTAAGATTAACTAATGGTTGGGTTTTTGGAACACCATAGTGGTCATCAAAAGAACCAGTGCCTGGTTTTGCTACAAAACAGTCAGTTCCTGCTATAGAAGGAAGAGAGGGGCTGTGCAGTTGGGAAGGAGAGTTGGAGGGGGCTGGGAAGAGGGCTCAGTGGTTAAATTAACTGCTGCACGAGCATGTGGGTTTGAGTTCGGATTCCCAGCATTCAGGTTTCTCAGGTGCTGTGGTGCCCACTTGTAACCTTAGTACTGGTGACGGTGGACACAGGTAGATTCTGGAAGCTTGCTGCTCAGCCAGTTCAGCTGAAATGACAAGGTCTAGGTTCCGTGAGTGACTCTGTCAATAAAACAAGGTGGAGATTGTGACAGAGGACCTGATGTCAATCTCTGGCCTCTGCAAGCACACACAGGTGAGTTCTCCCCACCCCACAAACAGGAAAGAACTGAAGCCACTCGGCAGAGTCTAACGGCACAGAATGCAAATTAAGATTTGATTCCTCTTAAGGCTCGGGTGCTGTCTGTCCTAGTGTATCCAGTTAGCAGCAGTCAAGTCCATTCCAAATGGGAAAGGAGCTTGCGTCCTAACACACGTCCTGTCATTGCAGACCATCAGTGACGTACACGAACACAAGCCAGGGGCTTTCTGACCTTAAAGAATTCCTTTTCAAAGTAAGTGTTTAGTGCTTATTGCACTACTGGGTAATAAGTTGCCGCTGGCAAAGCAGCATGTTTGACTTCCTGCTCCAATTTTATTTGGCAGGTAGAGGGGCAAAATTCCTTTGGAGCTATATTCCAGTTGCAAATCTGTGTCCCAATCAAATTACAAGCACTCCAGATTATAAACGTGAACAATCTGACAAAGACTCAGGTACTTAAATGAGATTTTAAAATTTCATCTTATCTTTTTCCAGAGTGACTATGGCTTTTCAAAGTATAAAAACTAGAGTTTAGTCAGGCCTGGTGGCAGTGGCACAGGCCTACAGTCTGAGAGCTATTTGGGAGGCTGACATGAGGTTCACAAGTTTAAGCCTGCTTGGCTTCAGAGTAAATTCAAGATCAGCCTGGACAACATGGTGAGATCCTGCCTCAAAATAAAAAGTAAAAAAGAGGCCTGGGGACTTAGCTTAGTGTTAGGGTGCTTGCTTATCATGCACAAGGTCCTGGATTCAATTTTAGTACTTCAGAAACAAAACAAGGGCTAGGGAATGGCTCTGTCAGTAAAGCGCTTACCTTGCAAGCACAAGTTTGATCCCGGAACAGGCTTGTAACAAACACTAGGAGGCGAACACAGGAGGATTCCAGAGGCTCCCTGGCAGACCAGTCTAGCTTAATTGTTGAGCTTCCGGCTAATGATGGCTGTCCTTGAGGATGACAACTGAGGTTGACCTCTGCCTCTACACTAACACACACACGTGCACCTGTACACAAACCAAGACGCATTAAAAAATTTAAAAAACAAAACAAAAACCAAACTAGCCAGAACTTTACAAGAAATAAGACTAATTATTCGAGAACATGAGGAGCCACATCTAAGCGTTCAAAAGGAAAATTAATCACAAAGATCTGAAAGCAGAATTTGTTTTCATTTCTTTGATGAGAATTAGAAAAAAGAAAAGCAAACATTTTCAGTAGCCATGGAGACATTTATTTTACCCTTTGAAATCATAAATTCTGCTTCTGTTTTGGTGACTGAACTTGATGAACATGTGCCACTTTTCACGCACCCCAAGCAGGTGCACACACCTCTCTTCTTTGCTCTGCTCCACCCTCTTGCTTTCAGTTAACTGCTCATCTGGGGTCTGGTTTCCAAGACCCCAAGCACCAGGAGCAGCAGCACAGCAGAGGCCTGGGCTCTTCTGATTGTTGATCTCCCTTCGTCTAATCTGATGTCAAAGCTCAAAAACGGAAATATCAGACTCATAGACTCTGCTGACAGTTATTAAGAGGACTGATGAAGGTGTGCACACTTGTCCTTACATGTGGTTTATTAGTTAACAGCAGGCTTAAGCATTTCAACAAACATTTTAGTTACCTTTTGAAAACAAGATTCTTTCTTAAAAGGCTGTCTGAAAACATTGAATGGATGTTTTACTTCCATCCTGCTCTAGGGGTAGAGATTAAAAACAGTACCAGAGGCTCCCAGGCCGGCGTCCTGTAGGGTGATCTACCTGGCTTACTTAAAGAGACTGTGTTTGCAGAGCAGGTCAGTGGCAGAGCTGAAGTTCAGTACTGTTTTATGGAAATGCTGGAGTTTTTTCTTTACCTGTTTCATGGCAGCGCTGTGACATTTAGTCTTAAAGCTCATCTGATTCAGAATCTTGTCTGTGAGGTAATGTAGCCAGAGCACATTATTATAAGGGTGATATTCACCCCAGCAGTTTCTGTTCTCCTTCCTCATGAGCCTGTAGATCTCAAACTGGTAGTCACCCTCACCTGTGAACAGGTCTTCTTCAGAGGAAATATCACAGAAAATCACAATCCCATCCCGCTCCAAGCGTGACAGGGTGTAGTCGATGATGTTGACTTGCAGCCCCTGGGTGGGAATGGTGTTTGTCTTCCCATTGAGGGTATAGTGGAGCTCTCTGAGGTTGGTCTTCTTTAAGAGCACATTCCCCCAGTGTAAGTCTCGGTGTTCAAAGTGCAGCGATGCCTCTGCCACTGCCAGGGATGCTGTGATCTGGTGTAGAATGCTTTTTGCAGTAGCCATGGAGGACAACTTGGTTTTCATTTGCTCTAAGTCAACTCCACCAAACTCAAATTCTAGTATAATAAACAGCTGATCTTCCTGAAAAAAGTCAGGCCGGTCATTTGCAGACCCCTTGGTTGAGTTATAGTGATCCCAGGTTTTGAGGAGTAAGGGAGGGTAAGACCCTTGAACACAGTGTACTGAGTTCAGCCCAATAAAGCCTTCTGTGCGGTTGTACACCTCATCAGACAAGAGGCTCAGCTCTTTGGAGATGATGATCTCTGGCAGGATTTCCTCGAAGGTTTTTTGGTGGGATCCATTGACTAAATCTGGTCCTTCAATAGCAATGATTTTTAAGGCTACAGGCGTTTGATCAGTAATTGTTTGAAACACTTCACCAAACACCCCTTCCCCAATCTTCTCACAGTGTTTCAGTTTTTCTGGGGAAAGGCAATCGCTAAAGGGGATAGGTCCGTTCTGTTTGCATTCCCTATAGACCTTTTCAGCATCGGATGCCTTTTTGTCTGTGACATGCAGAGTCTTTAAGGGGCTCAGCAAATATATAGAAGAGGACCGCCAAGAAGATGGAGCACTGTTTGTTCTGTTCATGATCCGGATGCTTGAATCGTCTGATAGGATGGACTCAGAGAGAGAACTGGCAATGGTACAGTTGCTCCATACGTCTGACACATCAGTTATAATTTTCTTCTTGTGGAAACTGAAGGAGGCTCTGGTTTTGTTCCAAGAACAGGCTTTCTGTAAACGAGTCAGGTCCTGGGAGGGGAATGACTCTTTCCCTTTCTTTTTACACTTGTGGTCGTGGAGGACAGAGGTTTCCATTGCTTCCTGATATTTCCTCTTCTGGCTAGGCCTAGTTCTCTTAGGCCTGCTGTTTGTCCCCGCTACAAGGCTTCTGCAGGTACAGGCCTCTTCATAGTCTACCTGGCTGGTCCCTGAAGACAGAACCGTTTGGCCAGAGTGCTGGCTCGTGGCCCTCTTCCTTGCGGTGCTTACCGGAGACGGGCCCTTGAGTCTCCTTCGCATCCGCTGCCTGTCACAACAGGACTCCCTCGCATTCTTTCCTCCTGTCCCACGCTCGGAATTCTCTGGGGTCTCTGGATCCACAAGGCTAGAGAGCGTCGACCTAAACCTGGATCCACCCTGGCGCGCCATACTGGTGAACTTGCCTTCATTCGCGGCTGCTTCCTGGGCGCAGGGCAGAAATGCTCCATCCAGTGAGGCTGGCGGGAGGTGGGAGCCGCGGGGGACAGCAAAGGCCGGATCGGGCGAGTGGGGGGCGGAGGGCGAGGCCGGGGCGCTGAACAGGGAGGCACTAGTACCCAGCTCGTCGCCGTCCCGGGGCAGGCTGCGCACGCTGAGGTCGGGGCTCCGGCGGCCTGGGCTGCGGCTGGGTAAGCTCGGGGTGCTGCACTTCAGCGGGGGCCGGGCGCGCAGCCCTAGGCGTCTCGGGGTAGCTGTCTGGGTCCGTCCGCCCCGAGAGACGTGGCCACCGCGATCTCTGCGCCGCCGGTTCACTGGGGTGCCGAAGTCGGGGTCGTCCGGGTCGTCGCAATCGTCGGAAGTGATAGACTGGGATAGCTCGCAGCTGCTGGAGCTGCTGCTGAAGAAGCGCTTCCGGTCCTGCGGCGAGAACCACTGTACGGTGGGCCGGCTCGCCTGCCGCTGCGGCCTCCCGCCGCCCCTCGCCCCGTACGTTCGAAAAAGCCGGCCCCCGCGCCCGGCTGCAGCCATGGCCCGTGCCCGCCCGGCCGTTCAAACCCAAACAACGTGAGACTTGCGCGCCGCGCGAGCTCTCCGCTTGTCCTCTGGGTCCTAGCGCCAGGTTTCAGCTCGCAGCGCGCTGGACTCCCGAGAGCCGCCAGGGGGCGCTGACTGACGCGGCTCGGGGTGCTCACGGCGTCTGGGAATGGCTCTTGTTTCAGGACGACACTGAATGCACGCAGAGCCAGGAGCGCGCATGTGGAAACTATTCTGCTCAGGTGAGCGAGGCAGCCCGAAGAGGCTGAGGGAAGGGTGGGGAGAGACCCGAAATGAGGTGCCCGCGGAGGTCAGTTGCTGCTTCTGCAAGGTTCTTCCTGAAGGCAGCTGCAGTGCTGTTCACGTTTGCCCAGGTTGATTGATGTTTTGCTTGGGCGAAGAAGGCGCGTGCACAAATGGCTCACACCTATTCTGGGGGCGGTGGAAGATCTATTCTAGAAAATTTTCAGCCCTGACGCTGAAAGGAGTGAGTGAATGAGACTTTGCTTTTGCAGCATGTAGAAGAATGGCATTCAGTGAGATGTGCCATCAGGTCTGATAAAGAAAATGTAACGGTGGCTGCTGAGATCTCCTTGGATTACTACTCTAAGAAGGTACCTGAGACTGAAAGGCTGTGGATTTGGTTATCCAGCTCTAGAGCCTCTCCTCTAGAAAGGATAGCATCTGAAATATAACATACAAAAATAGATCTAACCTGCTTTTTAGTCAGTTACTCAGGAACCCTCAGGAGGTGTCTCAGTACTGTTCCATGCTAGGACTTGTAGGAATTGTGACTCCTCCCTTTGCTGCATCTGCATGTCTTTCCTGGCAGCAAGCTGGCCACCTCACCTCCAGAATACAAATTGAATCACTTTCTTCTATCTGTACTGCCGCTGTTGTACTCAGGTCACCAGGTCTTGCTGGGACCATTACATAACCTGCTGTCCTTGCCTTGGCTTTCCCCATAACTTTTACAAATAATTCATCACAGGCTGGAGAATAGCTCAGCAGTTAAGAGCATGTACTGCTCTTGCAGAGGATGTGAATTCAGTTCCCAGCCTCCAAGTTGGGAGGGTTTACATCTGTCTGTAACTCCAGCTTTAGGGGATCTGACACCTCCCCTGGCCTCCACAGGCTCCTGCACTCATGTGCACATACACACATTCATATAATTTTTAGAAAAAATTCTTCACTTAATATCTTCTAAAGGCAAATAGTAGATTGTGTCAGTTTCCTCTGAAAACAAAAATCAAAAGCTTCAAACAAACAAAAACAGTAGACTTTGAGGTGAATACACTTAGATTAAAATCCATGGGGCTGGAGAGATGGCTCAGTAGTTAAGAGCACCAACTGCTCTTGGAGAGGACCTGAATTCTATTCCCAGAACTCACATGGCTAAGAACTGTCTTTAAGCCAGGTGTGGTGGTGCACATCTTTAACCACAGCACTTGGGAGGTAGAGGCAGGCAGATCTCTGTGAGTTCAAGAACAGCCTGGTCTACAGGGCTAGTTCCAGGCCAGTTGGGGCTACAGGGAGACCCTGTCTCAAAAACACAACACACACACAAAAGTAAAATCCATACTTTCATAGCCTGTAAAGGGTGACATGATCTGGTCTCTACTTAATTTTTTGCCTAATGCTCTCCTTTTCCTCCTGTCCCTTATAATCCAGCTGTTCTGTCATATCTGTTCTTTTAGCTTGACAATATTATCATGCACACAGGACCTTTGTACTTGTAGTTAACTTGCATAACATTGCTCAAATATTATTTCTCATAGAGAGGCTGTATTCAAAAGTGAGAACAAGTGATCAGGTTTAACATTTTACAGTGATTCAGATGAGAGCAATGTAGTCTCAACTGAAATAGAAGTGGGGTGGAGAAAAAGGGTCATGAGCAAGACAGAGTGTTTTAGAAAAAAACTATTAAGTAACTTTGGATGGGGTTACAGCAGAGGCAGAAGAAGTTGAGGACTTCTTGCTTGGATAACTGGGTGGCTACTGGGGACCATTAACAAGGCTGAAGGAATATTGGTGAAGGAATATATATATATATATTATAAATATCTATATTTCATATATAGATATGTCCAATTATTATATATATTTATATATTATCTATATATAATATATATTATATATTTATTACTATATATGCATTTTTGTAATATTATGGAACGTGATTGGTACAGTTGAAAAACAGTCAGTCCAGGTCTAAAATATGTTTTGTTTCCTTCTCGCCTTCCCTCATCTCACAGTTACTCAGAGATGTAACAGAACTACAGGTCCTTGGCGAAATATCTTTCAACAGGTCTCTCTATGAGCGGCTGAATGCAGAGAACCACAGAACGGAGGTAACTCCTGGCTGTCTTCTAGGTAGTGTCCTGGAAATGCGTGCCTATCCACTAGCCTCTGCAGAGACATGCCCTGTTGTCACTTATGATCTTGGCTGCTTTAGCGACTTATTATCTATCTATCTATCTATCTATCTATCTATCTATCTATCTATTCATCTATCTATCTATCTGTCTGGTATGTCTATGTATGTGGGGCTGTGCATGCATGGTGTGGAGTTCAGAGCATGACCCATAGGAGAGTCAGTTCTCTTCTTTTTTGTAAATCACTTTAAAATAAAAAAAAATTTTTTTTTTTTTATTATTGTGTATCATGTACTGTCTGCATGTAGGTTGTTGCACCTGTGTCGTGCACTGTGTGGAGGTCCGAAGAGGGTTTCGGATTCCCCCATGGGAAACCGGAGCTTTCTCCTGGAACTGGAGTTACAGACGGTTCTCAGGCCCCCATGTGGGTGCTGGGGATCGAACCTGGGTCCTCTGTAAGAGCAGTTGGTGCTCTTAACTGCTAGGCCATCTCTCCAGCCCCGCTTCTCTGTGTTTTTACCCCGTGGATCCTGAGGGTTGAACTCAGGTCCTCAGGTGCCTTAACTTATGGAGCCATCTTTACTTATGGAGCCGTCTTGCTGGCCCAGGTTTGGTTCCTAACAAAAATTTGATATATGGAAGATAATCCATCATTTAATCGTTAAGTGCCTAGATTGATCTATTTTTTTTTATTATGATTTATTTATTTATTTATTTATTGGTTTCTGAGACAGGGTCTCCCTGTAGCCCCAGCTGGCCTGGAACTCTCTCTGTAGACCAGGCTGGCCTTGAAACACCAAAAGATGATCCTTCCTCTTGCTTTGCCTTCCTGAGTGCTAGGATTAAAGGTGTTGCTACCACCATGCAGGATGACTTATTTTTTTAATTTTATTTTTTTTATTGTATTTATTTATTTATTATTTATTTATTTTTATTTTTTTATTATTTATTTTTGAGGTGTATGAATGTACTGTTGCATGCAAGTCTGTGACCCGTGTCCTTGGGCAATGCCGCGGAGGTCCGAAGAGGAGAGAACGAAGGGGTCCCAGATCCCTGGACTGGAAGTTCTCCCGGAAATTGAGTTACTAGACATTCTTAGCCGCCTGTGGGTGCGGGGGATCGAAACCGTGTCCTCTGCAAGAGCCGTGGCACGTCCCCAACCGCTCAGGCTATCTCTCAGACAACGCCCTCCCCTTATTTATCTATTTTTCAAAACCAAATCTAGACCTGTGTTTCCCGCTCAATTCCCCCACCCCGTCAGAGCTCGTGCATTCTGCCAACATGCTTTTCATCTCTCTCTCAGGCTTTCTCAATATTTTCCATGGGGACGTGGACTGTTTTGAGCAGAAGTCCCCTGTTTCAGTCAGTTCTTGATGCGTAGTAGTTTTTTCTGTTGTCGTTGTTGTTTCCAAAATGCAATTATGTCCAACTGCTGTGTACAGAAGCTCAGGGGGCCCCACACAAAAAGACTACAAACTAGGTAATTGGCACTTGAATCCACAGATGAGGGATACCATTCGTCGTTTGTTTTTCTCTGACTGTGTTACTTCACTCAGCATGATGTCCTATCGCTCAAGCACTTTTCCTGCAAAGACTCGTTGAGCGCTTTCTTTACTGATGCATAGAACTACATTGTGTAGATGTAAAACAATTTTATTATCCATGTCAGTTGAGGGGCATTTGGCATTTAGGTTGGTTCCCCGCCTCTTTGCTATTGTGAAGAGAGCTCAAATAAACATGCGGGGCCGTCAGTGCAATGTATCTCTGTTGATGGCGTAAGTTTGAGGGTACATTGCCCAGGAGTGGTATGGCTCTGTTGGGTAGGGTGGCAAGTTCATTCCAAGTTCTTCCAAGGGTCTCCACACTGCTTCCATAGTGGCTGTACGAGTTTACATTCCCACCGCAGTGGATTGTTGTTCCCCTTTCCCCACAACTCTCCAGCACTGGTATCATTTGTTTTCTGAGTCCCTAGCCAGTCTTACTGGAGTAAGGATGCTATCTTAAGTGGTTTTTGATTTGCATTCCTTAATGATTAGTGATGTGAGGAGTCTTGAGGTGTTCTCAGACATCTCTAATTCCTCGGCTTGTGAAGTCTCTGTTCGTTCTTTGCTCCATTAATTGAGCGGGTCGTTTGTTTTCTTTTTTCTTGTTTTTTGACGTAGTTTATATATTCTGGAAACTCAATGCTTTGTCAGATGTACTATGCTAGTGAAGGGTTCCTCCCACTCTGGGATTCTCTTCACTTCCTTGATCGTTTCTTTTGTTGTACAGAGCTTTTGAGTTTGATGAGGTCCCATTGGTAAATTGTCGACCTTAATTATTGAGCAGCTCTGCTGTCTGATTTAGGAATGTCTTTTCCTACGCCTATGTCTTGTAGTCTGCTCCAACTTTTTCTTCTTCTTCACCTTCAGAGTTTGGGGCTTTCCACGTTTGACGTCTTTAATCCATCTGGAGTTGACTTTTGTACAGGGCGAGGCGTTAGGGGTTTAATTCATTTTCTTCACAAGTTGGTGACCCTAGTTTTGCCATAACACCAACTTGCTGAAGATGCTGTTTTTTTTCTCCATTGTGTCTTCTTGTGCCCCCTTGTCAAATATGAGATGGCTGACAATTGTATGTGCTCATGTTTAGATCTTTGGGGTTTTGTGCATGGTCAACAGGTTTTTGTGCCAGTAACCAGGCTGTTTTTATGACTATAGCCCTGTAGTTTAGTTTGAAATCTGGTATAGTTTGAAATCTGATAGAGATCCCTCCTGTGTAGCTCTTTCTCACTCAGGATTGATTTGGCTCCATTTCGGGGTCTTTGGTTTTCCAAATGAACTTTAAGATTTTGTTCCTAAGGCTTGAAAGAAAAAACTCTTGGGGATTTTGATTGGGATTGCATTAAAATCTATACAAGAGTTTTGGTTTTTAAAATGGACACTTTTGCTATGTTAAATTTTCCAATCCATGAGCATGTGAGGTTTTTCCCATCTCTGAGCGTTTCTTTCCATTCTTTCTTTAAGGGTTTTAATTTTGGTTGTAGCAGGTCTTTGGTGTCTTTGGTTAGGTTTGTTCCTAGGTTAATCTTATGTTTTGAAGCTATTGTGAGTGACAAGGTCACTTTGAATTCTTTATCCAGTTGCTTGTTCTTGGTGTAAAAAAAAGGCCATTGATTTTCTAAGGTTTAATTTTGTATCCTGCCTACTTTGCTGAAGCGTTTTAATCGTTTCTAGGTTTTGTGGAGTGTTTTTTGCATCCTCTTAAGTAATCGATCATGTCATCAGCAAAATGGGATATGTTGACTTCCTCTCTTCCCAATTAGTACTTCCTTTAATATCCTTTCTTTCCTTATTGCTTTAGCAGTGTTTTCAAAGCACTATATTGAAGAGGGATGGTTACAGGGGCAGCCTTGCTGAGGTCCTACCTTTAAAGGGAATGTTTCAGTCATTTCCCATTTAGGATGAATGGCTGTGGGTTTTCCGTATATGGCTTTGATTAATTGAGGAATGATCCTCCAATTCAATTCCCTCTACTAGGATTTTAAGCATGAGGGATGCTGGGTTTTGTCAAAGGCTTTTTTTTCCATGCCATCAATTGAGTTGATGGTGTGGTTTTGTCTTTGATTCCGTTTATGTGTTTGTCTGATCGATGTTTATTGATTTTCGTTTGTTACGTGAAACATCCTTTGCATCTCTGGTATGAATCAACTTGGTCATGATGGATGATCTTCTTGATGTGGGCTGTATGCGATTTGCCAGTATTCTGTTTAGAATTTTGCATCTGTGTTCATGAGGGAGAGGGTCTATAATTCTCCTTGTTAGTTCTGTCTTTGCCTGGTTTTAGTAATAGAGTGAGTGGCTTCATGAAGGAATTTGGGAGAACTCACCCCATAGGTATCCTTCTGAACAATTTAAAAAAAAAAAAAAAAAAAAAAAAAAAAAAAAAAAAACATTTTATAGAATTCTGCTGTGAAAACCGTCTGGGCCTGGGCCTTTTTTTAGTTGGGAGGTTATTACTACAATCCTCTATTTCTTCATATGCTATGGGCTGTTTAAGCTGCTGGTCTCCTCTTGGCCAAGCTTTGGTGCTCCAAGGATTTCAGATATTCATCCATTTCATTCTAGGATTTTTCAAACTTTGTAGAATATATGTTCTTGTAATATTTCCATATAATTTCTTGATCTTTTCCTTGTCCTGTTGTGATATTTCCCTTTTCTATCACAGATTGTATTGATTTGTGAATTGTTCCTTCTTTCTTTGTTAACTGGGCTAGAGGTCTGTTTGTCTATCTTGTTTATTCTTATAAACAACCCAACTTTTGGCTTCATTCATTTTTTGTATTGTTTTCTTTGTTTCTATTTCATGATTTCTGCTCTGATTTTTGTTATTTCTTCTGTCTGTTGCGTTTTAGGGTTTCACTGTGTTGCTCTCAAGTGCTTTTAGCTGTGAGGTGATCATTCACTTTGCTCTTTCTGTTTTTTTTCTATGTAGGCACCCAGGGCTATAAATTTCCCTCTATAGACTGCTTTAAAGTATCCCACAAGTTTTGTTTATTTACTTGTCTATTTCTTTCAGTTCCCAGGAATCTTTATTCTTTCTCTTATCTCTTCCTTGACCCCATTCATTATTCAGAAGAGGTGTTAGTTTAGTCTCCATGTGTTTTGTAGGCAGTGAGGGCTCGTCCTGTGTTGATGTTGAGCTCATTGCACTGTGTCTGACAGGATGCACTGAAAAAATTATTTCAATCTTTTGTATTTGTGAGGTTTTCTTCTGTGTCCCATGGTGTGGTCAAATTTTGGAGAAATTTCCGTGAGGGTGCTGAGTAGAAGGTGTATTCTCTGGTGTATTAGCATGGAATGTTCGGTAGAGGTTCTATGAGGTCCATTTGGTGTATCATATCGTTTCAGTTCAGATGTCTCTCTTGTTTATTTTTTGTCCTGTTGAACCTATCCAAAACGGATCAGTGGGTATTGAAATCTCCGCACTATGAGTGTCATGGGGTTTATTGTGTGACTTGTGGTCCTGGAGAATAGTCTTTATTTAAAAACTTTGGGTGCACCAGAATTGGCTGGGCATATAATTCCAATTGTGAAATCTTTGGTGTATTGTTCTTTTGATTAAGATGTAAAGTGGCCTTCTTTGTCTCGTTTGATTTCTTTTACGTTGAAGTCTATTTTATCCGATATTAAAATAGCAACACCTGTTTCTTTCTTTTTGATTGGTACCATTTGCTTGGAATTATTTTTTTCCATCCCTTCACTTTATAGGGTGCGTGGCCTTGTCCTTGAAGGTAACGTGTGTTTCTTGCACGACAGCGATATATCTGATGGATTCGTTTTCCTAATCCATCTCCCAGTCTATGTCTTTGATTAGGGGAATTTAGTCCATTAATAACTTTAAGGTTATGACTGCTTTGTTTGTGTTGCCTCCTTTTGCCTTATTACCCATCTGCGGTTTTGATTTAGGTTTCTCTCTTCTTGCAGTTATGCTTTTATTGATTTCCTTCTTATATTGCCTGGGGTTGGTTGCGCCTTTCTTCTGTTCTTTGGAACTGCTTCAAGTATTCTTCTGAAGGGTTTTGGTTTTCGGATATGTATTCTTTCAAGTTGTTTAGTGTCATGGAAGATTTTTCCTCTCTCCTTCACTTGATTTGACATTTTGGCTGGGTTATATAGTAACCTGGCGCTGGCATCCTTGTCCCATCACCACACTGGGAATGCTTTGCTCCAGGTTCTTCTGCCTTCCTCGTTTGCTGTGAGAAGTCCGTTGTATCTTATGTAGGTTTCCCTTTATAGGTGCCACTTGTTGTTTTTCTCTGTCGCTTTAAGAATTTTTCTTTGTTTTGGGTGTACCAGCATTTTAACTATGATTGGCGTGGGGAATTTCTTTTCTGATCTTGCTCGTGGCGAGTTCTGTTGTTTCTTGATGGTATGTCTTGTTTTTTTAGTTTGGGGAAGTTTTCATCTATTATCTGTGAAAGATCATTGATCATACCTTTCTCTTGGGATCTTCTCCTTCCTCATTTCTATATTGCGAGGTTTGTATCGTTTTCATTAGTGTCCCACAGCTCCTGGTTGTTCCATTTTTGTTCTTTTAAATTTTTTCCATAACTTTCTTGACGGTTTTAGTTGTTCTGTGTTGTCCATCCAGGTCTGATATTTTTCTTGTTTCTGCTTCCTCCATTCTGCTCTGAGGCTTTTTTATCATTCTTTCCTCTGATTGGATGAGTGTTTTTTTCCTTCTCATTTCCCTTCCTGATTCTTTAGTGTTTCTATTTCTTTTTGGAGCTTATCGATCTCTTTTGTAGCATCTTTTGTTGCCTGTTGTGTTCTTTTTCTTTTTCAAGCACTGTGGATCTTTTCAGTGTTTCTACTTCCTTCACGAGGTCATTTTGCTCTCGTCCTCATTCTCTCCTTCTCGGTCCCTCATTCTCTTTTCTTAGTTCTTTAATTTGTTCTTTATGATTTTGTAGTTCTTTAAGTATGTTCCCAATTGTGTTTCTGATGTCTGTGTCCTGGGGCATCCCCGGGGGGATCCCACTGCAGGAGTCATCCATAGGGTTGGTAAAGCTTGGCGTGGGATTATCCTGCACCTTTCCAGTGTAGTCTCTTCTTCGTGATCCTGGCATATGGGCTTCTCCTTGCCTGTATTCCAATGTGAGTCCTGAATGCCTCTTCACTGTGTTGAAGGCGTGCTTTGCTTGCCTCCTTCAGATCCTTCTTCGTAATCTCAGTTGGTGGGGGGGGGGCTCTTCAGCCCGTGCCCCGGCAGCTGCCGCTGGGCTCAGGAGATCTCAAATCTGTCTTCCCCTCTTCCTGCCGCTGGGCTCAGGAGATCTCAAAATCTGCCTGGCTGATTTAAAAAAATATATAAGTATTAGTGAAAGAGTGAAACCATGTCTAAAATAAAAAGAAATGCAATGGGGGCTGGAGAGATGGCTCAGGTTATGAGCACTGGCTGCTCTTGCAGAAGATCCAAGATTGATTCCCAGCACCCACATGGCTGCCAACAACCACCCTAACTCCAGTTCCAGGGGATCTGATGCCCCCTTCAGACATGTGGGCATTGCATGACATGAGTGCACATACATACATGCAAACAATATACTGGTACATGCAAATTTTTTAAAAGTAATGCAATGAAATATAATACTTATAGAAGGTACCAGTTAAAAATAATGGTTCTGGGGGCTGGAGAGATGGCTCAGTGGTTAAGAGCATTGGCTATTCTTACAGAAGACTGGGGTTCCAGTCCCAGTACCCACATGGTGGCTAACAACAGTCTATAACTCCAGTTCTAGGGGATCTGACAATACCCTCTTCTGTCTTCTGTGGGCTTTGCATAGCACAGGTATACTTCCATACATGTAGGCATAACACTAATACACACAAAAAAACAACAAAAAAGAAAACAATGGTTCCCTTACTGTCCCCTTTCCCACACCCTAACTCCCTCTTCCCAAAGTAGTTACTGTTAACAGTTTCTTAAATGTATATCCTTAATTTATACTTTTATTTCTATCGCACTGATTTCTTTGAGCTATAGGTCGGGGTCCCGCACAGGCATACACTGTCAGGGAAGGAGCAGATCCAGGCCAGGGTCCCGCACAGGCGTACACTGTCAGGGAAGGAGCAGATCCAGGTGGGGGTCCTGCACAGGCGTACACTGTCAGGGAAGGAGCAGATCCAGGCTCAGGTGCCTCCCTCCCCTGATCCTTGCTTGATGGTGTTGCCTTCCCTGTGGCCAACAGATGCATCATATCTCTGAATGTTCTACAGTCCTTCAGACTTCACTTCTAAGAGTGTCAGACATCAGAATTCTTCAGAATTTGTAATTTTGTAGTTTAACATCTCTAATCTGAACATACGCAAGCTGACATACTACAAAATCCAAAATGTTTTGAATTGCCAATATGGTCTGCAAAAGAAGTTTTGGATTTGGAGTATGTGGGAGCTTGGAGTTTGGGGTCGGGTATGTTCACCTGGTATTTTACATGATAATACAAAGCAGGAGACATGAGGGCAGAGTTTTCTTCATGTGCCCTCATGTTTCAGGGAAGAAACTTCCTACAAGCTTGGAGGAGCCTCCTTTGCACGGGATTTGCGCACACTGCATCTCCTGTCAGTCACTAGCAGGAGGCTGTTCTGTCCTGTCAGCTTCGACACACTGTGACTGCTAAACAGCATCAGAAGAAAGGATGGCTGTTGGGCCGCCCACCCTCTAGTGTTTTCCCCAAGCAGTGGATCCCAGGTCCTGCTTCTTCCTTGTCCACTGCACCTCAGTCATCTTGGGGCTCCCATCATTTCTTCAACCAGGTTCCGGAGTCCTGTCTCCCCTTTCTGCATTTTTCTCTTTTGTTGAGGTGAAAACCAGCTGTTCCTGTCTTCCTTCCACCTGCTCTGGTCCGTTGTACCATCCTGTTCTCAAGATCCAGAGCTTGCCTTTGTGAAGTTCAGCTACCTGTGAGCCAGGTAGCCCTGGAGGCCCAGTCCTGAGTTCAGTCAGCATTTGTAACTTAACTGGAAGGGACCTCAAGGGTAACTTTAATTCCATAACTTGTATGGAAATCTCTCCAAAGCATTCCTGACCTTGCTGCTTAAACACTGCAGCAGCAAGTTGTGATGACCCTCTGGCCCCAACTGTCCTGGCAAGATGCCCTGGTTAGTACCAGGAGAACCAGGTCCCAGGAAGAAGGTGTATCCCCAGAGCTCTTCAGCCCAGCCATCCGTGTGAGAAGACTAGACTGCTGAAATCGTGGGATCCTTAGGAAAACAAGACTTGGGAATGATTTCTAGTAGAAGGGTTCTGCAAATGCTGTAGATGGTACAGCTTCACACTTAATGTCATGGCCTTGAGGGCTGCCTGCTCTTAGTCAGAGCCTGGCAAGAGCTGCGAAGTCCATGCTCTGTATTTCTTTTGGAAAAAAAGTATTATCAAAGACTTTAGAGACTTAAGCAAGATTTGAAAACATCTGTTAGACTGACTTGGAAAGGTCTTGGAGATCATTTAAACAAGCCACCACTTGGAGATAATGACCATGGGTTCAAGGACACATCAAGGGAGGGCACAGCTACTGTACAATCTTAAATTCTGTCACTGATCTACGGGACCTTTTTCAGACTGTTAGACACAAAGGCACAGCTCCTGATGTCCTAGCTCACCTAGATCAGAGACCAGAATAGCTTATTACAAAACACTGTGGTCATTAGATGATTTTAGGTAATGTAAAATGCTGTGTCGGGATGTCCAGCTTTTTGGTGTACCATCGTCAGTCTTGATCAATATGTGGTTTGTTACCAACTTCTTTTTTTTTTCCTTTTTTTTTATTATTTATTTTTGTATGTGTATGAATGTATTGTTTGCATGCAGGTCTGTGCACCCGTGTCGTGCAATGCCGCGGAGGTCAGAAGAGGGTCTCAGATTTCCCTGGAACTGGAGTTCTCCTGGAACTGGAGTTACAGACGGTTCTTAGCCGCCATGTGGGTGCTGGGGATCGAACCCAGGTCCTCTGCAAGAGCGTCGGTGCTCTTAACCGCTAGGCTATCTCTCCAGCCCCTGTTACCAACTTCTTATCTTTTGTTCCTTGAAATAACATGTGGACTTCCTTCCTCCTTTGCTCATCCAGATCACTGTCATCTTCCTGAAGGATGAGGAGCCCCACTTTTTGCCTCTCATCATTGGCAGCAGTATTGGTGGCCTCCTGGTCTTGGTGGTGATTGTAATCATTCTGTTCAAGGTCAGTTCTACTCATCATATTTATAATGGAGAAAGGAGACCAGGCTCTGGTATCCGGCCCAGTATTCTTGAGGAAGCCAGTACCTTGGACCTGGTGCACCCACCCTGGCCTGACGACCTCTTTCCCCTCTTGCTGCAGTAATAAGCCCCATTTAAGCCAATGAATTAGCCAATTTTTATTTTCTCTCTGAAAAAATAAAAGGCTGACTGAAGTTTTTGAGCGCAGAAAAATGTTCCCCAAATGGACCTGATTGCCATTCTCCCTTTAGAGTCCTTTCTTTGTCTTTCCCAAACCAGAGTCCAAACTTTTTAAAAAAATTTTTATTTATTTTTGTATGTGTATAAATGTACTGTCTGCATGCAAGTCTGTGCACCCGTGTCGTGCAATGCCGCGGAGGTCAGAAGAGGGTGTCAGACTCCCCTGGAACTGGAGTTCTCCCGGAATTGGAGTTTCAGACGGTTCTCGGCTGCCATGTGGGTGCTGGGGATCGAACTCGGGACCTCTGTAAGAGCGGTCGGTGCTCTTAACCACTAGGCCATCTCTCCAGCCCCAGAGTCCAAACTTTTATAGTGCTATTTAAGGCCCTCTTCTTCCTCGCCTCTGCCTTGTAGCACCCTAAGTCTTTGCCTTTTCCTCTAAACCAGCTCTGCACCACTCCTTAAATAGGTTCGTGTTGGGGGACACATGGCTCCCCTTGCCAGGAGTGCCAGCTCCCAGCGTGCACCTTGCTTACGCTCCTCCCTGAAACAGAACCAGGCTCCGGTGCTCTACGCTGGCCTGGCTTCGATGCTTATCCTCTGACGCTCTTCCAGGTGCCAGGCCTCGTACTGTACTGTAATTCCCTCCCTCTTCCTAGGTCCTGAGCTTTGGGATACAGGGGTCATGCAGGATCTCTTTCTGTCTTGAGCATAGTGGGCTGTAGTGGGTATTCTTCATAAATAGGATCACATCCAGGAGAGCAGAAGCTCTGCTGTTTGTAGAGTTAGTTAAAAGGGTTTAAGTGCTCTGAAGGTTAAGGGAAAGGTGGGAGATCAGCTCTGACTGGGGTGCAATCACCAGAAAAGGCAGCACTGAAGAAGGGGCCGGAAGGATTGACTTTCAGGGCGAGGCTCAGAGGTGCGGAGGGAAGAGGAGTGTGAGAGCAGAGGAGTCTGGAGCTGTTTGGCGACAAGAATGAGAGGTTTTTTTTTTGGTCTTTTTGAGACAGGGTTTCCCTGTAGCCCCAGCTGTCCTGGAACTCACACTGTAGACCAGGCTGGCCTTGAACTCACAAAGATCCACCTGCCTCTGCCTCCTAAGTGCTAGGATTAAAGGCGTGCGCCACCATGCCCGGCCTGAGAGTTCTTTTTTAAACAAGAAGTTTATTTAAACAACAAGATGCTTGACTTGAAGGGAAAACTATCTAGGATTCATTTTCTTTCAAGAGTAATTTACCACTACTTTAAAGACAGATTGTCCTACATGTAACAGCTACGTACAAAAATGTTATAAAATTGTCCTTGGTTTTACAATGATAAATGAAAAACATTAAACTTCTCCATTCGAACAAGGTATGCAAGGATTTTTGTTAAAACAATGAAAGCAAAACAACTTTCTGGAATATAAAGATAAGAGCTGACTGAGCATGCCAGTAATGGAGAAGGGGAAGTGTTCTCAGAACCAGTGCTTTCCTGAACCATCTCCATTTGATGTCAACCAAAACATAACAGCGGCCATTTAGATTAAAAAGAAAAAAACGCAATATGCTTTGGTGCACATACACCAGTTACTTTATGTACAATAAAGGAATGGGAAGGGGAAATGAAATAGAACTGTACTGTAGTAGTCAGGAAGTGGTGGAACCCAATCTCGTCTTTCTAACTGAGAATGTATTCTTGGTCTATAACAAAATTCTGGAGTGAAGTAGCAGGCTCCCTTCTCAGTAGACGCCTCCTGTCCGCTGCTGGAACATGTCAGTTGTGTCTTCAGCCTCCATTTCCTACTGTGCAGGCATGTCTCTTTCATTGATTGGCTGCCCACCAAATCGGAATCTGATCTGCCTCATTGACAACCCTGTCGTTCACAATAGGCTTTCATTAGTTTACTAAGTGGTGTATGCCTCTTAATCTTAAACTGCACCACAGAACCATCCTGCCCTGCAACCTTCAAATTAATACGATCGTTGTTCTCAGTCTTGACTCCTTCCTTGGGTTTCTCATGGGCCATGGTGAGCACCGGAGAGTCCTCAGCTATCTCTTCACAAAAGAGGCACCAGGTCCGCACTGAAGAGCACACAGGCAGCACCTGAGCGGCAGAAGAAGGAGGCAGCAGCCGTGGACTGGAATGAGAGTCTCTAAGCAGGTGGTCATACTAGGTCTGTAACTAGGCTTCCCTCCTTTTTGTTTCAGTGTGGATTTTTTAAAAGAAAATATCAACACCTGAACTTGGAGAGCATAAGGAGGCCCCAGTAAAGGAAGACAGTCCAGTTGCAGAAGACTAGGACCTGCATCCTCATCGCTGGGCACTGGGGCTGGACACTTTGTCTGCTGTTTACCTTCCGTAGGATGGTCTGGGAATATCAGTAAACTATAGAAAGTTGTTTGTACCAGATATTGTTCCCAAAGTGTCTGTACACTGTGCAAAGGGAAACTTGGAACACATTTGGAATTAAATAAAGTTAATTTGTCTTTACAACAGTGCTCTAATATGTGCATGCTCTTCATAGTACGATAATAAGCCAAGTGTTTAATCTGTTTAAAAATTATAGATTACTGCCGGGCATGGTGGTGCACGCCTTTAATCCCAGCACTCAGGAGGCAGAGGCAGGCAGATCTCTGTGAGTTCAAGGACAGACTGGTCTGTGAGTAATTAATTTTTTTTTTTTTTG